>OY757912.1:97247031-97659531 GCA_963585895.1 Sepioteuthis lessoniana
ATATATATATATATGCATGTGGTGGGGGCACGAAAATTTATTGATTGATATATGCTGGGTCATTTACATATGTATATAACTGGCACTTCATACCTGTATATTAAAAATATTTTTTCATAATCCCTGAAAAATTCCCAGAAGGAAAATTTGAATTTGTAGTCACATCTAGCACTGCAATGAATTCATTTCACTTAAATGAAGTGAACATATCCCTTGCTATAGGAGGCCTTCACGGTGTAATAGTTATTGTTGTAGGAAATAGACATGGTGACCCAAGTTTGAATCCTAAATAAGGTTTTGTATTTCACATAGCACTAATACTCATGGGAAAGGTATGAATCTATCTCTCAACAGCTTTGGATAAATAGTAGGGCACACTGGGTTCTTTGACCTTGGTATGGCAACTAGCCTAGGAGAAAGAAAACTTTTAATTCAAACCTGTTAAATTCCTTTCAAAAATTGACCCTATGTCGCATACCCTGTGATAGACTTGCACCATTTCACTCTCAGTCTCTCTTCAAAACTTATTGTTTATGCATTCTCCAAGTAGAATTTTATTTGTTACTTGTGCTGTGTGCATTCTTTGTTTTTTCTCCTATATTTGAAGTGGAAAAAAATTAATCCTTTATTTAAAAATACCAAAAATTTCATTAAAATCCAATAACTAATTGATTTTTGTTTTTTGCTGATTTTTTGAAATAACAGATTCCTAAGATAAATTTTGGATGTTATTCAGTGGTTATTTATCCAGTTCTTCATGTTATATTTTCTGTTATGATATCTGGAAGATCCCAAATAACATAACGTGTGGTCTCTGATTCTCTATCAAGCACATCTGAAATTGTGCATCATTTTATTTTTCTCCCATGTTTATCTCATCTATTTTTGAATGTATTTAAGTATGGTCTATTTACAACTTTTTCTGAGAAATTGTTCCATGGTTTTTCTATTTATTGTTTAAAGGAATGTTTTTTACAATACAAATCAAAGTGTTTTTCTCTTTAAAATTTTCTAATACAAATTATTACCCTTCTTTCTTTTGCTCTTTACAGGTAAACAACATTTCACATAATCACTTATTATAAATTCCTTCAGTTCTATTGGGGGTACACAAATAATTTTTATATCAGGCATGAATTCTTGTGTTCTCCTATCAGCTATGGGTAAATTGTAGGGCAGACTAATTCATTTGCCTTGGTTAAGAAACCAACCTTGGAGAAGAACTCTGAATATAAATCAGCTATAACTCAGTTTAAAAACTGACTTTGTATCACATCTTACCCATGGTAGAGGGCTTTAGCAAATATATATATCACTATTTTTTTCCAATCTTGATTTTTGCTAATTCAATAAAGAGGGAGAATTTTTTGGAAAAAAGCAAAATAATTCTATTTCAGAATTATTTTTCATAAATGTAAATTCTACATTGTTTAGAACTCTGGTTCATTGCAAAAGTTATTTTAATCTCACCTTCCAAAAAAATATTTGTTTTGAGACTATTTAGAATGGTAATAAAAATGATCAAGCTTAAACCAAAATCTGTCATCAAATATTTGATGGCTGAGAAGTGCAAATTTACAGAAGAATGTGCAATGTATACATAAAAGCATGTTTTAGTCAAAAGAATGTTTACAAATGGGCTAATCATGGGTTTGCTACTCTGAGCATGAGTTGAAAAGGCAATCCATGAAGTGGAAATATACTGACTCTCAGGGAAAGAAAAAATTCCAGATGCAGCAGCCAGTCAAGAAGGTCATGCTGATAGTCTTCTGGGACTTGAAATTATGCATTATTATTGATTTCCATGAAAAAGATTCAAGTATTAACAATGCTTCTTACTCCCAACTTCTTAAGCAAAATTCACATTATTTAATGAATATCCTATGTAGCATAAACATTTTGACAATAATATTAACGTTTATACAAATTCACCATAAGTCTTTGTTCACATGTACAGTACCACAGTTATTTACATATTTACATTTTATGATTGAGCGTAAGTTATAGAAATAATATTGAAATTTTATCACTGTTGTTCTACATTAACATTTAGATATTATGTTCTGAGGAAATTAAAAAGAGCCAGGCCTCTGAGAGATGAAACTAATGTCTTCCTCCTGCCTTCCTGAATTCTCTTTTTTCTTTGTTCTTATGGCAACTAAATATGTCACTTCTAGTGACCCTTCAGAAACCTGATCCTGTAATTAAAGTATATAATACCCACAAAGTTCCCTTCAGATTATTTAAAGTCTACAAAAGGATGTGCAAGGTTATATGCAAACAATATGGACTGGATTCTTTAGCCTTTCTCAGACAACCAGTCTAGAATGAAAACTCAGAATTTAAACCTGTTTAAAAATTGACCTTGTGTTATATCCAGTCTGTGGCAGAAGGGTTGGGTAAATAAATATATGCAAACACTATGCCATTTTATTCAACTTGAGCATTTGAGGTCCTTCAATTTTCCTGCTGCATTCTCTACAGAAGAGTAAGACCTCCTCCGAAAAGGTGTCCTTGTATAACACTAACTTGTATCTAGAGATGAGCTCTGGAGATCTAAGGAGTGTGGAGTCACCATTCTATTGCTATTACTCCTAGGTTCACTCTGATCAGTATGGTAGTACTTGTTAATATTCCATCTATAGGTTAAATAGATCAGTTTGAAAATGATTAGTACTAGAACCAAGCCTTATTCAACTGACAAATTTCAAATACAATTTGAAATGTAAGTCCTAATATCTACACCAAAGAGTTCAAATACAAGGGAGTGCTACAATCAATTGGCTTATGTTTATAAGCTGAAATATAAGCAAATATTACATTCTTCCTTTCCTAAGAAATCTATTTCTAGTTTGCTGATTAAAAGTTATACCCAATGATAATGTTCTGGCAGCAATAAAACATGAGTTGATCTTCCAAGTTATTCCCAATGATAATGTTCTGGTGGCTTTGAAACAAGAGTAGATCTCCCAAGTTCTACTAAAGTGAGAGATATTCAGTTATGGCTTGTTAATCATGACATGGAACATTGGATTGATCTGTAGGATCTGGCAGTTCAACATTATTCCCATGGACTGCTGGAAAATCAATGCATTGATAGATTCATGTAACACTAATAGAAGCTTGTAACATTGATAGACTCTTGTAATATCAATAGATACATGTGACATTAATAGATTCTTGTAACATTGGTAGCTTTATTAATAAAGTAATTATGAAAAGGTTAAAACTTAATGTGTTCCTGAAAACTAAGAAGAAATCCCAAGCATCAAATATCTAAATACTAACACTACTGTCTTACTGGAAGTAAATGATTAAATTTAACCCATTTCTATAATTGAGTAGCATATATATTATTATAAAGTATACATATCGTATCATCCATGATATGTATGTATATATATATATATATATATATATATATATATATATATATATATATATATATAGTATCTCCCATAAAAGAATACACTCCAACCAAATTTTACTCCCAGGTCCACTCTGAGCTTGAGTGTAAGTACCTGCTAGGGTTCAGTCTATGGGCCAAATAAACCTGTTTAAAAATTATTTGTTTTTGATATGACTATTTGCATGAGAAAACCCCTTAAGAAAAACTACACAAAAAAGTAAATATAAATATACAGTGAATGTGATTCCCAAACTTCAAGGAATAAAATAACCCTAGATTGGTGGGCATGTTAAAATCAATCAATTAAGTCAAATTCTATCAAGTTTTTATTGAAAGGTGAATTTTGTTCTTAACTAAAAATACCACCCGACAAGACATAATTGAAAGACTGTATACTGTCAGAATGGAAAAACATTCCTATAACTGTGCAAATCTAATGAGTTAATTATCTTCAAGACTACAAGGAGAGGTAAAATTATTAATGCTGTCTCATCAAATATTGATTTGAAATAACTTCTTTGGTGTGAACTTATTTTGGGACTATTACATATTTATATTTTTGGTGACAGAGTTTCAATGCTGTAAAGTTTTTGTAATAAATAATATCAAATATCATCTATTTTGATTGTATAATGTTCAACTAGAAATAATAAAATCTTGGTGTTTTTGGTTTAGGATAAAATGAATTTCTTATAAAAAAAAGATTAGTAAGAGTGTACTTATCTATAGTTAATATATGTATATATATATGTTAGGTGTGTATAAAAGTTTCTAGCAAAAAAAAAAAAAAAAAATTTAACTTTGTATTCAGTGTTTACTTTGAAAACCTTTTGTGAACCGTTGCATATAGCTAATATAATATGAATTCATAGGATTAAAATCAATTACTCATCAATGGATATTATATGATATTGTACAATATTAATTCATAGTAATAAAAGAAAATAACTTGATAAAAATTGAGAAACTAATTAAATGGAAAGCTCAATCAACTTTATGGTTTGGTTTGGTTTGGTTAGGTTTTATGGCACATCAACCATTGTAGGTCATTAACGCCAAATCCATTTTTATACAAATAAACTGTTCTATTTCAAACAAGTCAATTTAGCATAAGTACAGAGTTTAAATGTAAAAAAATAGTTCTATTTCAAATAATTCAGTTTAGAATAAGTATAGTTTTTTAGTTTACACACAGTTTTAATGTCAAAAACAGATCTATTTCACACAATTCAGTTTTGTATAAGTACACAGGTTCAATGTCAAAAACAGTTCTATTTCAAACAATTCAGTTTAGCATAAGTACACAGTTTATTTCTATTTGACCCATAGATAGGACCTTTTCAGGTGCTACCACTTCGGACCAGAGTGGACCTGGGAGCAATGGTAATGAAGGGGTACTCCACATTTCTCAAAGCTCCAGCATTATTGGAACCTCACCATCAGATTCTTTAGTGTCATATCTAGGACACTCATTGGGTGGGATCTTACCCCTCTGCAGAGAAGCAGTCGGTGTATTCTACAGCCCCAGCCAACTGAGCAACTAACTTTATGATTAATAATCATCATGGCCATAGTGAGACTGGTACATATTCATATTTTCGGTTACAGAGTTTCAATGTTGTCGAGTTTTGTGATATGTGATGTACTCTTATGGACCCCCACACATGGCCGTGCAAAAGTAGGACGACCAGCATGAACATACATTCAGCAACTATGTGAGGATACGGGATGTTGTCCAGAAGACCTGCCTGAGGCGATGAACGATAGGGAAAAGTGGCGAGAGAGGGTCAGGGATATCCGTGCTACCAGCACAACATGATGATGATGATGATTGCAGATGATGGTTATTGGATTTTTATTTTGTACCTCTTAACTAGAAATACTTTTATTTTCAATATAGTCAAAGATATCACCACTGCTAACAATCCTCCTAATACAATAAAGCCAATATTTATTTAAAAGAACAAATTAGATAAAAGAATAATCAGGACTTTGATAGATATACAAAAGAATTTAAAAAATCACATAAACAACAATAAAATAATTTGGAAATATATAACGTTTTATGTAAAAAAAAAAAAAAAAATGTAAGTAATCATTTTATGAGGAAAGTGTTTACAGAAAGAGGTGGATTGTATTTTTTTTTTCAGTTTTTAAATAAGTTTGTTCAGAATTTGTTTTTGTACTCACAAAGTCCATTTAGTGGAATCAAAATCCTGTGAATTTATATTCAGATTGAGCAGGAATATTTTCCATTCAAAGTTCTTTGGTTTGTTTTTTTAACTTTTGGGTTTTTGTTCACATGTCCTGAGTCTAAGCACAACTAACTTAGCAAAAGTAAGGGAAAATAAACAATACAAGGGCCAGTAGCGGGGTCGGGGATCATAATTATCTGGTCCTTTTAGAAAAAGCTAAGTATTTTGTATGATAGGCATTACACAAGATGAGGATTTTCCTTTGAACATGGTCTTAATGGCTAAGCATTTTGGTGGGGAAAGGATTAAGTATTTATTTATGATAGCTGACCATTTAGTAGTGGAATATGTCTGAAGATTTATTTGTTGCATAAACCTCTTTAATTATTTATTATTAATTGCATAAACCTCTTTAATTATTTATTATTTGTTACATAAACCTCTTTAATTAAGGAAGTGCCGGTGGTTTAATGGTTATCGTCGCAGGAATTGGACACAGCGACACAAGTTCAAATCCTGGACTGATTGCATTTCACATAGCACTAATACCCTTGGGAAAGGTATGAATCCAATTATTCTCCCTTCAGCTATGGGTAAATAGTAGGGCAGACTAGGTTTTTCAGCCTTGGTGAGGCAACTAGTCTAGGAGAAGGAAAACTCTGAATTCAAACCTGTTAAACTCTGCTTAAAAAATTGACCTTGTGTCATATCCTGCCCGAGCAGAGGGGTTGGGTAAATATGATAAACCTCTTTAATCATTTCTAAGAGTTGATACACTAGCAATCATCATTTATTCTATGTTGTTAAAAACTAGTGACCTTTCCTAGAGAACAAGTTACAGCAAGTTTCTTTATTCTATTTCAATTCTTATTTCTATTAACTACTATTATTATTATTTTACTCCTTGAGAGTTTTTCACATCTGTGTTAGCTGATGGTTTTTCACTTGTGTTTGAGTGACAGTAAGTCTCCTCAAGTCTCCAGGACTCTTTTCAGTATTCTGGCTGATCTCAACAATGCTGTAGTTTGGACAGTCTCCACCCGTCCCATTATTTCCAAGTCCTCCAGTCCTTGTACCAATCCTTTGGTGACTGTACCAAGTGCATCAATTACAATTGGTATAATCGTCACTTTCATGTTCCACAGCTTTTTCAATTTCCTAGCAAGGTCGAGGTACTTATTCCTCTTTTCACATTCTTTAAATTTTACTCTGTGGTCTGCTGGGACAGCAAAGTCCACAATTCTGCAAGTTTCCTCTTTTTTGTTGATTATTATAAGGTCTGGTTGTCTGGCTGAGATTAGGTGATCTGTTTGTATCTCAAAATCCCAGAAGAGTTTGCGTATCTCATTCTCCAGGACAGATGCTGGGTTATGCATATACCATTTGTTCATATGGTCAAACTTCAATTTCTTGCACAATTTCCAATGGATCACCTTGCCCAACCAGTTGTGCCTAGTCATATTCTTACTGTGCTAATTTGCTGGATTCGCTTATCATGTGATTGATGGTTTCGTCTCTATCACCACATAACTTACATCTGCTGTTTTGTTGCATCTTATCTATTCTGGCTTTGATATGGTTGTTCCTTATGACATTGTTTTGTGCTGCTATTAGAAGAGATTCAGTTTCTCTCTTAAGGTTTTCCTTTCTTAGCCATGTCCACATTTTCTCGAGTGAGATGTCGCTTGTTAGTTGCTTAAAACATCCATAGAGTTGTTTTTCTTCTTACTTCAGTTTTTTGGTTATTACTGTTCTGCTGATCCTCGTGTCATCAGTATTGCTTCTGGTGGCTGTAATCAGTCTTCCTCAGCGCTTTTGTATGTAGTCTTCGAGTCATTGTATCAATGTGTCAATGCTGTTTTCAATGCTGGCAAGTCCTCTTTCTCCCTATTTTCTTGACACATACAGTCTGTCAACATCATCTCTGGGATGCAAGGCCTTATGCATGGTCATTAGTTTTCTAGTTCTCTGGTTCATTTGTTTGAGTTCTTCTCAGGTCCACTTCAAGAATGGTCCCAAGTATCTTATGAGGGGGACAGCCCAGGTATTTGCCTCTTTGACAAGGTTTCTGCAGTAGAGTTTTGTCTTGAGTAGTTTTCTGGTTCTTCTGAGATACTCTTTTTTAATTTTTTCTATCATTTCCACTTGTTTGTGTTAGTTTCCAATATCCCCAAGTATTTGTAGGTTTCCTTTTTTCCGAGCATTCTGATTATTACTTGATTTGGTAGTTTGACTCCTTCTGACATGTGTCGTTTGTCACTTTTCATTACTAGCATGACACATTTTTCTTTGCTAAATTCCATTCCTATATCTTGACTGTATATTCTCACAGTTTGTATTAGGGTTTCCAATTTTTTTTCATTTTTGGAAAACAGTTTGATATCATCCATGAACATCAAGTGGTTGATCTTTTCTTGTGATTTACTGAGTTTGTATCAAGCTGTGCATTTTCTAAAGATGTGGTTGAGTGGCATCATTGCTATTATAAATATCAATGATGATAGTGCATCTCCCTGGATTATGCCTCTTCAGATCTTTATCTCTGCTAAGCTTTTTCCTCCTGCTGTCAATTCCCTTCTCCAGGTTTCCATAGTTTTCTTGATAAACTGTACGACTTGGTCAGGTATTTTATACATTTTGAGACAGCATAGTATCCATCTTTGGGGCACCATATTGTAAGCCTTTTTATAGTCAATCCAGGCCATAGCTAGATTCTTCCGTCTTGTTTTACTCTTGTTGACGATGGGTTGACCTATATACAGTAGTTCCCTTGTGTCTCTGTTTCTCTTGTGGCATCCTTTCTGTTCCTTAGGGAAGATTTCACAACTTATCAATGAGTAGTAGATCTTCTCCCTAATTTGTGCCGTTAGTATTTTCCACATCAGTGGTAGGCACATTATGGATCTATAGTTGTTTGGGGCAGTTCCTTTATAGGGGTCTTTTTGGATCAGAGTGGTCTTCCTTTTGGTCATCCATTCAGGTATCTCAGTTTTCTGTATGCATTTATTCATTTTGGTAGTAAGTCTGTCATGGATTGAGGTGAATTTTTTAAACCAAAATCTGTGTATGTCATCTAGATCAGGGGTTTTCCAGTTTGATATTTTTTTAAGTGTTGCCATGAGTACGCTGGGGTGTATGTTCACCTGAGAGTTTTCTTCAAACATTCACAGCTCTATTTCCATATATTATTATTATTATTGTTATTAATTTATATATATATATATATATATATATATATATATATAAACATTACAAATTTGGGTCCAATAATATAATGCCAAGTAATATCTATTTTGATTGTATAATGTTCAATATAAAAATAGGGAAAATAATTAAAAGGCAAGCCCAATCAATTTTATAATTGTTATCATCCCTACAAAATCATAATATCCAAGCAGAATTGTCCCTTATGTATTTTGAAAGATAATTAGATAAAAATTCAATAGTTTTATGATTAAGTGAATGGGGGTGATGCTTATCTTTTATTTCCAGTTGGTGCTGTTCACTCAATGACGTAGATTGAGAGGCTTAAAAAAGAAGATGAAAGAACTTAAAAGCCTAGAATTAATCATAAAATTTGATGCTACTTCATCAAATAAAAATGAACAAAGATAATATTTACAGTTAACTTGAACTTTGCTGTTGTTTAATTATTAAGCACTTGGCAACCAGGATGTTATATATTTTTTTTTTTTTTTGCATCAGGTATGATTTTTTGTAATTTATGCTCGCTTTAAATTTATGCCGTTAGGAAATGCATAAAGCTATTTATCGCCACACTCTGTCAAATGGTTCAATTCTTTGATATAAAATCACGTCACTAGTATGCCATGATGGCAAACACAAAAAAATGGATGAGTAAGCACTTAAACAAAAGGCTGTCACCTCCCTACATAGTTAAACCAGCATTAAACACTTTTTAACTTGATTTTAATAAACAATTTGTTGTTGTTGTGATTATTATTACTATTATTATTATTATTGCACACACACACACACACACACATATATATTTCCCAGTCTTTCTGCTTATATTTATTTCTATTTCTTAATTATATCATCATATAGTAAGGCTAGCTGATTCTGGTACAAGGTAAAACTGCCGAGAACCTGGTGAAGCCCACACTCATAAGCCAGTGAGACTAACTTATGAAGTAGCATTCTGCAATAGATGCAAGAGCATATTAATAACTGTCCAAGAAACTGCTAAAATGTTCTCAGTTTAAGAAGAAAATGACCTAGAACCATGAAATGTTATTGCTATTCTCTATTTTCAGTACAAAATTTAACACACTTGTAACATCATTTTTCAAGTTTCGTTTATTCTTAAAAAATGTTTATAAGAATAAAATAAAAAAAGAGTAATTCTTTTCTTGGTTAGGCTGAGAACATTTCAGCACTTCCTTGTGTGTATGAATATATATATATATAGGCAGAAAACTACATTTACTAATAACCAATATTATTAGTTGATATTAGATTTGTGAAAATTTTCCTTAAATTTCTTGAGGAGGAATCACCATGGCATAGTGGCTAATATACTGGATTGCATCATCGTAGTAAGTGAGTTCAAACTCTAGTCATGCTAATGCGTTCACTTTCAGACTAATACCCTTGAGAAAGGTATGAACTCCCTTATCCACCCAGCTATGGATTAAATAGAACCACTACTGTTCTTGTACAAGGACGGCTTTTCTATTAAATAAACCATGAAGGTTGATATACCATTAAAACAAAGAAACCAAAGTTTAAATCTTTTGAAAATATGTTCAAGTAGAAATAATACTTTAATTATAAATTTGTTTATTCAAGCACTGACATAATGAGAAAAAAAAAGGAGGCAAATAAAAATAAAAATAAACATAAATTGATAATTAAATAGATAGTGATATCATTTCTAATGTATTTTTAACAATTTTTAACCTTATGTGGAGGCATAATGGAAATGTTGTTTTTTGACAATGAAAAGTAGTTATATTACAACAATGTGGAATGAAAGAGATTGGGGGACAAGTGAAATAATCTACCATTAACTCTATAAAATGCTGATCTGCACCCAAAGAAAAGAGAAAAGAGAAGAAAATTAATTTATAGAAGTAATCAAAGAAAATTGCCCATTTGAAATCAGTTTTGAAAAAAGGGTATAAACTTCTATTGGGATACTGCTTGTCTGTATGATTCTTTGCTGACTAAGCAAATATAATCAAAGCTTAACTGAAAGGTTTTCACTGATTTGTCATATTTAGCAAAGGTTGCAAAAGCACATTCAAATCACCCTGACTTTACAGTTTCATTTACCTGTAAGACTGTAAAAGGCACCAAAAACATTTGTGAGGTCAAATAGATAAAAGGTTCTAGAAAGATTTGATTATAGAATTACTTGAAAGATGACAAAAAACAGTAGAACAAAATGATTATTCAATAAAGTAAATGTTGAAAATTCTAAAATTTTTTAAAAGTTTTTCCCTTATTTTACTTCAGAAACTGAATGAACATTTTAATCAACTCAGTAGCTCAACTATTTCGAAACTTCACCCTGTCTGTATGGCTCAGAGGGGGTAAGACTCTATGCCCCAAAAAGTGTATTCTAGATATGAAAGTAAACTGCATCTAATGGTGAGGCTCCAGTTTTTAAGCTCTAGGGAGTGTGGAGTACCCCTTATTGGCCATTACCCAGGTTCACTCTGACAGGAAGTGACAGTATCATATGGGTTGAATAAATCTTTCTTAAATTATTTATTTTAGATAAAAATATTTGATACCATACAACACTTGAAACAATATAACTATTTGCAAACAAATGATTATCATCAAATAGTAATAGTTACTTGAAACCATATCATTGTGTATAAAATATAATATTATATATTAAAATACTTGATATCATACAATGGTGTGTAAACTATTTGTAATATAAAGGAATACTTGATATATAACTGTGTTTAAAAAACTTTTGACAACTAACTACACAAAAAATGTAACTATAAATGTACAATATACATGACTCCTTAACCTCTAGGCATAAAATAATCCTACACAGAATGGTATACCATTAAAATCAATCAATTATTCATATTTCAAAGTGCATGAAGGAATACATCAGCCCTGCAGAAAAATGCAGAAGTTAGGCCAATATGGATATTTTAGCTGAACAAAAAAAAAGGACATAAGAGCTTTTTCTTTCTAACTTAATATCACAGCAATTTTAAAGCCTATCTAGGAGTGAAAATGGAAGCATACTTTAATTGCAGTATAAAAGTTATGAGTAATGTCGGTTTATTACTCTCTTAACTGTAAATTTGATCCAAGATGGGGACATGAATCTATTATCTACTTATATATAAAATATGATGTGACTTGATAGATATATATATTTATTGGTCACTGCCTAGCCTAACTCAAGTTAGTCATCTAACTGATGTGAGATCTGAACTCAGAACCACTAAGTATTGATACACTTAATTAGTACTTATAGTAGCCATTGCTTGAATCAAATCCAATTGGCATTCTTACATTGTTCATTCAGCACTGGGTATTTCTATCAGTTCATTTAATTTATTCAATCATATTCCTATTTGTGGGGATGTCATCATGTTCACTTCAATAACAGATTACAGATTCAAGACTTCATTTTTCACTCCCACTGTTGATAGATTGTAACATTATGTTTACTTCTCTCTAGTGTCCTTGCTTATGGATAATATTACAAAGTATTGTTATCATTGTCACTCAAACTGGTCTCACTAGTGAGTAATAAGAAATTCTGTCTTTTTAGCAATACAAAGCATTACTTGAGAATGTATTTACTCCTCCACAAGGCAGATGTAAAACAAAGTCAATTTTTAAGCAGAGTATCAGAGTTTTCCTTTTTGACGGTTTGCCTTATGTAGGCTAAAGAAACCAGTCTATTCAACTATCTACTCATAGCTTGCAGGGGCAAAAGAGATGGATTCATGCCTTTCCAGAAAACATTACTGTAATAGGAAATGCAAACAACCTTGTCCAGGATTTGAACTCAAGTTGCCAATTTCATTCCTATGATAATAATGGTTACACTAAGTGTGCCTCTTATCACATGAGTAAAAGAAAAAAAGAAAGAAAGAAAGTTTGGTTTAGTTTAATGGCATATCAGCCTTCATGGGTTATTTAATACCCAAGTTATCTGTGTAGAAAAACAACAATGATACTATTTAACCCATAGTTGGGGGAATAAGAGGGTTTGTACCTTTTCTAAGGTTATTAGTCCAAAAGTGAATGCAATAACATGACTGAAGTTTGAACTAGCTTACTTTGAAGCCGCAGTCCTGGACTTTAGCCATTATGCCACAAGGACTTCCCCTCAAAGAAAGAAAGGGTAAGAAGAAAAATAGAAAGCATGAGAAGAAGAATATGAAAAAAGTATAAGTTGGAAAGAAAGAGAGATTATAAAAGTAAGGAAGAATATGTAAGGATAGAAAGAAAGGAGAAAACTGAACTGCAAAAAATAATTATATGAGAAGAAATCAAAATAAATGAAAGAAAAAGAGAGGTGGGAGAGAGAAAGAGTGAGTGAGAAACAGATATAAAGAGAGAAATAGTGAGAGAGAGAGAGAGAAAATTAAGTAACAGTCTCTATAAATAATTCTATTTTTATAACAGGAAGTGTGTTCATCTTTATATAAATAATTACTATGTAAATTATACTTGATTGTCATTATGCTTGTTTTATTTTTTTTAGCTTCAAAAATTCATTCTTAAATTACAAAATTGATTTTTATTGATAAAATAATCTCAATAATATTTTTTTCATTTAAATGAAATATCAACTTACCTTTCATTATTTTTATAATCAAAAGAAAGTTGAATTGATTGTAGGTAGATTTCCTGTTCTTTTATTTTCTTATTATTTGATTTATTTTTAATATCTCTTGAAATTATAATTCATTATCAGCCAAAAAGATCAATAATTTTACTGTGACTTCTTTCTGTAATTTTAAAAGAAGCTGAATGCCTTGTAGAAAAAACGCAGAAGTCAGGCCATTGTAGATTTCTCAGCTAAAGAAAAAAAGGATTTGTGAGCTTTTTTCAACAAACCCAGCACCTCAGCTACTTCTAGGCCTACCAAGGATTGATTAGATTTAACAGCGTATCAACCAGACGAGGCTTTTTATGCATAGGGGCTAGAGAATTGCATTCATTGTACATTTATATTTACATGTTTTGTTCAGTTGTTTCTTAAGAGTTTTTACACATAGTTATATCATATCAAGTATTCCTATTAAATATGAGTAATTTTTAAACAGATGTATTTGTCCCATAGATGGGACCCTAACAGGTACTACCACTCAGGGTTAGAATGAAGCAGGAAGTAATGGCAATGAAGGAATACTCTACATTCCTCAGATTTCCAGAACCAAAGCCATACAATCAGATGCAATTTAGTATCACACTTAGCACACCACTTTTGGGAGGTGGAGAGCTGTATCCCTCTGTAGGGATATATTCTGAATATTGTAAGCCCTGCTAACAGGGCAGGCCCATCAAAGAGCAAAGATAGCAATGCAATTTAATTAAATTATAAAAGGCATTAATAGTGTTTGTGTATTACTCTCTATCTCCTGCATGATTGAGACAAGATAGACATATAGATATATAATTTACTTATATGATATGATTTAGTATATATATTTATTGGTCACCATATGGGCTAAGTCTAATTAGCTTTTTAACTAACTGATATAAAGACTGAACTCATAATTGCCGCATAACTAATTGATACACTTAACCAATACTTGTTATGTTTGATATACAGGGTGCAATAGGTAAATTACCATCTAAATTACACAAAAATGAAAATAGCACTGACCTCTCTCTTTATCAGATATATTTACAAAAATTACATGAAAATATCTGGAAATACTATAGGTTAAATTTATCAAAAATCACCATTGGTTTCAACCACAAATTCCATATGACTTCAGAACCTTTTGCAAGCCTTTCCAAGTGTCTTCTTATTTACATTGGTAAATCCTGCCATTATCCTTGCCTTTAGTTCATCTTTTTTTGTTGCATATACTTTTGTCAGTCTCTCACTTAATCACACCCCATACATTATAATCAAAAGGATTGCATCTGGGGATTTAGGTGGCCAGATATATGGGGTGATGTGTTGTAGAAATGTTCTCACAGCCAAACACTGGGTTCTCCTGCTTGTCTGGTATGGCATAGTATCCTGTTGTTAGGTGTAGGATCTTCTAGCAGCAACTCTCTTGATCCTGAGCAATACTACCTTCTCCAGGCACTTGATGTAGGCCTCTTGAGTTGAATCTGAGGCCACGTGGGAAGATGAATGAGGGCATAACATCACCATTGCCAGTAACCTCCCCACAAACACCATATTTGGTTTTTGTCAATATGAATATGAATCTATCCTCATTGACACCCAACCACTCTGAAATCTTTATATTAGAACTTCCAGCATGAATGACAAGCAGTACAACATGCTGTTTCCGAATTTCTGGAAGAATGAATTGCATCATGGTGCTGTTTTCCTCACAGACAATTGATTCTAGTTTGCTGCAAAGTAGACAAAATTTGAAATAAATAAAGCATATATGCAAAATTGATAATTTAGAATGGCAACCCATCACACCTGTAGCATGGTATTTAAATGAGACACCTGAATAAATAGAGAAAACCTCAGACACTTGGGACCAAGAAATCATGAGGCTTGACATGCAATTTCCAAGGCACAACAATGGCATCACCGATAGGATGTCTGACAACACTCAACAATACTGAGTATGTGGAAACATGGATAAGATGCTTTGAGGTGCTAGCCAGAGTAAAGAAACTAAGAGACAGACAAAGCGAGGGGGAACAAAATGAAATTACTGACATGTTTCTCTCAACAGCTGGGTGCAAAGCAATCCAAAGAGTCTCAATGATGGCCTACCCAAGAAATCTAGAAGAGCTGACTTTCAAAGAAATTAGTAAGGCAATAAAAAGGAATATCAGACCAAAGAAAAGGTTAGTCATCATGAAAATAACACAGTTTCTGGAAACAAGACAGCACCCCGATGAGTCTATAGTGCAATTCATACATCAATTAAAAGAAAGAGCTAGATATTGTAAATTTGAAAAACTTGGCACTGGTGAAATTACTGCACTGAACATACCAATGGGTTTATTGAGATGGTACCACTTGCCCTTTGGAATTAAAACTACTAGTCATGTTTTTCAAAGAGCCATTGAGAAAATCTTATTAGGAAAAGTGGACGACATAATAATATATCAAGATAATATATGCCTCGAGGCTCGCACCAGAGAGGAATTAAAGAGTAAAGTAGAACAAGTCCTACAGAGATTAAAACAGGCAGGTATGACAATAAATAGAGACAAATGGAAATTGAACTGTAAAAATATCTTATCTAGTATATCAAATATCTAGTGAAGGAATATCTCCTGATGAAAGGCTAACCAATAAAATTGCAAAAATGGAAAAGCCCACGAACAAGAAAGAATTGGAATCCTTCTTGGGATTAATTAATTTCTACAGCAGATATCTTCCTAGATATAGCAAGCTTATTGAACTATTTGCTGAGATGCGTAAAAAAAAACGAAGAATTTATATGGATGCAGAAGCAAGATAAGGCTTTTGAAAGCATTAAAGAAAGCCTTGACAACTAAACCAGTAATAAAAATTTTCAACCCTAAAAAAGAGGTTACCTTAACAACTGATGCAAATGAACATGCCATAGCAGCTGTTGTCTCTCAAGAGGGTCATCCAATCATGTATCTGTCCAGAAAACTCTCGTCGGCAGAATGCAATTATTCTAATATTGAAAAGGAAGCATTAGCCATAGGATGGAGTATGGAGAGAATACAGAATTTTCTGTTGGGCAAAAAGTTCCTCTTAAAATCAGACCAGAAGCCCCTGGAATTCTTATTCAATCCAAGGCAGGAGTTACCTAGCGTAACATCATCAAGAATTTTAAGGTGGGTTATCGAAATCATTGCATTTGATTTCGACATTATATACATTAAGGGAAACACCATCTCACATGTGGACACACAATCCAGGCTCAGATTTCAGGGTGAAAATGGAGAGGAACATGAAAATTAGAGGATAGAATTATACAATGAGTGGAAACAGACGTACTATCTTGTAAAACACTCAACAGAGAAACCCAATGAGACCTGATACTAAGCAGAACATTTGAGCGCATAAGAAAGAATGTATGGAGTAACTGTACTATAGGAGAGAGACCTTTCAAAGAAACACAACTTAAATTAATGGTAGAGAGGGACATTATATTTAGTGCAGATGCAATAGTGCTGCACCAGATTTTAAGGAAGGACGTAATTAAAAGCGTACACGACAATGTCCATAGCAGAGTCACGGCGACACAAAGAAGATTGAGATTACAGGATTGGTGGCTCTAGACTGGTTGATTAAAGAGCCCAGTCTGCATTACTATTTATATATAGCTGGAGGGAGAATATTTGGATTCATACCTTTCCCAAAAATATTAGACAATGTAAAGTCTTGAGTAAAATTTGAACTCAGTTCACCAAATCCACTTCCTGCAATGATAACCATTATGCTACAATCACTTCCTTTCTAGTCAATCCTTTCCACTTTGAAAGTAATACATGCAAATACTAGGGAAAGTCCACATGGCATAGTGGAAAACATGTCAGACAGCAACATCACAATGAGCAAGTTTGAACTCCAGTCATGCTGTTACATTCACTGTTGGACTAATAGCCTTGAGAAAAGTATGAACCCCCTTATCCTCCCACCTATGAGTTAGATAATGCCACAACTATTCCAAATCATATCTATTTAAGTATATAAGTAAAGTGACTAAGTATATAAATAAGTTGATTATTTAAGTAGAAATGAATTTTAAGAATAAATTATGAATAATACAAAAGAAGATATAACTATGAATGCATTCCCTTGTAATTATTCTTTTTGTTTTGTTTTATATTTGTTACTGCATTCTCAAGAAATACCTCAAGCTATGAACCATCCCATGACAGACAAGAGTGTATTGTAGGCAACACACATACACACATATGATAACACAGTTTTCCTTTCCAAAACCAGCATTGATCAACCAGACTGGATTATAAGCTATATCTTCTTAATCTGGCAAAGCCAATCACCTATATTGATTGGCCAATAGCAGTGATACATATTGATTGATTGTCCAATGACAGCATCATTTATTGATTCTTCCAATCTTTTGAAACTGGCAGTGGCATTTCAGTGATCAGGTGTCAGATGACATTCATTGAGAAGAGATAATAGTAATTTCATTGGATTGATTACTGTAATCAATGGCAACTGAAACCCATTAGCAAATGATTACCTTAAACTTCAGACTTGTTCTTCTGATAACAGACATTATAAAATCATATATATATATATATATATATATATTTACCAACCCTTCTACATGAGCAGGATGTAACACAAGGTCAATTTTTTAAGTGGCATTTAACAAGTTAGAAGTCAGAGTTTACCTTCTCCTAGACCAGCTGCCATATCAAGGTTAAAGAGCTTAGCCTGCCCTACTATTTATTCATAGCTGGAGGGAGAATAGTTTGATGTCTACCTTTCTCAAGGGAATTAGCACTATGTGAAAATGCAAATAGCCTCATCCAGGGTTTGGTTCACTGTGTCAATTTTCTGTGACAGTAACCATTACACTACAAGCATATATATATATATATATATATATGATTTTTTTTTGCTTGTGTATATATACATATATATATATATATATATATATATATACAAGCAAAAAAGTTTTGCAAGAAAATCAGGAGAAAACTTACCCTGATCAAAAAGGGGTTATTAATCCCTTAACCTCTTACCCAACCATCCATTCTATTCAGATATATAGCCTTAATCAGACTTTTGTTTCTATAGTTTTATGTTTCAAGAAATATACTGGGGTTGTTTTCAGAACTAAAGAGTATGTTTTTACCCTGTCCCTTCCACCACTGGCTTGATGTGAAACAAGGTCATTTTTAGTGGAGTACAGCTGGATAAAATAATAGCTCAGACTGGTTGCCAGTCAGTCTAAGAGAAAGACAACTCTGAATCAAAAACCAAGAGCTCAAGTCTCAAGCCCATACCCTACTTCCTCATAGGTTAATCAGGGAAGACAGAAAGCTAAAGAAGACAACTTGAACTTAAACTATTCTGCAGTCTCAAACTAATGACTGGAATCTAGCAACATGCTGCAGCTGCTAGTTAGCTAGGATTATCTGCACCACTTGCATTTAACTGTGCAAGTGAAGATACTGCACAAACCCTCCATCATTATAATCTCCTCTTTCATGCAAGTTTCCCCATTTCCTCAAGGAAATAAGAATATCACCATTGATGTCAATGGACTACATTGACTGAGTTGAATGACTAGCCTTTTAGCAGGGGTTACAATAGGCTGACTGTATTCTCTGCAGAGGGATAAGACCCTCTCTTCACAAAAAAGGAGTCATCAGAGTATGACATTAAACTGAATCTAATAATGAGGCTCAAATTTTGGAGATCTAAGGGGAGTGGAATACTCTTTTATTGCCATTACTTCTATGTCCACTCTGATTGGAAGTAGACGTACTTGTTAGGGTCCCATCTATGGTTCAAATAGATCAGTATAAAAATTATTCATATTCAATACTTGATACTATATAACTGTAAATTATTTTTATTAAAAATAGTTACTTGAAGTTATAATTATTTACTAAGGCTTATAATTAGTTACTTGAAACTGTCTGTGGTTTGTGTGCAAACAAATGACAATTGTATTGAATTCAAACCATATAATTATATTATATATTATATATGTATTAGATAGGAATACTTGAAACTGTATGTGCAAATTATTTGTATTATATAGAAATACTTGATATTATATAACTCAAAAAAAATCTTAAGAAACAACTACACAAAAAATGTAAATATAAACACACAGTGAAAGTGATTCCTTAACCTAAAGACATAAAATAACCTTAGATGGGTTGATATGTCATTAAAATCAATCAATCAATCAATCAATTCTACTTTCTCAGAGGAAATAAGGATATTATCATTGGCATCAATGAACTATATTGACTGAAAATGGCCCCACTCTTTTACAGACCTCACTCATAAAAGGGTATCCTCTTGATCAATATAATGATCTTGTTGTATCAGAATAAAACACTAAACTGTATTCTGAATATCATATCATACATGAATATAATATTTTGACAATTTTGTTTACTTGTATAAACAAAGTAACAGAATGTAAAATGTCTCTGCACTTATAAAGGCTCTCTCATAAAAAGCTAAAACACTGATCAATACAATGATCTTGTATCAGAATCAAAAACAAAAATGTCTTTCTCATAAAAGACTGCTTGATGTGTACAAACTCCTTTATAATGTTTAAATTACTGTGCAGGAGATGCAGTCTTATTTCCCTACTTTTCATTTTTAATAGGATAGCTGATCAATATCTATCTTTTATCAGTTATAAAAAAGAAAAAAAAAAAGGGTTTTAATGCTTTAAAAATATAAAAGTGACATTTTTTTGAGTTAGTAAAATATAATGAACAAAAATTATTGAAAAAAATCAAATATTTGGATTAACTCTTAAATTCATACACCTATTGCTAGTACTACGTAAGCGATTCATAGAACAAATCAGTGAAAAATGATAGAAATATTTTTCGATTTTCATAGCCTCTAACAGCATTTTTTCAGCCATGACAGTAAACAAGAACAAGGGAGATGATTCTAATACATATGGTATATAAGTGGTGCCAGGTAGTATATGAACTCTGTATGGCAGCAGAATGAAACATAATATTCAGAGTTAAATTAACTGAATCAGAATTCAGTAAAAATACCTCAGTCCTTAAATTGTTATCAGATATAATAATTTTCTAAGCTTAGTTTAGTTTGGTACAAAGCCAGAAGTATGAGGTATCCTGTGAGTATTGAACTCAGGAACAATAGTCTGCTGTTGTAGCTTGCTTATGCTCACACCACACGAGGCACCCTTTATGTATAAAATATAGATTGTAAAAAACTATCAAGAGATAAAGGTAGTTATAAAAGGAACTTGCAGCATCCTATCATGGCATAATGTTAAATGAGATAGGCTAGTAGACCATTTTTGGAGAGTTTGATTCTCACTGAGTTCTTCATACTTCTGGCCTTGTACCAAATTAAGGTAACTAAATGACTACAGCATCATATTTTTTCATTTATTCCACCAACCTACAGACAGCAATCATAAGTTTGAAGAACTTTAACTAAAAAATGTGACAAGATAGAGTATCAGATGGAAGGATAATACAGGAGATAGTCTTCTTATAGCCACTGATCAATGAGAGACTAAATTAAGACTGACAGGACGAAGTTAAAAAGAAAAACTCTATTTAATTGGAAAGATCAGCTGTAGAAGAGAAACAGCAAATGAATATACAAGCCAATAGGGAAAAAATGCTGGGGGAGAACAGATAGATTCATACTTTTCCCAAGGACATGAATGCAAAGAAAAAAATAAACAGCCTCATCCATGATATGAATGTGGGTCATCAATTTCATTTCCTAGGATGATAACTATTACACAAAGCACACCTCTAAATGTTGATCAAGATCATTTGAAACATTTCAAACAGATCTGACTAATTGATAGGACCCTAATAGGCACTACCACACTAGGTCAGGATAGACCATGAGAGTAATAGCAACAATGATTTGACTCTACACTCCTCAAGCCACCAAAACTGGAGACTTACTATCACATGCAGTTTAGCATCATATGCAGTATAAAAAGTGATGATTGATTTAACATACAACAGCAGTTCAATCTGGCTGATGTGATAACAGAAAAAAAAACATGTAATTACAAAAAAAAATCAATTTCAATTTTTATAATTAAGAGCTTGATTATTAAGAAGATTAAAAAGTTGTTAATCTGAACTTGTTCTTATTCTGGAAGACTTGATAACTTTGGGCTGTGAAAAAGTTCTCAGCAGAATTCTGGGTGATACCAGATATCTAGCAAAAAGGTTATATACTCTCTTTTCTACTTCTCTGTTGTTGGGGCTTATAATATGCTGACTGTGTCCTCTGTAAACCAGTGCTTTAATTATCTACAAAAGTCTTTATTGAAATACTCTTGTGTAAAATTGAATTTTATGCTGGTACTGTTTTAAAAACAAAGAACTGCTCTCTTCATGAAGTTATCTTATTGTAATTTTCATTTTTATTAAAAGAGAACTATTATTAATATTCTAACAAATTTTTTTAAGGAAAAAAATAAATGAAATAGTAAAAAAAAAAAAAAAAAAATAGACGAATAGTAAAAAATTAATGTTTTTTGCTCAAAAAAGAAAAAGAATCTCTATTTACTGATCTGCTTCTTAAAGAAAAATCAGCTTAAGATAAAGATTACAAGTGATGAATAAGATTGGAACCCATCAATTTTGATATGAAGGAGGTTAAAATTATTAAGTTTGTTGTGCTTCAAAGGAGCCAGTACTGACAGGTTTTTTTGAGTAGCTACATGTCAGAAAATGGAATTCTTCTCAGAAGACTCTCCTAGTTAAAGTAATTAACACGTTCTCTTAGTTAAATGAATAGAGGAAGCATCTGTCCCCTTCATTTTTGTCATTTCTTTTCAGGATTCACATAATATTTTCATGAATTTTTTCTTTTTTTGCATTCACTTTTTCTTCTTGGAAGGAATATCTTTTTTTATTACCCAACTCAAAGGTCATTTAAATCTCTTGACTCTGATTTCAAGAAAATGACATTTTTCTAATAATAAATATTTGACTGAATGAGACATAGGATTGTTTGATTGATCAATTGATTTTAATGGCATGTCAACCAGTCTAGGGTTATTTTATCCCAAAAGATTAGGGAATCATGTTCATATTCACATTTTTTTGTTTAAATGTCTCTTAAGAGTTTTTTTTTCCACATAGTCCCATCAAATATGAATGATTTTTAAACAGATCTATTTGACCCACACACAGCACCCTAACAGGTACAACCACTCTAGATCAAAGTGAATCTTTGAGTAATGGCCGTGAAGTGCTATTCCACACTCCCAAGAACTCCAGAACTGGAAATTCCCAATCAGATGCAGTTTAGTGTTATACCTGGGACACTCCTGTAGAGGATATACTTTGCATATTCAAAACCCCACGAACAGGGGTTTGAATGAGACATAGATCATTGATACTGTGGTCAATAAAATATCATAGCAGCACATATTTTGCATTTTCACAATTTGTTAAAATTACATCATTCTTTAAAACATTTTCTGTCATACAATGAAAAGTATTGAATTATATATTTTGCTTTTCATCAAAGCTGTTGTTAAAGTGCTTATTTTCTCTTATTTCTTTAATATTTTCACCAATATATCTCACTACAAAAATTTTCCCACATGTAAAAGTTTTTTCAATCTCTTTGTGTTAGATATTTCAATGAATGAGACATAATTTTGCATTACAGTTTCATTCAGATATAAAAATTCCAGAATTTCTGATATGACTTCATTTCTAGTCTTACAAATTTCCATAGATTTTAAGGAATTGAATGTTCCAACTGAGCACAACTAATACAGTTAGAACAACAATGAGTTATCATTTGATAAATTTGTTCATGTCAAATCCAGTAATAAAAGAAAATTCTTATCACTTAGAAAACTGTGATTATTTTTCTCTTGAAATGGGATAGTGTACCTTGCATCCATTTCTTTAATGGAAATGATGTAGAAAGACAGATGAACAGAAATCATGAGGAAGAACAAGCACATTAGGATTTATTATTTTAACAAACACCATCAACCAATATGAATGTTATAACACGTACACCATTAAACAAGAAATAAAAGTAGTTTTCTTGGTGGTAAATAATCAGACACAGAAGGCAGTAATGTTGTATTCGATAAACAATATCGGTCAAATCCTCCACCCATTGTAATTTATTAATTTTATATACATAATAGAATATCACATTTTAATACAATAGAAGATACAGGTTTATCTCCACAACAATAAAGAAAGAATGCAAAAGAATATAAAAAATGCATTTGCATTATGACATAACACAAAAATAAAACTTGTAATTAAGGAATGCTTAGGTGCATGATGATAATTATATTCTTTAAAGGCTAAATGAGTTTGGGTGTCAGAAAAATTTCTCTTTAGATGAAAGTGTATTTGGGACATCCATCCCAGTCATTGAGGGGGGGGGTAGTGAGTTGTAATGTTGTAGAATTTGGTAATAAATAATGTATCATAATATCTTTTTGATTGTAAAATAAAATCTAGGTATGTTTAGTTTAGAAGAAAATTAACTTTTTATAAAAGTTAGTTAAAAGAGCCCAAACTGAAACTCCACTTTTATCAGGGTCTGTGTAACATGACCAAGGTTTTAGGGGTAAATATCAATTACCTTATGAATATTTATTTGCAAAAGAAATACTGTTGTCCCCAAAATTGTTTTGCTTAGTTTCCCAACAAGTAAGCATTTTTACCTTTTATTCATCTAACCACCATTGTAAATAATTCAAAGATTCTATACACCGCATATACTCATGTATAAGTCATCTTGTTGTTCTCATTTTATTTTATCTTACAAAATTATTACTCAGGTGTAGGCTGACATCATTAGAATTTAGATCTTCAAAATGTAACCAATACATTACTTAATTAGTAATAATACAAGGTCAGAGAGCAAATGTAGAATTGTAATAAAAGAAAATATTAAAAAAGGATGATTTCTTTCGGCAACATAAACAAACAGTGTGAATGAATTATGAGTGGAATAAGTTAGGACAAATATAGTTCTGTGAGTCCAAATCCTATACAGTCTTAAATAGTGCAGTTTTGAACATACATAATTCAAAAATATTTTTTAATTCAGAAAAGGCATTAAAAATACTAATGCCCTGTTCTGCATGAAACCACGTCACCTATTATCAAAGGAAAAACTCTAATCTCTCCAGTTATTTTTCTTTTTCTGAGTTTTTTCCATTACATTAGAGAGTTCCAAACTTCCTCTTTACATGTGTATAAGAAGCATTAGCTGTCAATGAGGCCAGTTGGAGAAGTAATACCTCAGACAAAAGCAATTTTCACAAACTCAAGAGATAAGCAAAGACAAGTAATAAAAACTTTTTTAAACTTGTAAAAAAAAGATTCAGTATGTCCCATTTTTTACTTTCTTTTCACACAGATGATCATGCCACAAAGAAAGGAGAAAGTAGCCCATCCCTGAGATAGATGTGGATTATCTCTTCACTGACAGTAATAAATCTTGATAATCTCTCATGGTTATTTTGCCTAGCATCCAAGTCCAATTCCCCACCAAAACCAAAAATCCTACTTCACCCCACTTTGAAATCACCACTCCCACAATGCCACATTCCTATTACATATGTTGTATTCGTATCATTCACTATTTGTGGTGTGTTTTTGTGTTACCGTTTTGTATGCAAAATAGCTCCCAAAAAGCTAATGAGGAAAAGCCTAAGAAAGCAAGAGAAGTGCTAAGTCACCAACAAAATATTACAAGTGATAGATTGGTTGAAATCATGTCCATGGCCAAAGTCGTAGAAAAACTATTTGAGTATCCATGTGATAAAGCAAAGAGAAAATGAAATTTGCTGAAATGTTACTATTTCACCAAGAATGGTAAAAATGATATCTCCTGTTTGTAATAAAGTAATTAGAAGAGTAAGAGAGAATGTGTTTATGTATGAGAGAGAAAGATTGAATGAGAATAAGTGAGAGAGAAAATGAATTGTCTGTTATTGTATTTGTTGCTGTGCTGTATTTATTATTGCATTAATATTCATTATAATTTTACATTTACTGTGCAGTATCTAGGTAATATGCTATGTACATGGGCACTTTTATATAAGGGTTACTGAGATGGCTAGGTGTAGGGAGGATATTTAGTCAATTTTCCACTCAAGGTCCAATATTAGCATTAGTGTGTCCTTGATAAACTAAAACTGAATAAATGGAAGGAAAGATTAGATTAGCGCATTCATATATATAAGAATCGTTTAAAAAGTCCTAAGCCTCACACGGAATGAAGAGCCATTGCTGAACATTTTTGTTGAGGTAACACACTGGTACTTCTAATAAAAGAAATAACTAATTCAGATTTCTGTCTAAAATATGGGTGAAGTTTAGAACTTTTTAAATGACCTCTTTACATAGCATACTTTTAAGAAGTACTAAAAAGAATACACAAACGTTCTAAGAACAAGCAGGATATGAAAGAGGAACAAAAACAGAAAAAAGCTAAGAGAGACAGTAAATTATATGGTAAAGCTATGCTGGCTTTACTGTCCCATGGTCAAGCAGGAGGTACATTCCTAGTGTTGAAAGAACAGAGGTAAAAGAGACCGAGATGGATTATGGAAGTGTCACATGTGACTATGGACATGCTTGATTATCCAAGGGAGACAATTTTTATAGTCTCTCTCTACAAGAGTCTTATACATACATATTAAAATAAGTGTTGATATTTATGAGTAAGAGAATGAGACAGAAAGAGATTACATGTCTATGTATGAGAGAGGGAATAAATGAGAGAAAGAATGAGTGAGAATGAATAGGAGTGAGGGTGAGAATGAATGAGTGAGAGCAAAAGAGAGAATGAATTACCTGTTATTGTATTTGTTTCTGTACTGTATTATTGTATTAATATTCATTATGCTTTTATATTTGCTTTACTGTGCAACATTTAGATAATATACAATGTGCAATGATTATAAATATATATATATATATATATATATATATATATATATAGTGCAGCAGAAATACCCCCCATATTTTAAACTGTTACTTGTGTGGTGCAAATGAATTTAAGGCAAGTGGTAATGGTTGCTCCATCTAGATAATGTCTTATCATTTTCTTTCAAATACTGTTATAATCATGGTGTTTTACAGGCTTCTTGTTGGATAGCCATCTTGTTCTTCAGCTTGTCATTACTTCTTGCTACTATATTGATCTCACAACCCCATTGTTGTTCCATCTTTATTGGCTGCTCGATCCTCTTCACTGGCATGAATAACAAATACAAAGTCTTCTTTTCTCATGAGCACACATAACTTTATTCATTTCCTATATTACTGATCTCATATGCAAGTTAGGAGTACCGTACCATAAAAGAAAAGGTCCTATCTCTTCAACTGGTGTTGGCTAACTAATTGAAAGTTGAAATCCAACTTCTAGGATTTTAGTCACCTGACTTTACAATCCTCCAATGACAGCCAAGCATCCAATTGCTCTTAAAGATTATTACCTGTCAATTACACTTAGTTGACTGATGATATCTTTTCAACCATATTAATGGTTAATTAAATTCTACACATGACAAATAAAATAATCAATCAATAATTTAAGAATGGCTTGAACAGGTACACAGTTTTTGTTTGTTGTTGAAACATTTTATAAAACCAGTGAA
This sequence comes from Sepioteuthis lessoniana, assembly GCA_963585895.1. Lineage (NCBI taxonomy): Eukaryota > Metazoa > Mollusca > Cephalopoda > Myopsida > Loliginidae > Sepioteuthis > Sepioteuthis lessoniana. The sequence goes on from OY757912.1 coordinate 97,274,127, forward strand.
TCTGTAATTACTAAACAGAGAACTTTTTGAGCTCATTTCATGTTACACCAGAAGGATTTTGTTCCAGATAGAAAATTAATACTGCTATGGGTTGAAAATTTCAGAAGCACAGGTTCATCAATTAAAAGAAAGCTACCTGGAAGAGTTAAAGAATGCAATTTGCCAAAAAGGGGCAGAAGTATCACCAGATATAACTTTTTTTTTATCTACCTTTAGAAACACGGTCAGTTTAGGCCATGATTGTAACTAATCATATTAGAAAAAAATGGTAAAATGGAGCAACCATTAGCTTTTAGCTAACTTAATATGCACCACACAGGTGATAGTTTAATGTGTGGGAGAGATATTTCAACAGCACCCTATATATATATATATATATATATATATATATATATATATATATATATGGCTTTTGGATAATGCTGGGTTTGGGGAGCCATTTTAACCCTATAAGATGTCAGCTCACTATATAGCAATGATCACCATCTTTTACCCTTCTTTTTTCAATCATGTACCACCTCTTTACTTGTTATGAATTGATAAAGGTTCATTATGATTTAATTCCTGATTATCATAAATTAAGAATCTAAGAGAGACAAGCATCAGTCAGTGACAAAAAGAAATACAGACAAATATGAATTAGTAAGGCCAAGTCAATAAAGACTGTACAATGTTTTTCTTATTCATTATTCTTATAGTTATCAGGCTGTGGGATGGTATAACTGTTACTGGAATTGAACAGTGTGAGATTAACACAAGGGCTTTAGTGACTACATACAACCCAGAGACCTTTATTAGCTGGTGGACTTACTAGAGATTTAATGAGAAGTTATTTACAAAATACTGAATCAAAGTAGGTGTTTGTTGTGTAGTAGTTATGGTCATAAGAAATGGATTCAGTGACTCAAAACTTTACAAAGCTGTTCATATTTCCTGTAGACTATGCATGGATACATCAGTGATGAAATAAATAAAGAGTTCAGCTTCAGAGGTCCGTCCATTCTACAGGCAGCATCAAGCCATCTTCTAAAAGACATATGGTTAGGTGGATTGCTTAATACCTATGGAAGCCCTGAAGAAGGATGCCAATTTTGAGTACCATTCACTCGTACATCAGAGTGTCACCACTAAAAATATAACCTTATTTCAAATACTATCTATAGCAGAGTGGAGTAAGATGAATACCCTAGAGTATCATTGGATTATTAGTACTGTGGTAGAAAAAACATTATAATGGCACTCTTTTTGAATCCCATTAATTTGTTAAAATTATATCAAATATAATAAAAACAGTTTCCGTCATAGAATGAAAAGTATTTAATTGCATATTTTATTTTTCATCAAGGCATTTTTTAAAGTATTACATTTATGGGCAAACTGGAGCCTGTGAGCAGCATGACGCCCACACTTTCTGAATGGCCAACCCAATTTCACAAAGAAAATAGTCTTTATTAAAATATGCTCTTGTAATTTAAAGAAAATAATCTTAAAATTTTGATTCACAAGTTATGAAAATATTAAATTTTTTGTTTGATACATGAATCATATTCATATTGAATACATTCATTTTTCAAGTATTAATTTTTTCTTTTAATTATTTTGTAATGTATCATACAACATGTGTTAATATATTGATATCAGTGATAATATTATACCAAAACTTCAATATTTTATAAAATATCTTTTTACCAAAGAAAAAACAATCAACTTTTCCCTTAGGCAGATGATTATGGTTTTCTTTAGCAAAAATGGTAGAGGTTCCTTCAACAAAACATTATCTTGAATCTTTTAATAGAGCAGCCCACCTGATGACAAGCCATGATTAATGTGGTCCACTTCTTAAAAAAGCTGCCCATTCTTGGTCTATTTGTAGAAAAAATTCTCCCGCATGTAAATGTATTTTCAATCTCTTTGTGTTAGATATTTCAATGAATGAGACATAATTTTGCATTACAGTTTCATTCAGATATAAAAATTCCAGAATTTCTGATATGGCATTATTTCCAGTCTTACAAAGTATCCAAAGATTTTAGGGGTTTGAATGTTCCAACCTAGTACAACTAATACAATTAGAACAACATTGAGTTATAATTTGATTAATTTGTTCCCATCAAAACCAGGAATAAGAGAAAATGAAATATACAATACTGATAAAAAAAATATAGTTGGTTCAATAATTTCTATTTAAAAAAGAAAGCGTGCATCCTCTATTAGTAAACCATTGATTAAAACATATTTGAAAAAAAAACAAAAAAAAAACTATTTGATTAAAATTATTCTTTATGAACTATTTTGTTAGCAGAAATATTAAATCTTCAATAAAAAGAAAACTGCAAATACGTGGGATGTAAGTTTAAAACTCATCAGAAACTAGTTCTTTATTTCTAATTTTGTGCTGTTGAAAAGTATTGACCCAAATTGCTGTAATAAAAAAAAAACAATCATAAGATGAAATAAGGAAAATACTACATCTAAAATACTACATCTAACAAAATATACTAGTAAGAGGAATAGAGACAATAGTAGTTGTGATGATGATGATGACGATGATGATGATGGTTGTTTGGTTGGTAGTGTTTTATGGTATATCAACCCTTGTGGGTTATTTAATGCCAAATTTTGTTCATACATACATATTATTATATATATATATAATTTGTAAATGAATAGTTTGTTGGTAACAATTTTTAAATGAGCAAAAGCTCATTTGTTTGCTCACAGTTAAATGGGTTCAATTATTGCTATCCACCAACAATAGTTCTATTTGCACACAGTTAAATGGTTTCAAGTATTGCTATGTAATACTAATTGTTCAATTTAACATTATTCATTTGTTTGCACACAGTTAAATGGTTTCAAGTATAGTAAATGATTAAATAGTTCTGTCTGACCCATAAAAGAGAGCCTTATAAGTATTATCACTCCGGGCCAGAGTGGACCTGGGAGTAATAGCATTAAAGAAGTACTCTAGTCTCCCTAAAGCTTCAGAACAGTTTAATCAGGGGGCCAGGTTGTATATACATGGGTAAAGATGAAAAGTTTTCAAACTCTAGGAACAGGTTGTAAACAATAATTTCTAAAACCTTTCTTCTCAACAGCAAGAAAATGTAATAAAAACACTACTTCTAAAATTTGCAATACCCTATTATAACAATATAATCATCAACTTATTTTTTGACGGGGTAGAAAGGGAGTCTCTGACAATAATCATTTGTGTCCGTAAAAATAATTCAAGCATTTCAATAAAGGTATGTATATATATGTTTGTTCGTGTGTGCATGAGATTTGCTAGATGTGTGTGTTTGATCCATTTATCCATTAAATTTATGCAATGTGTATATGAGTATGGTATGAATATGTATCTATGGATGAGTGCATGGGAGTGTGATATATATATATATATATATATATATATATATATATATATATATATAATGTTTTACGTGTATAGTGAATATGTAATACATTTGTATATGATGTATACACTGAAACTGAACAAGGGATATGTCTCCATGCCATAAATGCTAAAGTGCTGGACTGTGGCCTCAAAGTAAGTGAGTTTGAACTCCAGTCACACAATTACATTCACTTTTGAACTAAAACCCTTAGGAAAGGTATTGAGTCCCTTGTCCTCCAGCTATGGGTTAAATAGTATCATTGCTGTTCTTCCACCAGAATAGCTTTGGCATTAAATAACCTACAAAGGCTGATGTGCCATAAAAGAAACCAAACCAAATTGGAAAATGAGTAAAATACTATGTGTTGCTATAAAGTAGCTTAGAACTGGACAAAGTAATTGTTTTCAGTTTCCTTAGCTATTTACATTTTTTTTTCCTCAAGTGAAACATTTATTCCTAATTAAGAGAGGGGTGTTAAATTGATCATTGAACAATATTAGATGGTGAAGGGATACTTTATTCAATTAATTAATAAACAAGGATCAATTTCTGTAATAAAAAAAGAGAGCTTCAAATATTTTCCATGACATTGACTGCTAGTTGGGAAATTTTTTCTGACAAATTGTTCTCAGTGAAAATCAAATGATCCACTAATTGCCAAACAAAAAAATTGAGACAAATATGAGCTCTCTCTCTCTCTCTCTCTCTCTCTCTCTCTCATCCATTGTTCTTGGCAGGCCCTTTAGACAGCATCCAGAATCCACGCAGAGTTGATGTAAGTCTTTACTAGTCAGCCAGTACTGGTGTGTCCACATGTAATTCATAGGAAAACATCTCTTATGAATTTTTCCTTACTTCTCCAGCAATTTTTTGTTTGCCTTAGTTGAATGGTTTGTGAGGTGATAAACAGGTGACCATACTAGCTACTCTGGTCTGTCTCTAGAAACATTGAAGTGGACATCAAGTAATCTAAACTAGAATTTAATAAGCATTCTGTTGGCAGGGCCGAGAATTTAAAGAAAGATTGGTATGACACTAACCAGCATCCAATGCTGAGGTTCTGGTTTTGGAGCTCTCAGAAGTGTGGAGTACACATTTATTGCCATTATTCTCAGGTCTACTGGGATCTGTTTAAAGATCATTTTAGATAGAAATGCTTGCAACTATATAACTGTTTACAAACAAATTGTTATTCAACAGGACTAGTTACTTTGAAATTAAATATAATTCTATATAAATTATAGGTTAGGTTATTTCATTTGATGGCATATCAACCCTTGTGCATTATTTAATGCTAAATTCTGCTTTGTTGCATATATATATATATATATATATATATATATATATATATATATATATACACAAATGATTTGTAAGTGAGTAGTTTGTAGGTAAATATTTTGATTGGTTGGTTGGGTTTTATGGCATATCAACCCTGTTTATATATATGTATATAAAATGTATATGATCTTTAAGTGAATAGTTTGTTGGTAAGATTTTAAACAAGCCAGAGTTTATTTGTTAGTACACCGTTAAATAGTTTCAAGTATTGCTAATACAAATAATTCAACTTAACATCAGTCATTTGTTTACATACATTTAAATAATAAAACAGTTCTATTTGACCCATAGATGGGACACTAACAGGTACAACCACTTCAGGTCAGAGTGAAGCTGGGAGTAATAGGAATGAAGGAGTACTCCACATTACCCAGAGCTCCAAAACTGGAGCCTCACCATTAGATGGCTTAGTGTCATATCCAGGACATTGGTTGGGGAGGATATCTTACCTCTCTGCAGAGATGCAGTCATATTCTACAACCCCAGCCAACTGGGCTAGTCTTAGATTAATTAGAATGTTTAAATCATAATTGTGTTAATGAAAGTTACTTGAAACTTTAATTGTTTACAAATGATTGTTATTATTAGTTACTTGAAACCATATAACTGCTTTAAACTATATACCTGTAGATTTGGAAATCAAATATAAATCTGTATAAAGTATATAAAAGTGTATAAACTATAGTGTTAGTAATATTTGAAGCTATTATTATGTACAAACCTTTGCATCAAGAATTATTACTAGAAGCAATAATTTTATACAAATGGTTATTATCATTAGTTACTTGAAATCATATCAGCGCTAGCAAAAAAAAAAGATTAACTTCAGCATTAAATAACCTATCAAAGGTTGATATGCCATAAAACAAACTGCCTAACAAAGAATTTGATTGAGAGGTTTTATTCTAATTTATCATTGGTTTCTGTTTCTATCAATTCATAATTTTCAACAGATTTAGAGGTCAGATTTCAGTAGTTGGATCTGTTGCAAAGATGCTGAATAATAAAGAATCATTATAAATATTTGAACAAAATCTTTTCATGAGATGTTCAGAATATTCACCAGGAGGGTATGTGGATTTTAAATATGAATGAAGGTTCATTTTGTGATTTCATTATCTCAATAAAAGCATATAAATCAGTAATAAAATGAGGCTTTGTTTCAAGTCTACTGCTGCTCAGTACTTTGCTTATGAAGCAAAATAGCATAAACTCATCTTCAATCTGGAGATGACAGTTACAGAAACCAAATAATGCTATTAGATGAGAAAAAAAATAAAATAAAATAAAATAAACTACTTCTTAATATGAAATGGAATTGTTTGTCAATCTAATTTATTAAAGTGGTTGATATGGTTGTGTATTTGAAAGATAAATAAATAAGATAATAACATAATTAACTATTTGTGGGTAAAAAGAAATAAAAATCAGAAGGCACTCTTTGAAATATTTTATGTTGGATAGAGATATCATTTAACACTTCTGGCAAAAGTTACAGTCTACAATTACCCAGTTTATCAGTGGGGGCTAGAAGGGATTTTCTGACTCCCCACCAAGTCCATGAATACATTTTAAAGTGAGGAGCCTCACATAAATCGAGATTCATGAATAAAATACACTGATTGTATCCCCTGCCGGAGAGTAAGATTCCACTAAAAAGGGTACCCTGGGTATGATACTAAACTGCATCAAGTGGTGAGGCTCCAGTTCTGGAACTCTGGAGAGAGTTGAATTACCTATTCATTGCCTTTACTTCCACGTTCACTCTGACCTGGAGTGGTAGAATCTGTCAGGGGCTAATGTATGGGTCAAATAGACCTGTTTAAAAGTAATTAATATCAAATCAGAATATAACTCCAAACAGCAGCCAGTGGTGAGGCTCAAGTCCCAGAGTTCTGGGGTGAGGTGGAGTCACCCTTCTGTGGCCATTACTCTCAAGTTCACTCTGACTCAGAGTAGTTGTACCAGTTAAGGTTTCATCTATTGGTCATTAGATCGGTTTGAGATAATGAAGTGTTTGACTGTTTAAAATGATTGTGAAGATAAATTTTTGTACTGTATCTGATTGAAGATGATAATTGTTAAATCAATTTTGGTATAAAATAACCCAACAAGGGCTGATACGTGTAAAAACCAGCCAACAAACCAAGAAAACATTATCATGTGTACATGTATGTAGTCAAATGGTTATTGTCCTAGAGAATGAAATCAGCAAACTGAGTTCAAGCTCTAGCTGTAGTAGTCTAGATTTATTTCACATTAATGCCCTTGGAAAGGCATGAATCCACTTCGACCTCTCGCTATAGATAAATAGCAGGGCAATAGGAGTTCTTTAGGGTTGTAAAAGACAATCCATCTTCAGCATTCATTAATAAGAGAGGTCAGTGATCATTCCATATTTTTACAGTGTGTGCAAGCAAATAAGCTCTGGCTTGTTTAAAATGTTACCTACAAACTTTTTGTTTACAAATCATATATATTTAATATATATATATAAAGACGATTAGGCATCAAATAACCTACAAGAGTTGACATGCCATAAAACTCAACCAAACCAAAATAAGCATTCCATATTACTGATACCATGTAACCCAGTACAACCTGTCACATATTACTTGGGGAGGAGATGGGCACTGTCAAGTCTCCATTGCCCTGAAAAATGTTTGGAATGAAAATTACTTAACAGGTTATAATAAACATCCACACCACATAGATATAAGTAAATAAATATAGATATTATATTGCATGTAAATATGATTCAAAATATTTTGCAAAGATTAGAGTCTTCTGAATATTATAAAAAATCAAATATTCAGAAACAAAACAATGAAATTATGTGATAAGAGTTTCTTATAAAAAAATGTTTCAATGTCTATGAGAAAAATGTCATATATGAATGAGGAAAAGTTCTTTTTTTATTTATCTATGTATTCTTGGGATTGTGTATATATATATATATATATATATATATATATATATATATATATATTACTAAAAACTAAGTCATTACAAAGAAATATCCATGTTCACCTTATCACTTTTGTTTATCTTATTTATATCTATATATGTAGATGGGATGAAAAGTTCATATGATGACATCATAACTGCTGTGAATGACTTTTTTTTTACCAATGGGATCCAAGCACTACAACACCAATAGAAGAAATGTGTACACTGTAAAGGGAGATTATGTTCACAAATAAACCTCATTAGATTACCTTCCATCAGAGTATCTTGGTCAACCTATGAACTTTTCTGCCAACCCTTGTACATATATATATGTGTGAGTATGTGTGTGTGTACATGTAGATACATGCGTATGTATATACAAAGATGAATCAATAAGTCCATAGCCTGACATGAAGTTATAATATGAATTTTGATGTAAAATTTTTTCATATGTTTCTTCAATATAATTAATATTCACTACAGAATTAAGTGCATAGACAAAGAAGTGATCATCTTGTTATAAATGCATTTTTCATCATTAGAGTGCAGAATTAATATATATTAATATCATATATATATATATATGCATATATATATACACCCCTGGACAAAAATATAAGACCACCCTCAAAAATGAAGAAAAAGATACTGTTTACAATTTCTAAATTATGAAAATCAAATATATGAAAGATAAGGTTAAGAGACATTTAAATTTAAAATAAGAAGAAATTTCAATTCATTTTTTATATGTATAGATTTATGATAAATTTTAAAATCTATTTTTGACATAAATATAAGACCACCAATAAAAACTAAAGAAAAAAGGACTTGATTTAATTGAAAAATTTATTATATAGTCTACATAATATAAAAGCTATTAAAACTGTAATACTTAAAATACTAAAAACATAAATGGCAAAAGGAACTAAATTATTTGAATTTGAGAAAGGTGAGATTACAGCTCTGAAAAGAGTCAGAAAATGTCAGAGAAAAATTTGGAAGGCCTTATGACATAGTAAAACCATTATCAGCAATTACTTGGAAAGTCCAAATAAGTATGGAACAAGAAAACCAGCTAGCAGGCCAGAAAAATTATCACCACAATTCAAGAGAAAAATTGTTCACAAAGTAAAATAGAAAACTTCATCAACATCAAAAATATTGAAATCTCTTGTGGATGCTCCTTGCAGTACTACGACAATTAGAAGGCATTTAAACAACAAAAAAATTAAGCATAATTCATGGTCCAAGGTTAACAAGAAGCACAAAGAGAAATGACTGGAATATGCTCATCAATATCAAACCATGAGTGCTAAAGAATGGGGAAAAGTTGTTTTCTCGGACAAAAAGAAATTCAATTTAGACAGTCCAAATGGCTTTCAGAAGTACTGGCACACAAAAAATTTTCCAGAAGATAATTACTCCACGAGACATAGTGGAGGAGGATCTCTTATGATCTGGGTGGGGCCTTCTCATCTTCAGGAAAACTTAAACTAGAATTTGTCAGTGGTCGATAAAAAGCAGTAGATTATGTGAAGATGCAAAATGATTTATCTCCTGCACAAGAAGGGTGTCGTCTATGTGGAGAAGGATGGATTTTTCAGCAAGATAACATTGCAATCCACAATGCATCAATAACAAAGAAGTACTTGCTTGAACAAAAAATAAGACTTTTTGACCACCCAGCGTGCTCTCCAGACCTCAATCCTATAGAAAATTTGTGGGGATTGATTGTTGCAAAAGTTTATGAAGGAGGTTGACAGTACTAAGCAATTTCTGAAATCAAAATCGCTATCTTAGAAAAATGGGAAAAAATACCTTCGGTTCAAATTTAGAAACTAGTTAATAGTATGCCTAGATAAATTTTCGATGTTATCAAAGCTAAAGGCAGATCTACAAAATATTAAATAAAAAATTTGCCTTTATATTCAATAGTTCTGCTCATTGGTCTTATATTTATGTCAAAACTAAATTTTTAAATTAAGCATAAATTTTAATATACATATTAAAAAATGAATTGAAATTTCTTCATGTTTTAAATTTAATTGTCTTTATGCTTTATCTTTCTTATACCTGATTTTCATAATTTAAAAATTGTAAACAATATCTTTTTCTTCATTTTTGAGGGTGGTCTTATATTTTTCTCTAGGGTGTATATACATATATATATATATATATACACACACAACAATTCAGCCCAGTTGGCTTGGGCTGTAAAATACACCAACTGCACCTCTGCAGAGAGGTAAGACCACACACCCAAGGAGTGTCCTGAATATGACATTAAACGATCTAATAGTGAGGCTCCAGTCTTGGGACTTTAGGGAATGTGGAGTATTCCTTTATTGCCACTGCTTCCAGGTCTACTCTGACAGGGTCCTGTCTATGGTTCAAATAGAACCGTTTGACATTTAAACTGTAAGCAAACAAATGACTTATGCTAAATTGAATTGTTAGAAATAGAACTGTTTGCACATTTAACTGTGTATAAACAAATGACTGATGTTTGATTAAATTGTTAGTGATACTTAGCAATACTTGGAACCATTCAACTGTGCAAATGAAAGAGTAATTTTGAATAAAATTATTGGTATTCAATAGCAATACTTGAAAATCTTTTTGCACCTAAATTGAATTATTGATATTACATACCAGTGCTAGGAACCATTTGTACAAATGAATGAATAGTGTCTAATAGAATAATTAATGTTAAATAGCAATACTTGTAATTACTGCACTGTCTGCAAACAAATGATTGATAGTGAATAGAAGTATTAGAACTAGTTAGCAATAATTGAAACCATTTAACTGTGTAGGAACTATAAATGTGCAAGCAAATTAGTTCTGACTCATTTAGAATTGAAATTTCCTACAGAGTATTCACTTAAAAATCATATTTATATCCATTTAACTGTGTACAAACAAATGATTACTAGTTCATAGAATTATTCACATTAGATTGAAACCATTTAACTGTAAGCAAAGAATGAACTTAAACTTGTTTAAAAATGTTATCAACAAAATATGTTTACGAATCATATATATCTAATTTATGTATAAACAGGATTTGGCATTAAATAGCCTACAATGGTTGATATGCCATAAAAACAAACTAAACCAAACACTATAACTACTGTTACTACTACTCTGGGTCAGAGAAGATCTGGAAATACTGACAACTAAAGGGTGACTTCATACTCCCCAGACTAAATATTTCTAATTAATGATCACAAAGTTATTTCTAATCATCAATTCATGATGGAGTAGAAATTAATAGAACAAAAACTTATTTTTGCATCTATATCTTAACACAAGCTCTGTTGAAAAAAGATTTTGTTTGGAAATGTGATGATAAACATTTTATCCTCAAGGCCAAGGATATATTGCTTTCATACATTGTTATGTACTGGTGGAGTTTTTTTTTGGGGGGGGGGGCAGGGTTCATGTTATAATTGGGATACTTTTGTTTTTGAGGTCACATGAATATATTTAGAAAGGGTGGTGCTGTGAGTATATTTCATATCAATGACCAACAGTTTATGGAAATAGCACTCTTGTTTTCAGTATGTTTCTGTTGCACCCATATAGACTTTTTGTTACTCTTTAATGGTGGCTTAATAGATAAAAATTAGTTGAAGACAATTACCATTCAAAGGACAATGGACCTTTGATTGACATGTACATTTTAGATTTGATAGTATATGTTTTGTGCTGGTAGATTTTTATTTTGTGTGGTTTACAGTTTAGAGTCATACCAGGACATTGATAATTTATATATATTCTGAGGAATCATTGCTTGAAGGAAGGAATGCCTATCTGATACGCTGATTCACTGATAACACTAAGTTGCATACAATAACAATAAAATGAAAACTTTCATTATTTGCCTTCATTTACATCTAACAGAAATCATCATCATTTCCATTTAAGCCATAGAAACTGTGATGACTGAACTTTTACTGCAAATGGGTTAATCCCTTTTATTTAGTATATCACATGCACTCATTTTATTGACCTAAAAAAGATAAAAGATGAGATCTAATCAAACAGATTTTGAACTAGATACTTGTGATTCTAAACTTGGTACTCTGCCAAGTAAGCTACCAATTGGGTAGCTAATTACCAATTACTAAGTAATTATTGTTTTGTCTTTAGTAATCCTACTTGTACTTGCAATCACTCACAATGTATGCTAAGAAGACAAGTGAGCAAATATCAATTAGGGATATCCTCGGGCAACAGCTGAATGGTGCTGGGCATTGAATTGAAGGCTTCTAAAACTAAAGCTAAAATCAGTGAATCGATAATGTTCAAAAAATGAATGTGATGGGCTCAGAGTCAAGAAAATGAACTTAAGTCTGAGAACTTAAAAATCTGTTTCAAGTTTAACCTTTACTGCATGGAAACCAAGTATACTTGTTTTCTGTGGATGCACACTTGAGACCCAGAAACCAAGTTAACTTATTTTTGATAGTGTGGTACTTTCTGAAAGGAGGCTCTCGTGATATAATGGCTATTGTCATAGGAAATGAACCCAAGTTCAAAACCTGGATAAGGCTATTTATATTTCATGTAGTCCTAATGTCCTTGGGAAAGGTATGAATTTACCAATTCTCCACCATCACGAAAGGTAAATAGTAAGCAGACTGGGTTCTTTACCTTAGAGTGGTAACTGGTATAGGTGAAGGAAAATTCAAACCAGTTGTACTCCATGTAAAAAGAAGTGACCTTGTGTTGCATCCTACGCATGTTGGAGGGGTTGGGTAAATGCATACTATTTGAAATTCTCCACATTTCATATTTATTTCTAGCTTTTTAATTTTATTTTTACTGGCTAACAGAAAGAAGTTATGAGAACTGATCTAAATATGATTAGCTTGTTACACTACTAGCTTGTGAGGCATATTTCTAAATCTAGAATAAGAGTGAAACTTCAATTACAATAACAAAGTATTATGAGAGAAGCTAATCTCTTAGCTTTTTACAGTGATTCCAATTCTGATGGGTAATTTAAAGGGTTTGATCCTGAAAGCATATTCTAATATGATGTTAAGTTGAGTGACTATTTATGCAATGGCATGAAAATGTTTGATTGTATGTGAACCAAAATATATCTGGTTTAGTTTGGCTTGGTTTCTTTGGTTAATGGCACATCAACTTTCATAGGCTATTTAATGTCAAAGCCATCCTGGTAGAAGAGTAGTAGTGATACTATTTAACCCATAGCTGGTGGGAGGTCATAAAGGTCTTCATAACTTTCCATCGGGTCTTAGACCATAAGTAAAGGTAAAGATAAAAAAAACAACTTTCTGGACAACTTTCCTATCTGAAGCAAACAGTAAAGCAAGAGCAGAAGAAAAGAAGCAATGCTGAAAAGTCAGAGCTCTCTCCAGTTGCCTGACATTCTCCAGTAACAACCATGAAAAAAATTATTTTGTCAGCTATTGATAGACTTGAAATAGATATGGAGTTCCTTCCTAAATCTTCATTCACAAAGCCAACTTATTATACATATATATATATATAATAACTAGGCTATATATATATAATATATATAATAACTTCAGTCAAAAATAAACAGATCAATGGATAGATATGTGTGTGTATGTATGTATTTATATGTATGCCTGTATACAGAGTACTGCAATATGAACAGTGTATAAATCCATGTATTTACCCAATCCCTTCAATATGGGCAGGATGTAATACAAGATTAATTTTTAAGATAAATAAAGATGGTTTTCCTTCTTCTAGACTGATCGACTAACCAAAGTTAAAAAATTAAGTCTTCCCTACTATTTACCCATAACTGTAGGTTTATGGAGGTGCCCATGGTGTAGTCGTTATCGTCGTAGGAAATGGACACGGCGACACGAGTTCAAATCCTGGACGAGACTGATTGCATTTCACATAGCACTAATACCCTTGGGGAAGGTATGAATCCAATTATTCTCCCTCCAGCTATGGGTAAATAGTAGGACAGACTAGGTTCTTCAGCCTTGGTTAGGCAACTAGTCTAGGAGAAGGAAAACTCTGAATTGAAACCTGTTAAACTCCGCTTAAAAATTGACCTTGTGTCATATCCTGCCCGAGCGGAGGGGTTGGTAAATAGTACCCATAACTGTAGAAAGAATAAATGGATTCATGCCTTTCTTAAAGACATTAGCATAAAGTGAAACACAAACAGCCTCTAGCCCAGTTAGCTGGGGCTGCAGAATAAATGGACTAGATCTCTGCAGAGGAATAAGACTCCCCCAATGAGTGTCCTGGATATAACACTAAACAACCTGATGGTGAGGCTTCAGTAATGCTGGAGCTTTGGGGAATGCAGAGTATGCCTTTATTGCTATTACTCCTGGGTCCACTCTGGCCCAGTAAGGTATACACCTGATAAGGTCCTACCCATGGGTCAAACAGAACTGTTTGACATTTAAACTGTGTACTAACAAATGACTTATGATAAACTGAATTGTTGGAAATAGAACTATTTCATTATTTAATTCTATGTAAGCAAATGACTGATGTATAATTGAATTGCTAGTAATACATAGCGATACTTGGAACCTGAAGGGCGATCAAGGATGGATTTTTTGGTCTTATAAATCCTTATCTGGTCTTCCAGAGTCGGGTCCGTACCAAATTTTTGTACTTGTCTTTAATTGGAATCATTTTGAGATGAGACTTCTTAATCTGAGAATTAATTTTTATTTATTGTGGACTTTTTTTTCCTCATCTTGGTAGTTTTTTTTTTTCCATCCTTGATCTCCCTTCGGGGCCCGTGGCGCAGCGGATAGAGGCGTTGAGTCTCTACAGTTCCAGGGGAGCATTGTCAGAAGATAGCGGTTTCAAATCCTACCCAAGCCGGCCAGAGGTTTACTTGGTCAAAAACGTGGTGCGATAGACAACAACTATGGAAGGCAGTAATTACTGGGGATACGGTTACAAGACTCAGCATTCCTATCCGAGGTCGCGGTAAATCACCTGAAGAAGGCCAGAGGTGAAATTTGGCTAAAATGTAGTGAAAGAAGAAACAAAAAAACAAAAAAAAAACTACCAAGAAGAGGAAAAAAAAGTCCGCAATAAATAAAAATTAATTCTCAAAATTATTTGTATTAGATAGAAATAAATGAAACCATTTAACTGTGGACAAAAAAAAATGAGTTCAGGCTCATTATAAATGTTATCTACAAAATATATTCAGAAATCATATATTTGATATATATGTATAAAAAGGATTTGATATTCAATAACCTATAATAGTTGATATATCATCAAACCAAATCAACAAATCAACAACAAACAGCCTCATCTAGGATTTGAACTCAGGTTATAAATTTCATTTCCTCAGATGATAACCATTGTGTTTGTGTGTGTATACATATAATTAGGATTAAAACTTAATACTAAATGTGTTTTTAATCAGTAAAATACACTGATAGAGATAGAGGGTAATATTATAATATTTAAATTATAAAATAAAATAAAACAGGATGAAAAGTCACAACTTAAAGCTTCACATGGTCAATCCTCAGTTGTATTCAATATATCTCAAGGTAAATAACCCATAAAACAAAATTCCACATCTATATCAAGTCTACTAATGGCTGGAAAAACCTCTTACTTTGACATGTCAATACTGGCTCAGCTGATGACCAACACTGTGAAATTCAGTCATGAGTTTTTATGCTAAATTATTTGATTTTATAGGTGAAATATTTATATTTGCCCAACCCTTCTGCAGGAGCAGAATACAACATAAGGTCATCTTTATGTGGAGTTTAACAGGTTTGAATTCAGAGTTTTCCCTTCTCCCAGACCAGTTGCCATACCAAAGCTCAGTCTGCTCTACTATTCACTTAGCTGAAGAAGGATTGTTGGATATATAACTTCTGCAAGGGTATTAGCACTATTTGGAACGCAAACAGCCTTGTCCAGGATTTGAACACAGGTTACTGTGTCCATTTCCTACGATAATAATCATTATACCACAAGCCATAAGCTTCTCTAATACCATGAGCATCTTTACAGTTAAAATATTGTGTATATATATATATATATATATATATAGGGTGTTTAAAAAAATTGCTATCATTTAAGATTCAAATATCTGAGTAACTACGTAGTCAAGGCAAATGAAAATAAACAGGTTTAATGCTAAAATTATATCAATTTCTCTAAAATACTATATATATATATATATATAGATAGATAGATAGATAGATAGATAGTGTTATATGGTGTATATATATACTTGCATACATAAGAAAGATGCATATTCTATTTCTTATTGTGCACACATGTGAAATTAATCTCCAGAACATTATGGCATATAATCAATATTTGATTAACAAACCAGAAAACTTAACTGATTTTGCTCATATTTCAGTATCCCTTCATATCCTTTTTAAACATGAAAAGCAACTTATTAGATAATCAAGTACTGATTACTTACATAGCATAAACATTGAAAATTCTTCCTCTTCATATATCTGTTGAGTACATGAAATATAAAAGGACAGGAGCAAACCTTTTAAGGAGTTGGGAGTATGGCTCACAAAATGTTGAGAATGCACTGCATTCTCGCAAATGCAGTCAAGAGTAGAAGTCAAGGAAAAAAATTTTTTCCAGTTCTTCTTAACCATAGTTTTGGATTAGAGTCTATTATGTGCTGTTTAGTTTCTTTGTTTAATGGCCCATCAACCTTTATGTGCTATTTAATGCCAAATCCATACTTGTAAAAGAACAGTAGTAGTACAATTTAATTCAGTGAGAAACAAACTCACTTAAAGTTGTCTGTTAGCCTAGTTCAATTACCATTACACCACACAATTGGAGATACTTGTGGTGTAATTGTTACTATCATAGGAAATGGATGTGGTGACCTGAGTTCAAATCCTAGATGAGACTGCATTTCATAGAGCATTGGTATGAATCCAATTATTCTCCCTCCAGCTACTGGTAAATAGCTGGGCAGACTTGGCATCCTGCCCATGCAGAGGTGTTGGGTAAATATATACACTACACAATTCATCATTATCAACTTAGAGTAATGGTTAGTAAACAAAGCTATTGTTAGTGATACCCTGTCAGTAGGACTTAGAATACACTGACTGTATCCAATGCAGGGGGATAAGACTCCCTACCAAAAAAAAGGATGTCCTGGATATGACACTAAACTTCATTTGATGGTGAAGCTCGAATTCTGGAGATCAGAGAAGTGTGGAGAACCCCTTCATTGCCATTACACCCAGGTCCATTCTGACATATAGTGGTAGGACATCAATAGGCTATCGACTATATGGAAATCAGACCTAACCGATAAAATGAAACGCAGTTTCTTCCAGGCAGCGGTCACATCGATACTGCTATATGGATGCACTACATGGACGCTAACAAAACGGCTGGAGAAGAAACTAGATGGCAATTACACAAGAATGCTGCGTGCAATCCTGAACAAGTCCTGGCAGCAACACCCCACAAGACACCAACTGTACGGCCACCTGCCCCCTGTCATGAAAACTATTCAAGTTAGACAAACCAGACATGCAGGACATTGCTGGAGAAGCAGAGATGAACTCATAAGAGATGTACTCTTATGGATCCCCACACATGGCCGTGCAAAAGCAGGACGACCAGCTTGAACGTACATTCAGCAGCTATGTGAGGATACAGGTTGTTGTCCTGAAGACCTACCTAGGGCGATGAACGATAGGGAGGAGTGGCGAGAGAGGGTCAGGGATATCCGTGCTGCCAGCACGATATGATGATGATGATGATGACTGTGTGCAAAAAAATCTAATAAGAAAAATCTGTACCAAAAATGTAAATATGAACATATAGCGAATGTGATTCCCTATTCTCAAGGTATAAAATAACCCAGGATGAGTTGACATGCCATTAAAATCAATCAATCAATTAATTATATTGTTTGTGAGTTCTATTTTCACTTGGTGTTCTATACTTCTGGCCTTGTGTCAAACAAAGCTAATAATAAATAACTACAAGATGAAATCTGGATTTTTGGCAGGGATTTTTAAACCCATTATCACCACAGTCAGTCTAAAAATCTTTGATGAAGTTGGTGTACTTATAGAATATCAAAACAAAACAAAAAAACAAAACAAAACAAAAAACTGTGTAACTGAAGAAAACAATTTTGTTGGCTTACATATCAGTATGGATGTCTGTAGCATCTGATCTAATATGGTCCAACCTTCCCTTCCACTGCACTTCATCTTGCCCTTTCCAACTTACTTATTGACTTCTTTACTGCCCCTGCCAATTCTTTCCAGACTCTAATAGATTCAGGTGGCTCTACATGAGCTTTCTGCACCCATTCTAACAGCAAAAATAACAGCAAAAGAATTTGTTGTTCTTTTCTGATATCAGTTCCAATAACCAAAAATAGCAAGAGGTCCAAGAGGTAAGTAATAAGAGGATCGTTAGCAAGCCACACACCCTCTTCCAACCTATTGATATTCAGGATGGTGGGGTGGGAGATTGCAACTGATTTTTCTGTGTTCACAGTATGGTTAAGTCGGAATTGCCCAGTATGCAAAACATCAAGCAAATATTTAACCCTGTCACAGGCAGATGATTCTTTTAACCTTTGCAGAGTTGGCAAATTATTTTCAGAAAATTTACAAAATAGAAGATATGTTCAAATAAGTCATACATAAAAACAAATAAAACATGATAATTTGATCAGCAATTGTGTGTCATAGTACAATAACATGAAAACAGTTAAGCACTCACTTTTATTTATGTTATTCTGCAAAACAACCTTTACACAATCAAACATCACAGTGGAGATTCCTAGCAATGTTTCTATACATGAACAGTGAGTGCATTGGTCAATGAGCAACCAATGGGGAAAATCACTTTCATTGAGTTATCACCAAAATAACAAATACAGGGTGATCCAAAAAAAACACAGAACTCATAAACTTTTTATTACTTCTACAAAAATAAAGCAAAATAATTCTAATTTTGTACACTCGAACATGAGGACATGTTGGTGAATACTATGGTCCCAATTTTTCATGCACGGAATCTACTTCATATCCTGAAAAAAAGAAAAGGCTAGAATTAAATTTATGAATTTAAGTCAAAAATATATGGGTTCTGTTTTTTTTAGGTCACCCTGTAAGTCAGTCTACCTGTGTACTATTAGTAACAAAAATGTCACTACCTGAAAAAGGGTTTTTAAATCCTCCAAATAGACAAGCTGTTTAATTTTTAGTAAAACATTTTATAATATATATATTATGCTAGTATTTTTATATATTATGTATGAGCTTATATACACTAATGTTCATATTGACATCTCTGATAATTTTTTTAAGATAATTTTCTTCAAAACCTAAGACAAAAGGATTTTATTATTTTTAGTGGAACATTATACAACTCATTAGCCAAGTTGGTAAAGTGTTCGCCAATGGCCCAGGAGACCAGGGTTCACTCACAGGTTGAGTCATACCAAAGATTTAAAAAATGGTACTTGGTACTTCCTTGCTTAAAACTCAGCATTATAAAGTAAGGATCAAGGAAAAGTGGAGCAATCCAGGGAAAGGAGTAGCGCTCTCCCCTACACCTTGGTGTAGTAGCTATCGAAAAGGGAGCCTACAAGTCTTCCTCAACTACGGTCGCCAACTTTACTTTACTTTATACAACCAAAACAAACATTATTAGGAATTATTTACTACCAAACTTTACTGCACAGAACAAATTGTGGAATGTAACATCCCTCAAATGCCCTGTTTTCAGCTTCATAGAACTTTATTTTTTTAAATGATATGGGGCATTGTGCCTCTCTCTCTCTCTCTCTTTCTCTCTCTCTCTCTCTCTCTCTCTCTCTCTCTCTCTCTCTTATATATATATATATGTATATATATCCATTTTTATTTTTGTTTACAGAGTTTTTATACTGTAGAGTTTGGTAATATACATTACCTAATGATATCCATTTTGATTGGATGATGTTCTACAAGAAATAATGAAATACTTTTTTGTGGGTAATACTCTATATAGCCAGTTGGAGAATGAAAGTTTACAGTAAATACCCAAGCTGAAAACCTGGACCCAGTAAAGCAGAGAATCTTGGTGAATAAGACAGTCAGTTAAGGCAGTCTATTGAGATTGACAATGACAACCACCATTTCCCTGCTCCTAAGAAATAATTAAAGTGCTAGTCAAGTTGCACAGACCTCCATTATATATATATATATATATATATATATATATATATATATATATATATATACATATATATATATATATATATATATATATATATATATATATATATGACAAGTTGTCAAAGTAGATAGTAAATGAAATATAAATTAGAATATAATGGTGACAAAATTATAACAGTATGCTTGTAAAATAATTTTAAGATAATTTAACAAAGATATTTATAAACATATGTATAAATATATACAGTTATATTTGTATGAATATAATCTCTTATACATATATAAACACACACAAGTACACAGTGAAAAGTTCATAGGCTAAACCAAATGAGGTTTATTTTTCAACATAGCTCCCCCTTGTAGTTCAAACATATCTTCCATCGGTGTTTTAGTGCTTAGATTGCATTGGTAAAGAAGTCAACAGCAAATATGACATCAGTCTATAAATTTTTCAGCCTCCCCTCATATATATATATATATATATATATATATATGACTGAGCATACATAATGAGAAATATTTCAAGATCACTTAGCAGGAGTGTAAGTAGCAACATTTTTACTAGAATCTAGCCTCTTGTTAGATTCTTCTTTCCAATAGATGCATCACAGTTTATTTAGGGTTGTCTCCCTATAGCCTTCTGCATTTCATAATTAACCTATGAAGCAACAAGACAGGCTGAATGAGTAGTTTTGCTGACTGCTAGAAAGTAACAGTGTATTGTTGTAACAAAGGAAATTATTTTGTAGATGGAGTCAAAAGAAATGTCAAGTTTACAAGATGGATGAAGAGTTGGGATGGTACAAAGAATTTGTAGGAGAAAATATTACATGGGATGGAGATGGGAGTAGTACAAGTTGTCACTTTGGCGATTTACTGTTATGTAAGCTGGCGAGTTGCCCAACTAATGCCAGCCAATATTTTCCTGATTTGGTGGTTGGTCAGCCAACATAGCCATATTATCTTCATTCATCTTATCATTATATATATTGATAGTGAAATTATGACTGTGCTTTCATTTCAGCACAGGTACAGTCTGAATAGAAGTCTTGGCTAATTATTATTCTTATTAATTTTGACTAATATTTTCTTTCATCTTTTAATTTTAGGTGCTTTTTTATCACATAGCATTTAGGACATCATTTTTATGACAGTAATCGACTGATTGCTTTTAACAACATGCTAACCCATCAAGGGTTATTTTATGCCTAGAAGAGGGAGTCCCCATGGCATAATGACTAAAGTGTTTGACTACAGCCTCAAAGTAAACAAGTTCAAACTCAAGTTGTGCTATTATCTTCACTTTCAGGTTAATCCCCTTGGGAAACCCTGTACTCCCCTCAGCTATAAGTTAAATAGTATCACTGCTTTTCTTCTACAAGGATGACTTTGGCATTAAATAACCCACAAAGTTTGATATATTATTGACTAAAGAAACTAAACTAGTTTTATGCCTAGAGGTTAGGGAATCACATTCATTGTAGATTTATATTTACATTTTTGTGTAGGTTCTCACCAATCTACAGGGTGACCCCCCAAAAAAAACAGAAACCATATATTTTTGACTGAAATTCATAAATTTGATTCTAGCCTTTTCTTTTTTTCAGGATATGAAGTAGATTCTGTGCATGAAAAATTGGGACCATAGTATTCACCAACATGTCCTAGTCAACCAAGGAAAAGAATTAGAATTATTTTGCTTTATTTTTGTAGAAGTTATAAAAAAGTTATGGGTTCTGTTTTTTTTGGGGGGATCACCCTGTACTAATGTATTCTTATTCCAGAACTGTTTTGGTCAGTTGACTGAAACCATCCAATCAAAGCCATGGTCTTATATTGACCTTGAATTCAATGGCTCTTCATCAAACTCGTTGAACTTCCTGTATCTAATTGTTCAGGATTTAATTTAAATTATATACTACATGTCAAAGTAGATCTCACTGATCTATTATGTAACAATACCAATTGATTAGTTGGTAAAGCAGTTGGTACAGATATCCAGGCTTATTGTTGACATAGAAAATGGAATCGGAGACCCAAGTTCAAATCCTGAGCAAGA
Source organism: Sepioteuthis lessoniana (assembly GCA_963585895.1). Lineage (NCBI taxonomy): Eukaryota > Metazoa > Mollusca > Cephalopoda > Myopsida > Loliginidae > Sepioteuthis > Sepioteuthis lessoniana. The sequence goes on from OY757912.1 coordinate 97,296,071, forward strand.
CAGCTTGTGTTTCACTTTACACTAATGCTCTTAGAAAAGGTATGAATCCATTTCTTCTCTCCCAGACTATGGTTCTATAGTAGGGCAGCTAGGCTCTTTAGCCTTGGTTAGAAAACCAGTCTAGGAGAAGGAAAACTCTGAATTCAAACCAGCTTTATTTTACTTAAAATTGACTTTGTGTCACATCCTGCCTGTGGTGGAGGGATTGGGTAAATACATTCAGATATCCAGGCTTCCCTAGGACACAAAGAGACTGAGTTTGAGTTTCTGTCAAAGAAAGAATGACTTGGAGGAATTGTGGTAAAAAGTGATTGAAATTCAAAGATGACCGGAAATACTTGTCAATAATAATAATAGACAATTCTTTATCTGAAAAACTAAACTAGAATATTCTGACTACTGTTAACATTTTCTGGTGTTAACTTTTGATAAGAAATATTAACTGCTGATGGAATAACTATGATTCAGTATAAGTATAGGTATTTTGTTGACTATAGATTTGATCAGGTTTTGATGCTTAATTTAATCTAAGTATAAATCTTGTTATTTTGATAGTAGTAATAGTATCATTTGGTTTTGTTCACATCTCCACTGAGTTGCCAGTAATCTTCATCACTCTCATTTACTAAGACATTCACCGCTTATTCTGGTCATTGGACAATCCAAGACTGAATGGTCAGCTGTTTGTGATGCAAAGTGACAGACTGAACAAATTGTATTATCAATCATTCTCTATTTTCAATTCCACGCCAAAGGTGGGGCCCATGAGTAGGTTTTCCTGGTTCAAGCACTGAATTTGGATCCTTCTTAGTATAGCTTTATGTGACAAAACATTGTACTCCTTCTAAATTGAAATTTGAACTAATTTCAATTGCAGGTTGTCTCAAAATAGATGTAACCTATTAATGTGATAATGATTTATCACTGAGACAAATGCAATGGCAGTCATTTTGAATGCATCCTTTGAGCTAGAGACATCAAATTAATGTTTTTTTTAGTTGTCATTATATCAGCTTCCAGGACAGGCAATATTTCTTGAGTTTCTAGTCTCAGTAATAAATCATTATCATATTAATGGGGTGCATCTATTTTGAGACAGTTTTGAATGATTTTCTCTCCAAATAAGTAGTGATGCAAAATATTTTTTACTCTCTGGTCCAAGACATTGTGATCAAAGATTAATAGTTGTTATAGTATACTATTTTCAAATCTGAAACAGAAAAGAAAACAAAATTATTATTTGTAGAGTTATTAGCAGTTACAAGGCTCCCATGTTTATTGAGCCACCCTATACAACAGTTGTAAATTGAATTCAGCTTAAATTCTTTTTAGATTTCAGTTACTGTAAACAGGTTTAAGCAAAATGCCTATACTTATACTGAGTTATAGTTATAACTTTTGAATTTATTTTGAAGAAAAATAACATTTCATTCATTGTTCATTTCTGTCTTAATAAATACAGTTTTAATCTCAATACTTTGAACACACCTCATATTTTAAAGAAAATTAATGTTTCATTAATTTTTCATTTCTGTCTTTGTGAATACACCTTCAGCCTGGATACTTTTTAAATACACTTCATATTTTGAACAAAACATTTCATTCATTCTTCATTTGTGTCTTGATCAAAACAGCCTGTAAAAGAAAAAATTTAAAGAGTAACAAAAGTAACAGATGCATGTTAGACAAAGAAACTCATATGAGAAGCCAAACAGAATTGTTTTGTAAAATGTCTCTTCATTACTATATCACTTCTGCCTTCCTTCAATTTTCATTCAGCATCCTTGGTAGGGGAATGTATCTAGCAAAGGTGACAAAAATGAAGAAAAACAGTTAGATTTTTTTAAGTAGACGGCAGAAAGGATCTAATACCTCAATCAAAGACATCAACAGATCTACTGAAAGAAAATGGTTTCACACGAAAAAAGGCAAAAAGCAGATGATATCCAGCAGAAACTATTACTGATATAGACTATGGAGATATTCCAGTGTTTCTTGCAAATACACTTTCTTAAGCCAAATCTCTGTTGCATAGCCTGGAACAGGCAGCAAGAGGCATTGACCTCAATATGAACTCAGATAAAACTGAGTTCAAATGTTTTAATCAGGATGGTCCCATCTCCTCATTAAATATCAAGCCTCTAAAATTAGTAAACCAGTTCATATACCTCAGTAACAATTATATCCACAACTGGAAGCAATGTCAATATACACATAGGAAATGCAAGGACTGCTATCAACAGGTTACCAACCACACAGAAATCTGATCTCTGATAAATGAAATAGGAATTCTTTCCAAATGTAATCAGTACTACTGTATGGTTGCACCACTTGGACACTAACAAATAGAGAAAAAGATAGATGAGGACTAGCCACTGCTGAAGTGGTAAAGACAAATTCATAAGTGACATTCCTTTTTGGACTCCAATACAAAGACAAACCAATGTTGACCGAACAGAAAAACTGCTCTGTGAAGAGACGCTGTCGTGAGGACTTGTCAAGAGCAATGACCAATAGGGACAAATGGTGAGAGAGAGTTAAGGAAATCTATGTTGTCAGCACACATTGGTGATGAGTATGATGATGATGATTAATTCAATTAGCTCAGTACATCTCACTTTTGTTGAATAAATAGAGTTATTATAAATAGCTAAGGGTGTTACTTAAGCAAATCTCTTGAGTGACTAATTAGGATGATTGTACCTAATAACCTTAAATGTTTATAAGATTAGCTCTCAACTTTTAATGAGACTTGTAGATAAGTATTTATGGTTTAAAGTTGCCTGTTTGTCTGAAGTAATGATGACATCTTCAAAACTACAATATCAGCAACTTTTTTTTATCCATGTTTATGATTTACTTATCTTATTGACTAATCAAACTGCCAGTTATCATATTTATTCATTCCATGTTCTTTTCTTGCCTATTGATCTACCTAATGATTTATCAATATTTTTTTTATCTTTAATGCTCTCTAACAACCAATCAGTCAATTAACCTAGTAATCAATTTCAATGATGATAGGAACCTGCTATAGAGTGATGGTCAATAAACTTATATATATATATATATATATATTTATATATATAAGTCAAAAACTATTTAACTTACTTTTACTTACTACTCTGTTTGATAGGAGGTCTTTTATAAATTTTTTTATTTGTTTCTGTTTCCTTTTCAAATAGAATCTTGAAGAATGAGGAATTCTTTATAAAAGATGAAAGACATCAAATACCATATCATCAGAAAAGAGCAGTAGTGATCTAAAAGTCCAAAATTATAGACATTTATTAAGTTTAGCATTGTGAAGTCATAGTTGTTGGGCACTTAGAGGGAATCAAATTCACTGCACTAACTTGAAAACCATCAACTCTAAGCAAAGTGCCTAAATTGAGAAATTCAAAGAAGTATAAATTTATTAGTGAGTGAGTAAAAGAGAGCAAGAGAGGAAAAAAGTAAATGAGTAGTTGAAAGTATAGAAAAAAATTCAAGTTATTCTTACTTCAAGTAGAAATCTTAGGAAAAAAATGCTTTAAATTTCAAATCTTAATATCAAACTTTTCTAACCAATGAAAAAAAGGTATATTATCAACCAATCAGGAAAGAGCCAAATCAGACACATTTTAAAGCTAGTCATTTTCCTATAAATAGTTTTTGCACAGAAAATGTTAGTATTTTGATGGCTCTCAGAAGTTATACAAGCCAGGATCTGATTTACTTACCAACAATTTTACTTGTATGTTTTTTTTATCTCTTTTGTCACAAAGACTCTAAACATATTCTCTACATGAATTTCTTTGTACAGCTTATCTTGTTTGTAATCACAGGCAATGTTCACAACTCAATTTGTCATAGTTAATACAAGTCCAGTGCTAGCAGTTAAATTCATACAAGGTTAGTTTCCATTACTGCTGCTATGACTGTATATATATCATTGGTTGGTTGGTTGGTTGGTTGGTTATATTTTATGACATATCAACCATTGTAGGCTAGTTAATACTAAATCCTGTTTATATAAGTGAATAATTTGAAGGTAATTTTTTAAATGAGCCAGTGTTAATTGGCTTGCACAAAGTTTAAAGATCTTAAGTATTACAATAGTTTGCACACAGGTAAATAGTTTCAAGTATTGTTGTCTAACATTAATAGTTCTATTTGCCACAGTTAAATGGGTTCAATGATTGCTTGTAATAGCTCAATTTAACAATAATCATTTATTTGCACACAGTTAAATGGTTTCAACTGTAGTAAATGATTAAATAGTTATATTTGACCCATAGATAGGACTCTAACAACAACTACCACCCCAAGTTAGAGTGAACCTGGGCATAATGGCAATTAAGGAGTACTCTACATTCCCCAAAGCTCCAAGACTGGAGCCTCACAATCAGATAGCTTTGTGTCATATCCAGGACACTTGTTGGAGGAATGTCTTTCCCCTCTGCAGAGATGCAATCTGTGTATTCTACAACCCCAACCAACTGGGCCATACATATATTATGGTGTAATGGTTACCATCATAGGAAATGAATACAGTTCAAATCTTGGATGAGGCTTTTTGCATTTCACATAGTGCTAGTACTCTTGAGAAAGGTATCAATCCAACTATTCTTACTCCAACTATGGGTAAATAGTAGGACAGTCTGCACTCTTTACCCTGGGTATAGCAACCAGTCTAGGTGAAGAAAAATTCTGAATACAAACCTGATAAAATCCACTTAAAATTTTTTACCTTGCATTGCATCCTACTTGTACAGAGGGGTTTGAAAATACATATATATATACATACATAACTTCTAACATACCCTTTTATACATGGATGTAAATAAATAGATTTTCTTTCTCCTGCATCCATAAATAATATCAAAATCTAATTACCTGCCAATGATAATTTATATACAGGCAAGTATCACTACCTTAAGAAAATAAGCATGAACTTTAAACTTTGAACTTTTCATTCTTTTAAATTTCTGCTCACAAAAATCAAATTTATTTAAAAAATAAATTCTTTTTTCCTTTTAAGTGTTAAGAAAAATGTCATATTTCTTTAATATTTATTGGTAGCCCAATTTGTATCCCGTGAGGATATTTTAAATACACAAATAAGCGCTGAAAAGTTTTAAACCTAATCAAGAAGTGAATGACTTTTTCAAAAAGTTTTATCCATTTTTTTATGGAATGGTTATTAATACTTGAGAAAGGATTATTTAATGTCAAAGCCATCCTTGTAGAAGAACAGTACAGGTACAAAATAGTATCAAGACAGTTAAGTGGGAGAATAAGGGGATTCATACTTTTCCCAAAGAGATTAGTTTGAAAGTGAATGTAATAGTGTGACCAGAGTTCAAACCTGCTTACTGTGATGCCACAGTCCATCACATTAGCCACTATACCACAGGAACTCTCTTGAATGGTGCAATGCATATGTAAAATAACACATATGTTTCAGGATGCCTCAGAAAGTTTAGATAATACTAGGAAAGATTAGTGATTGTGCATATCCAGGGCCAATCCCAGAGCTATCATCAAAGATATGAACATTTTATAAGTACAACATTTATGTATATTTATGTGATTTTCCTTTTGGTTATATAGTTTCAAACTATAGAATTTATAAATGAATAGTATATAATATCTATTTTCTTTGTATAATGTTTCAACTAGAAATAATAAAATTCTATAATCTTTAATTTTGAATAAAATTAAAATTTCATAAAAGACTTTTTGGGGATGTACTTATTTACATTTATATATATACATATGCGTATGTGACATAGAAATAGTATATATATATATATATATATATATTAATACAGTTATATGTTTCGCTATGTTTATGAAAAAAGAAAGCTCAATATCAGTGATAGAGCATATGTAAATCAAAGTTTGAATAGCTTAAACACAGAGTCAACAATCTTTGGTGATTGTCGTTTCCTTGCCTATTCATTTCTTGCCATCAAACCAAGATGATCTTGGTCTAATAATCACATAAGCAAGAAACTGACAGTCACCAAGCACCACTGATTCTGTGTCTATACAATTCAAACTTAGATCCGTCTCTATCTATCTATCTATATATATAAGAAGTCAAATTATGTTTCCCAAGGGCATTAATGAAGTGAATCACAAAATAGCCTCATTTAGATTTGAACTCAGTTTAAGTCCATTTCCTACATTGTTAATCATTAAACTACATGCACTTGATGGCTTTGATGGAAAATGAGGTTCTTTATTTTATGGTAGAATAATTTTAAGAAATGTAAGATATGTCAATGACATATGCAGAAATGCTCAAAACATTAACAGAAGAATTTACAGATCAATATCTTCAAAATAATCAAACTTTTGTTCAACACTTTATATATATATATATATATATATATATATGTGTGTGTGTGTGTGTGTGTGTGTGTGTGTGTGTGTGTGTGTGTGTTTAGAGTCATTTGGTGCAAAAGAAATCTTTGAAGATTAGTACAAAATGAAGTAAAACAGCTTGAGCCTTGTTCACGATTCCTTTTTCATGCTGATAACCAACCAACACTTTCTAATAAAACATATATTCTACTTAACTAAATCAATACTAATCTTAAAAGTATTTTTGGAGCATGTGTATGTGTGAGAGTCTGTTCTGTATTTGGGTGGTAGGTTCAAGCAACAACATATTCAATCTTGCATGTTGCAGTAATGACATCTTCTGCTCAAAATAGGTCATCATTTACTTAGCTTAGTTTAGTTTAGCACAAGGCCACCCAGTGAGAATCGAATTCACAACTAAGTAGTAATTGATCGATGAGACTAGCTTGTTAACCATTATACCACAATGAGGTACCCCTTTAAAAAAACATATAGCTTAGTTTGACAAAAAGCCAGAAGTATGGAGCACTCAGAGAAAATCAAACTCACTAACAATGGTCTATAAGTGTAACTAACTAACCATTACATTATGCAGGACACACTTATAAAACTTAGTAGCTTAGATTTGGCATTTGGGCAAAAGTACGGAGCACCTAGAGTGGACTGAAATCATTATTCATAAGTAATTGGTCTGAAAGACTAGTTTACATTAGACCATAATGAGGTATCCCTTAAAAAAAAAGAAAAACATAAATTAGTTTGGCACAAGACCAAAAGTATGGAACACCCAATAAAACCAAACACACTCATAGTCTCTAAGTGTAACTAACTAACCATTACACCATATATAAAACTAAGTAGCTTTGATTTTACACTTAAGACCGAAGGAATGAGTAATCTTTCTTTCTTTCTTTCTTTGTTTAATGGCATATCAACTCTTTTTAGGTTATTTAATGCCAAAGCCATTCTCATAGAAGAACAGTAGTGGTACTATTTAACCCATAGCTGCGAATGAGTAATCTTGTGAGGATAAAAATCACAACAAAATTCTTGACTTGACCCAGAAATGAATGACAATTTTGTCAAATTAGTTTGTTTTTTTTTGGAAGGGAAAAAAAAACTTGAGATATGATGTACCAGTTGGTTGGTTGGTCTTATGGCATATCAACCCTTATAGGTTATTTAATGCCAAATCCTGTTAATTCATATATATCATATATATATATCATTTGTGAATGAATAGTTTCTAGGTATCATTTTAAACAACCCAGAGCTTATTTGCTAGCACACATTTAAATGGTTTCAAGTATTGCTATGTAACACTAATAATTCCATTTAATATTAATAATTTTTTTGCACACAATTAAATAGTTTTAAGCATTCCTGAAATGAATAATTTTATTTAGTATTACTCATTTGTTTGCACAAAGTTAAATAATTTCAAGTATTGCTATCTAATACTAATAATTTATTACAACATTATTCATTCATTGACACACAGTTAAATGGTTTCAAGTATTGCTATTTAACACTAAAAATTCAATTCAATATCAATCATTTTTTTGCACACAGTTAAATGGTTAAACAGTTCTATTTGACCTAGCTATGGGTTAAATAGTATCACTGCTGTTCTCCTACAAGGATGGCTTTGGTATTAAATAACCCATGAAGGTTGATATGCTATTAAACAAAGAAACCTAACAAAACAAGTATAAGGATATTCTGTTTTAAAAATGTGTGTGTGTGTGTGTGTGTGTGTGTGTGTGTGTGTGTGTGTGTGTGTGTGTGTGTGTGATTAATTTCATCTTTTTTGAATACATTTAATTAAATTCCATCAATACAGATATTTCAGTTAAGTAAACTAGCATAAAATATAGTTTTGTATCAACTATGCATAAAATTGCTTATTAATAATATACTTGTTGAGTGTCAGAGATTTTACATGATTAAGATTGATTGGCTGGTTTTACAGCATGTCAACTATTGTTGGGTTATTTTCTGCTGAAGTCAATTTCACTATTATGGTCTCAAATTATATACAGCATAAGAATATACATTAACAATGATTATAAACAGGTAAGAACTTCATCATTCCAAACAGATGTAGTTGACCCATAGAAAAAACTCTAACAAGTAGTACTCTTCCTGGTTAGATTGATTCTAGGAGTAGTAGCAAGAGCTCTATTCCTGGATCCTGACCACCAAATATAGTGTCATACCCATGATATCCTTCAGCACCAAGTGGAGGTAACTCCTCTGCAGTTAACATGTTCAAGCCTCACTGACAGGGTGAGTTTATGATTGAATCAATTGTCATATAATTAAGGTAATGATTTTTTTATATTAATCATTTTTCGTTGATTATATTTCATTATTTAGTTTGGTAAGGTTTTGAACTACTCTGGTCTCTTAGTCCAAGTGCATAGTCAGATGGTGCAGTCTTATGCCTGCATGTAAAGGATATGCATCATCTGTCATAATAAACCCCCAGACAGGAAATTGGGCTGGAGTGTTGATGATGTCATGCTCAGAAGAGATAATCTGGAGAATTTGAGGATTTTGAAAAGACAGTAGTTGAGTTTCTGCCGTTGAAGCATGCGGTTGAGTTTTTCGGATCTCCACTGGCAGAGATCTTAAACACCACAAGATGCGCAGCATTGGTGGTGGGGTCAGCATAGTATGGTTAGCATAGGCTTTTATGATTTGTATCTCTCTCCTCGTGTCGAAGGACCAAAGCCAGAAATTAATAAACCCGTTCGTATCTGAAATGACAGAGTTAGCCTATATTTGTATATGTATTTGTACTATTATTATTATTCATGTATATTCATACTTTAGGGCTATACAACACAATAATATATAATACATACAATAATACATAATACAAGTGAAGAGTAATTTGAAATCTGATTTTCTTGCAATACTATGAATTGATTGATTAATAAGAAATAGTAATGGTAGAATAAAAGATTTTGGCAAATTTTGGATGGCTTACTTGATGTTAGATGACAGGATTCATATCTAGATTGTTTTGATTTGCATTTTTTGTTTCTTTGGTTGATTTTTTGACACAGGGAGTTTTATTATTTTCTTAGACGATAGCTCATATTGGTTTGTGTGTGTGTCAGTGTATGTGTTTTCTATTTTTCTTACACCTCCTCCTCTATCTTTTTTCTTTCTTTCTTTTCCTTCCCTCAACATTCCTCTTTGCTTTTTCTTTATTTATTCTAACAAAAATCCTTTCTTCTCTTACTTCATCTCCAAAATTCAGTCATCTTTATTTATTTATTTATTTCCTTCCCCGAACCACCTCCTTCTTTTTCTTCTTACAATAACTTTTTCTTCCCTAATCTTGGTAAGAATAACAATAATGACAATGGAATCTGCTTCATCAAAACCATATTCATGAAAAGAAAGGATAAAGGTTGAATTAGCAAAAACAGGAAATCTAAACACTTGCCAAAAAGATTCAATATATACACAAAAGTCTGCAACAAATACAGCAGAGAAGACACACCAATAAGAACTAACATTATTATCAAAAGAATCATGCCACTCCATTAAATTCTTATCATATTAGCTTTTGATCAGTAACTTTTGAAATATTGTCTCTTTCTTTTTTTTTTTTTCTGAGCAATAAATTTGATGCGCCAAGACTGTTTCCATCTTGAAATGGAACCAAATCTTATATCCTTTTTCTGGTTATCTACTTTTGCATCTTACAAGACAGACAATATTGTTCCAGAATTTTCTTTTAGCATTTTCTTTGCTTCTGTCTTTTTATGTTTTTCCCTTGAGCCGTTCTTGAAGCAAGTAAAAATCTCAGGAGAAACTAACAATAACCACTCCATTAAATAAGTATATTTTTTTTCTTTTTTGGTATCTCCTTTCATCTTTCTCTTGTTTTGGGTTTCTTTTTTTCTTTTTCTTTTCTTTTTTAATATCTTATTCATATTTTTATTATCTGTTTTGTCTTCTAACGACAAATTTTTAATACAGTTTACTTTCTTTTGCGTGTAGGTTTAAAGTTTAATTTTTTCTTAACTGAATATCTTCCTTCCCATATTTCATTACTTATTTTCAAGAAATGACATGCCTTATTTATCTTTCATATAGTTTGTCTATAAGTTTGATGTTAAATGTAAATACATTTATTCTAACATATAAAAAACTGGTTAGGCTAGTCTATTTTGCCCACGATATATAAAGGGCAATATTGATTTTCTTTCTCATTTGGTGTATAGGTGGGTGCATATATATATATATGCATGCATATATATATATATATGCATGCATATATATATATATATGCATGCATATATATATATATATATATATATAGGCAACATTTTCTCTTTTAAAAATGTTTGATTAAATAAGGCAGATTATGTCTGCCTATTCTATGATTGTTCCATTTAATTCTTTGTATGAGTCATTTGACTTTTAAATGGAAAGAATTTAAGAATGCACCATATTTTTTGCAACAACTAAAACTTAAAACATACCATTAAAAATATCAACTCTAATTGCAGAGGAAATAATACTATATCAAATAACTCAAAACGCATTAAACTATTTTTTCATGACCAGATACACAAACACAACAAACTCAAAGAAATAGCACTAAAAAATCTAATATATAAGAATGTTTCTCCTTTTAACTCAAACAATAAAATAAAACTCATCATATATTATCCTAAATTCAATACACCTAACCTCATCATCAATAATAACTTCTCTCCTTCAACTACTTACATCAGTACAACTAATGAAGTGTACCAGTTTAAATGTCCAAGAGAATGTCACCAATAAACTAAGTACATACATAGGCCTGACTATTACAACTCTGTCAAGATATCTAATACTTCACCTAGCAGACATTTCATCTCTCAACACCTAAAAACACATTAATGCCTCTCCTTCAAATACAGAAAAATTCTAAATGAAAATACCTCCATATTCAACTCAAAGAAAAAACAAATAAAAACTCCATATATAAAAGATTGACAACCTTCTTTAAACAAGATCAACTTCAAATATAGCAGCCACATTATAAATGTCTATAGCACTTTTTCCATCATTTCTTCTTCTTAATTATTTTCTTTCATTAATTCTCCTCCCTCTTTTTTCTCTTACTCTTTATATAAATCTATATGACTCGTTATTGTGTTTGTCATTTTATTATTCACCCCCTTAAAGATGGCTCCTGTTGAGTTGGGGGAGGTAAAAGTACTTGGGAAGATGTAGCGGGACCGGGGTGACACAATATGGCGTCGGTCCCACAAACATTCATAAAAATATATAATATAAAAAGGGTGAGTGAAACAAACTAGACAAATGACATGGACAAGGAGGATGAGATTAAAAACAACAAGCCTTTATTAAGCGAATCATACATGAAAGATGAATTCAGGGTAGAATCATGGATGCTGCATCACTGCAGTGTGAGGAATGGAATGGCTTGAAGAAAGCCAAAAGTGTACCTGGAGTCTGTGTGGCAGGTCGCCAGGTAGACCGTAGTAGATGGAGTCAAAATAGCTGGTCGGTGTGGTTGGTCATAGCTGGAGATATCAACAGCAAAGGCAGGAACATGGTCAAAGGAAACTGGGTTCAGCTGCAGGCTGGAAAGGGTTGTCATCAAAGGTAGGAACATGGTCAAAGGAAACTGGGTTCACCTGCAAGGTGAAAGGGTTGTCAACGAAGGCAGGAAGATGGGTGAAAGTAACCAGGTTCAGCTGCAGGCTAGAAGGGTCATCAGCGAAGGTAGGAACGTAGTCAAAGGAAACCAGGTTCAGGTGCAGGCTGATGTATTAACAGCGCAGGCAAGAATGAAGTCAGCAAAGAAACAAGGTCTAGCTGCGAGGTGGAAAGTCATATCAGCAAATGCAGAAACATGGTCAAAGGAAACCGGGTTTGGTTGTAAGCTGAAAGAGTCATCAGAGAAGGCAGGAATGGAGGCAACAAAGAAATCGGGTCCAGCTGTGGGCGGGAAGGTTGGGAACTGCCGTGGGCTGGAGTCGTCAACAGCATCAGAGATCAGGATTGGCTGAAGCTGTGAACGGAGTCTGCAGAGGACAGGTTCAGCAGTGAGCCTAACATGTGTTCACTTCATGCAGGATCAAAACTCTGAATGAACGGGATCACTGCAAGCTAGACATATGAGCACTGGGCCAAGAGCTAGTACTTGGTTGCCTCACAGGTAGGATCACAGCCAATGCAAGCAGACTCGGGCAGTGGACTTTGAATATTTTTGGCCACCTAACTGGATCAACTGAAGAATGGGATCATGAGCGGGCTTCAAATGTTTGGCCTAAGCTAAAACTTTTGGCTACCAGGTTAGGATAAACTGAATAAATGGGATCACAAGCAAACATGAAGTTCAATTGAAAAGGTCACACTACACTTTGATCCTTTGGCCCAGCAGCCACCAGAAAAAATTATGTGTCATACGTCCCACTAACCAGACCAGTGTGGCACAAGGCCTTTTATAGGTGGATCCGGGTGGAGGCCAGTAGCTTAGTCACGCCCAGCAGCTCCAAAAATGCTTCAGAACCTGTTGGCATTCCCCCACAAAGGGATGCCTGAGGCGCTAGACAATAAACCTAGCCCCTCCAAGGAGGGTTAGAGCCTGAGGGGACGACCACCTGAGACTCGAGTATGCTGGTCTTGGCGCGCCCGATATGAATCCATGTTAGACGGCCTCGACTGACTGCCACCGGAACCAGGACACACCCGACCAGATTCGTGTGCTAGCGATTGACATGGCCGACCGAATTGTGCCCTGCTGCCCGCAACCAAAGGCGAAAAACTAACTGGTTTTATAAGGGAAAGGAGCAGCCACAGAAATAGTCTCGGCGAGAAGTATTCGAAGTTGTCAACAATCCTCTTTTAAAGGGAGCAACAATGAAATAAGTCATTGTAACTCGAAGAAGAGATTTTAAATACGATGTATTTAAGTAAGATGTTAAGAACTAATTTCGAAACGCCAGGTAGAATTAATCAATTTAAAAAAAAAATCTGTATGTTGATAACATTAAGGGTTACGTTAAGTAACTAACATGACAGTTGACTCAGCGTTCCTCTGACCGAGAATGTTATGTTTTTGAGTAGCCGGGGGCGGCTACGATAAAGATAGGGCGCCTTCATAAATTCATTCAATTCAAAAGTCAAACGACTCATACGAAGATTTGATCAGTTCAAAGATAGAACAGGCAGACTTAAAGTCCTATTTAATTAAACACACACACACACACACACACACACACACACACACACATATAAAGTTGGAGACCGTAGTCGTGGATGACCCGAAAGCTCCCTTTTCAATAGCTACTATACCGACGTGTTGGAGGGGAGGGCGCAAATCCTTTCCCTGGATTGCTCCACTTAACTCTTGATCCATATCTTATAAAGCTGAGTGTTAAGCAAGGAGGGATCAAGTACCATTTTTTGAGTCTTTGGTATGACTCGACCTGGGAGTGAACTCCGGTCTCCCGGGCCATTATAGTCACAAATTATTTCAGATTGAACTTCAGATTATAAAAAAAAACTTTTTTCATACAGTCATCGTAGCACCATTATTAATGAAGGCAGCAAACCGATCGTTGTTTTAAAAAAAAAAAGAAAATATAGGAAAATACTAAATAAATTGGAAAGGCACAGTTCATAGAAAAAACTTTCAGTTTCAACAAGACCATAGAAAATCCAGAAGTCAACATAAATTAAAATAATTATTTCATTAAACAAAGTTATTTCTTTATACAAGGAAAACGTCTGAGAAAACAATAACATACAAGTCCGTACATGTTTTCAGGAAAATACTATTCCTTCACCGGGAGAAAAAAATTCAGTCTTCAATTCTTACGGCAGATAACTGTTTTTTTGTTTTTGTTTTTTTTTGTTTAATACACACAAGGAACTATAAATAAATCAACAACACCAAAGAAATTTTTTTTTCCGTTCCGAAAGAGAAAACAAATTCTTAAGCAAAATAACTCCCGCTTCAAAATATCTTACCGTCTCAGCAGATTTTCCTGAACTAACAGTCTTCCAAATATTTTCCGATGTCTTTCTTATAAAAAAATTTTGCGTCTGCCTTCTTTGCAAAAATCTTCCAGACTGCAAAAGTCTATCGTCTGCCTTTAATCAAATTTTCATTTCTGGCCGTTCATTAGTTAACTTAGGGATCCAAGAAACGCAACTCCCGCTTTAAAAAAAAAATTTGATTAAATCTAAAAATTGACAAAAACCGTAAAAATTAAAATCGTAAATTATCTTCTTTTCTTACTTCTTTTTAAAAAGTATTCATTGACTTGTTAATTCTTTTAACCCTTTCTTTTGACAAGTTACAATACACACACAGAGTGCAAATCAATGTTTAAATAACGTTTTTAAATCCGTTTTTATCACGTTTTTTATTCCCAATATTGAGCACTGTAAAAGAAAAAAAAAACATCGTTTTTATTTATTTACTTTTAAAATATCAATTGTGTGTGTGTGTGTGTGTGTGTGAGCTACGTTCAATTCTTAGATGAAGCAATTTGCTTTCCCTGTGTGCTAATGATCTTAAGAAAAGTATGAATACATTTTTTCCCCTTCTAGCTATGGGTAAATAGCTCTTTAGCCTTGATGAGGCAACCAGTTGAGAAAAAAACAAACTCTGAATCTAGGGAACCTGTGGTCCTGTGATGTACTATTCTTTAGTTATCAGCTCATACAAAAAGTGTGGTTGGCTCTACAGAAGTCTTCACCAATATAAACAAATCACCTGTGTACTTCAATTGTTAAGCTTCAGCTTAGTTAGTGGTCACCATTGAATCAATTCATGAACATTATTTATTTATATTTATATAGAAAGAACTGAGTTTCACCAATAGGTCAGCCGGGAAATTTTGTTAAAGAATTGTTGGGACAAATAAAAAATACGTACTGTAGCCGAAAGAATTATTTAGTGCAGGAATTGTTTTGCCATTGGAATATTGAAATCATACATTTCATCCTATGAGAACGACGCATGCCATTCTACCCGGGCACACCTCCCCAGGTACCATAAAAAGGCAGTGCTAACCATGCTCCTTCTCTCTTTTCTCATTCCTCTTGGCTGGCAGCTAGGTAAGACCAGCCAATACGAGAGATAACATTTCTCTAACTCGGGACGAATCCAATAGCAGACAGGGACTAATCATCTCGAGAGAGCACACTTCAACAATTGTTCCTTTGCATACCTTAGGAGACCGTTTCCTGGTCAATTATTTCTCCCTCCTAAACCAAATGGACCCGATGCCTCTGGCTAAACACTAAACTCCCGCATAACCATTTACAAGTGTTTTGCCATTCTCTTCAACTCACGACATAAGGAAAACTTCCTCTCAAGCAGTCATTAAACTACTAGATTGAAAGCCATCAGTATCTACGCGTTCATTATTTGTTTCCTTTCTATAAAAATAACAAGAGACAACAGAACGTCAATTACCATTTATGCCAAAATGGTAATATCATCTGCCCTCATGTTATAGTACAAAAGCAATGTAGAATTAACATAGATATCAAATAATAAAACAGATAAGTAGATTGCTAATGATAAGAGAAAAGAAGAGAAAATTTATCACCCACTTTGTAGTTGAAGGTTTTTTAAACAATTTCCCATTTCAGTATAGGGTCCATACTATATTTGTTTTTAATATATAAGACATATTGCCTTTTTATTATATGGTTTTAAAATCATTTTTAAAAAGGGGCTTAAATCGAACCCAAGTATATTTTTTATATTTATCATCCATATACACACTATCCTTTTATACAATATAATTACTTTGGCGCTAGCCATAAAGAGAACTCTTTTCTTATTACAATTGCATAGCAGTTCCTCATTTCTTTATTTTTTGATTTAATTTGTCTTTATTAATTTTGCTGATGTCTATGGGGTACATGAAAGGTTTTCATGAATGTGCATATTGTTGGGAAATTCTGAGGTTTGTTACTGACTCCTTTTTCTTCTAACCCCATTCAGTGGTTATCTTCTTTTTGTTTGAAAGCTGTAAAGGAATTAAAGACAGAAAGAAAAAGACAGGGATAACTTTTGACTCAAATTTTATTGGGGGGAGTTACAACTATTCTGTGGTGTGGAATGTTTTTCTGAACCAGTAGAAATAGCTTTACTTTCCCAGACAAGGCGTTTGAATAACATCATGGAATCATCTTTGGCAAATTATAAGTTTGAGGGTCTCCCATGTGTCTGTGTTCAGTGGGTATGTTCAGCAGTGGCTGCTACTAGCTGGAGACACAGTGCACTGGTAATCCCTTGGTGGGTCTCAGCCGGCACATGCGCTCCCACTGGTAGCCAAGAGAAAAGGGTGCATCCATATCAGCTGAGGTGGGAAAGGCTTCTGACGAAGAGTCTCTCTTTGGCGCCAGGAAGGCTGTCTTTTTAGGCATGCAACAATTTTGCTTCCTGTCAGAAGCCTCCCGGGGAAACTGTTACTTTTGCATTTATTTTATTTTTTTAAATGTTATTGGCTTTTTTTAAAATCTATTATTCAATCTGTACATGTTACTGATAACATTCAGCATACAAATATAGTTTAACAGTATTTCTATTAAATATTTTATACAGTTCATTAGTGGGAGGAGAATGTTATTTAACATTTTGAAAAAGTCCCTTCCCAATTTATCTTTTACTGCCATATTGGGGTGGAGGTGGGCGCAAATCACAAAATGTTCCTTGATTTATTTTTTCATTCTTTTCTTCTTGTTATGGTCAGTCTGTTCTAAGTTTACATTGTATATAAGGCTGGTTTTATACAGACTATTCTTAAATGTCTGTTCATATTCGCCTAACTTTGACCAAATCCACTATTTGTTCTCTATAAATATTCAGCATGTGTTGATAATTAATGGATGTAAATTTTTCTACATGTAAGAATTTAAAGACGTTCCACTGCTTTCATAAGTGTTTCAATTTTATCAGATTGCCATTCAGGATTTTTAGATTTTTAATCAAACCATCAAACTGGGTAGTCGTAATTTATGAGTCATTCAGCCTGTTTCCTTTTTGTTTGTTTCTTTATTTGTTTTCTGTCAAATATTAATGTTCTGTCAAATATTAATGTTCACTTGTTACCACCTAAGGACCCTTTTTCAATTTGTCCTTGAGAGCAGACATGTCTCCTCTATGAACTAGGACTAGAATTTTCGGTACATCTTTATCTGGGTCATTTTGAATCCTATTGTGCATGGTCATCATTATTGTGTTCACCCAGCCCCCTTTGGCTTTTCAGCCAGGGTTTCGGACTGCTGCTGTTGGTCTTGTGACCCCTCACTCTGCAGGTTAGGGTTAGAATGAATCCTGCTGTTGACAGAGAAAGATGTGCCTAAATTCTTCACTGGGACAAGGAACTACCCGGTAATCCTTTTTTCATGTGCTATATTCAACCATGTATTCAGATCTTGTTGCATCTGTTTTCGCTGGCCAAACTTAAGGAAATCCTTTAAACTTTATAATCCAAAATAGATTTCATGTTATATATTTTTCTTCATAGCATTAATACATTTCATGTTGATTTCAACCCGTACATTATATTCACCCCTCATGCTTACATGTTTTGTCTATTTTACCTTTGTATGCCTCCTCTTCCCCTGTTCATTCCCCGGTAAATAAACTTAGTTTAGCATTTCAAACTCTGGTTTTACTTGACTATTCTTTGTTAGTGTAAAATTTTTGTGTCATGATTCCTGGGGACCAGTTATACTTCTAGACACTTACCCTAAATTTGCTGTAGTCATAACACACTGTATAGGAATTTATAGTGTGTAATATTCATTGAGACTACCATCAGCTTTTTCCAATAATGTATTCAGCTATCAAAAGGTTACCCTAACACAGAATATCTCAGTAAGGAAAAACAAAGTCCATTTAGACTACAATGAGATACATTTTATAAACATATATAATACACATAATTACAAAACATGACTAAGATCCCAAGCCATAAAAAGCTAATGCATAGAACAAGTAGTGCTGTAGCAGCAGTTAAAAACTTACTTTTTTCTGGTGTATGGAAAAAATTCACATGGAATAATTCGCACGCATGTGCTGCTTAAAAAAAATGGAGACGAAGGAAAGTTGTCCTCCCTGACTGATGTCTGCTACCAAAAAATTGTTGAACTCACTTCTCAAAATATCACGTGACCCTCCGTCACATGATTGTCAGAAGCTCCGTCCATAACTCCCAAAAAGGAAACCCACTATGTTTAGTTCTCCAACAACTGTTATATTCAATATGTTTTTTTATTCTTTCAGCTTGCAAGTGATGGAATCAAGAAAGACCACAGTCAAAGTTATCTGGACAGAGCAAACTACACATTTGAGAAAAAAAATGGAACAGAAATTGTAAGAAGAATGAAATTAAAATTAGGAGATTATTTCCGGAAGAAGAAAAGAGCTGCAAATGTAAGTCCCTTTTTATTATTCCATTTATCTGTGTGTGTATCTGTGATAATTTCTGATCCATGCAAAATATATCTCAAAACCCTCCTGTAGATGTCTAAAACCATTCCTAAAGGTACATCTACTGATACACTGGGATGCATCCTCAGCAATATTCCTGAGTTTTTCAGGGGTTTCAGGTCTTTCAACATCTCAGCCCCCTGCCCAAGTGACCCAACTGAGATTGATCATGGGTTCACCCTCTTTATCCAAAGTGTTTTTAATGGTTCTAATGGATCTCATTTTGGTAGCTGCTATTGTACCAATTCTAATCAAGATCTTCTAGAATGAGCTTCTTGACGACAGATTTTACAAATGCAGTGGGATACACCATCCGTGATGTTCCTTGGTTCATCAAGGGTTTCAGGTTTTCAACATCAAATCCCCTTGCCCCAGTGACCCAGCTGGGATTTATCCCTACCTAGATTGCTTCCCAGCTGTGAGAAACCATGGGCTCACCTGTGTAAGAACAAGAAAGAATTATCTCCCTTGTTCCAGATTATATAACACAGTCAGTTTCATTTGTATTTCTTAATATTTAATAATTTCTTTATTTCAAAGTCACCTAAATGCTTTTACTGTTATCAATCTGATTGTTCTAATGTTTCCCCTTTACATAAAAAAAAATTATTAATTCAAGAGTCCCATAGAAATATATTTATGATTTAAACCAGGCTTGGGAAACCTTTTTCAGAAAGTAGGCCACATGGCTCAATCATCAGGAAGGTCACACAGCTAAAAAAAATTCAAGGTAATTTTATATTTAAGGTACCTCAACTATTTTCACTACAGAAGACCTTATATGGAATCATTTACCTTAGAAATAAAGAAAAGTTGATTTTTTTCTCTTAGGTAAAAAGATCTTTCCAATAAAAAATTGAAGTCTTTGGTGGTTTTTCAGAAAGCACTTAGGGCCACAGTATACCCATGACTGATGTATAGTTGGTTGTGTTTTATGGCATATCAAACCTTGTACGTTATTTAATGCCAAATCTTGTTTATACATATATGTATTAAATATATATGATTTGTGAGTGAATAGTTTGTAGTTAACATTTTAAACAAGCCAGAGCTCATTTATTTGCCAACAGTTAAATGGTTTCAAGCATTGCTATGTAACATTAACCATTCAATTTAATACCAGTCATTTGTTTGCACACAGTCAACTGATCAAACACTTCTATCTAACCTATAAATGGAATCTTAATAGGTACTACCACGAGAGTGGACCTGGGAATAATGGCTATAAAGGGGTACTCCATATACCTCAAAGAACTGGAAACTCACCATCAGAATTAGCTTAGTGTCATATCCAGCACACTTGTTGAGGGGGGGGGTCTTACCCCTCAGCAGAGATCAAGTTGGCGTATTCTACAGCTCCAACCAATAGGGCTCATGATTGATTTAGACATTAACAATAATTCAGCATATGATACATTTTAATATATAAGAGGTACAAGATGGCTCACAAAAGACTGACACATTTTTAAAAGTCTTGCCTTTAATTTAATTTTCTATATTATTTGTCAGATATTATGCACAATCTTAGGAAATGGAAAAGAAGTCAAGTTACAGTGTAAAAGAATAAACTAAAATAATGGAATTTTACTATTCAATAGACTGATCTACAATTTTAACAAAAAGAAAATTTTGTGTCACCTATTTTGATGTGAAGAATCCCCCAAGTACACACATGATAAAGAGCTTCATGTACAGATTTAAATCTCATGGCAAAGTGGCAGACCACCCACAAAGTGATGATTGCAAAAGCATTTGCACAGAAGTAACAGCAAAAGCTGCATTTTCTTATGAGCCAGTCTTTTATGCAGCACCCTGTACCATAAAATATCAAATACTGATTCCAATAATATAAAAAAA
The DNA here is from genome assembly GCA_963585895.1 of Sepioteuthis lessoniana. Classification (NCBI taxonomy): domain Eukaryota; kingdom Metazoa; phylum Mollusca; class Cephalopoda; order Myopsida; family Loliginidae; genus Sepioteuthis; species Sepioteuthis lessoniana. Next base: position 97,316,787 of record OY757912.1, read on the forward strand.
ATATTGCATAGTTGTGCTGACCTAATACTTATTTGATAATTTTTTAACTATTCATCAATTTTTTAAAATTCCTTCTTTTTTTCTTTGTTTAATTTATTTTATTTTCACCATTGTTATTATTTATTTCCAGAGACTGGCCAACAAAATCCGAGATCTTTATGATGAAATTGTTTTCAATTTTGAAAAATATCCCACACCCAATACATTATCAGAACTTTCTCCAGAGATATACTTGGATTCTGATATTCCATCCAAGCTCCCAGAATTAAGTTTCAATCCGTAAGTATACATGATTATTTAGAACACTTATCAGCTTAGTCTGACAATTATTCTCCTTTTCTTTGCTCATGGAGTATTTGTGAAAGTGTCTTCTTTGTATCAGTAAAACATTTTCAATGGTATCTTTTCACTTCCGAGAAAGTTGATGCAATATTTACTGATATTTTTTTTTGTTTGTAAAATCTTCTTTATACATATAATCATTTTTCAGGCATTCAAGTATTTTCCTTGACTTTCCCTAACCCTAACCCTAAGGATAATACCCTTTACATTACTTTTTTTTAATATCCACCCTTTACATTTGAAAGATAAACACATAAATAAATAAATAATAGCCCATACATCCAATTTACAAATAAATCCTAATGTATAATTAGAATATACAGGAAATGGCTGGAATACTTCCTAGATTTTAAAGTGTCACTTGTGTATATATTTACTAACCCCTCTTCACAAGCAGGATGTGGCACAAGGTCAATTTTTTAAGTGGAGTTTAACAAGTTTGAATTCAGTGTTTTCCTTTTTCTAAACTGGTAGCCATACACTGTCTGCCCTACTATTTACCCATAGCTGGAGAGAGAATAGTTGGATTCATATCTTTCCTAAGAGAATTAGCATTATATGAAATGTAAACAGCCTCATCCTGGGTTTGAACTTGTTTGGTTTGGTTTGGTTGGTTTGGTTTCTTTTTTTAATGGCATATCAACTCTTTTTAGGTTATTTAATGCCAAATCCATTCTCCTAGAAGAACAGTAGTGGTACTATTTAACCCATAGCTGGGAGGATAAGGGGGTTCATACCTTTCCCAAGGGTATTTGCCTGAAAGTGAACGTAATAGCGCGACTGGAGTACGAACTCGTGTACTACGATTCCGCAGTCCAACGCTTTAACCATTACACCACGAGGACACCCCCGTTTGAACTTGTGTCCATTTCCTACAACGGTAACCTTTACATCACAAATGCCTCCATGAGTGTTACCTGTGTAGTGCAAGTAAACTTAGGCAAGTGGCAATGGTAGCTCTATCTAGCTAATGGCCTTCTTTTTTTTTTTTCAGTTACAATCATGTCTTAGACTGGCCATGTTTTCAAAGGTTGATAAAACAGTCGGATCTGGCAGTATTTCTGCCTCTTTTTGGTTTGGTTTAGTTTGGTTTTGTTTTATGGCATATCAACCATTGTTAGTTATTTAACCTTATTTAACAAACCCTCCACTCGGGCAGGATATGACACAAGGTCAAATTTTAAGCAGAGTTTAACAGGTTTGAATTCAGAGTATTCCTTCTCCTAGACTAGTTGCCTCACCAAGGCTGAAGAACCCAGTCTGTACTACTATTTACCCATAGCTGGAGGGAGAATAGTTGGATTCATACCTTTCCCAAAGGTATTAGTGCTATGTGAAATGCAATCAGTCTCGTCCAGGATTTGAACTTGTGTCGCCGTGTCCATTTCATATGACGATAACCATTACACCATGGGCACTTCCTTTTGTTAGTTATTTAATGCCAAATCTTCTTTATACATATATATTAAATGTATGATTTGTACATTTATTCTGTAGATACGTACTGTTAAATGATCAAACAGTTCTATTTCTAACAATTCAATTTAACATAAGTTAACAAAATTAGATGGTTCCAAGTATTGCTATGTATCACTAATAATTCAATTAAACATCAGTCATTTTTTTACACACAGTTAAATGATCAAACAGTTCTATTTCAAACAATTCAATTTGGCATGTCATTTGTTTGCACTCAGTTTAAATGTCAAACACTTCTATTTTACTCATTGATTTAATGGCAAAGCCATAATTTTAGAAGAACAGTAGTGGTACTATTTATCTCATAACTGGGAGGATAAGGGGGTTCATACTTTTCTTAAGGGTATTAGTCTGAAAGAGAACATGATTGTGTGATTGGAGTTTGAACTTGCTTACTACAATGTTGCAGCATATGAGTAACTATGCCACAGTGACTTCCTCTCCCTCAAAGATTTGTAAGAAGGAATTAGACACTGAGTAAGAGTCAAAATTGCTACTCAGTAAATTTTAAACAAGTTCACTAAGCCTTATATCATGCATCCAAATGACCTTGTGTCAAATCTGGCCAGGTTAGAGGTCAGATAAATCCTTTATACCATCCACCCAATTAGTAATTTACTAAGCTTGGCCTAGTTTGGCACAAAATCAGAAGTAGAATTGAACTTGCTTGTAATTCTTTACTTATTTATTTATTATTGCCTTTATTTTCTTTCTCTTAGTTTTTCTTTCTCTTTCTTCCCTTTTTATATTTTCTTCAATTCTTTTTCCTCTAACCAGTGAAATGTATATACGAGTCTCAAGCACACTGGTAGTTGTGAATAGTTTTTTAAAAGCCATAACTGGCCTCTGAACAAAATGCTGGAAATCTTTGCTATGTTTGTAAAATATGCTACAAAAATGTTAATAAAATTTTGATATAGCTCATCATAAAAGTACATTCTGTAAAGTAGGGAAATTTCTTTTCTTTTTTTTAATTACAGATCTTCCTTACTTGATTATTATAGAGATTGGCAAGTTGCTTTCAACTTAAAAATGTTGTCATGCCTTTCCAACTGGAATTGCATTCACCTTTTAACATCTTGATCTTGTCTAATGACTGTTCTAAAAAAACTTTCCCATCATTCAATTAAATGTTCCTTTTAAGAAAAACATTGACTTATCTCAAAAACGCATGCTTTTAAAAAATGAAAAAAGAGGAATTACTTAAAAATCTGTCAACGTAGCATGTTGATCAATTGAATTGTTGAGTAATTGATTTTAACAGCATGTCAACCTATCTGGGGATACTCTATGCCAAGTAAAAACATTCATTCTACATTCATATCTTTATTTTTTGTGAAGTTGTTTTTTTGGTTCTACACATGGTCCTATCAAATACAAATAATTTTTAAACAGATCTATTTAACCCATAGATGGGACCCTAGCAGGTACTACCACTCCAGGTCAGAGTGGACCTGAGAGTAATGGATTGGTTTTGGTTTGGTTTGGTTTTATGGCATATCAACCATTGTAGGCTATTTAATATCAAATCCTTTTTATACTTATATATTAAATATATGGTTTCTAAACACATTTTATTGATGACATTTTTAAACTAGCCTGAGTTCAATTTTTCACACAGTTAAACGGTTTCACTTATTTCTATCTAATATGAATAATTCTATTTACTATGCATCATTTGTTTGCTCACAGTTTAATACTTTCAAGTATTGCTATGTATCACTAATAATTCAATTAAACATCAGTCATTTGTTTACACACATGTAAATGATCAAATAGTTCTATTTAGCATAAGTACACAGTTTAAATGTCAAACAATTCTATTTTACCCATCAGTGGGACCCTATCAGGTACTACCCCTCCAGGTCTGAGAATAATGGAAATGAAAGAGTAGTCCACACTCCCTGGAGCCTCACCATCAGATGCAGTTTAGTGTCATACTCAGGACACCACTTTTTTTGGTGGGTGGGATCTTACCCCTCTGCAGGGGATACAGCTCCTACCAACAGGGGAATGTAGCATGTTGAGTTTTATCATCAATTCTCAGTATACCTGGTTAAATATAGAATTTCATGAACTTATTTGGCCCAAAGCCAGAATTGAACTTACTTGTAATGGTTGGCTAACCTAGATCATAAACCATTACACCCTCTTTTGACTTTAAATAACTTCTCCTGTCTTCCATTTTATAAATTCTAATTAATGCTAATGAAGATAATAACCTCTGTTCACACAAGCATCAAAATTTCTCAGAACCCCCAAACTCTGTCAGTGTGATAAATGGTGCATGAGTATTGGTTCACTCGAAAATTGGGCCTTAATTGGGTGGCTGTCAGGAAATATTCACAAAACAATATGTCAACCCACTAAATGACTTCTGTACTGCTCATTTTACCTGTCTTTTTCTATCATTTTCTTTTCTCTATCTCTTCACTTCTCATTTTTTCTTTTTGTTTCTTCCATTTGTCTATAAGCAATACACTTTCTTTTTTCACTCTCTCTCTATCTCTCTCCTCCTTTCTCCTTCTCTTCTTTCTGTTTTTTCTTCATTTTCCTTATCTCAATTTACAATCAATTTCTTCTTTTTACCTTTATTGTACACAACATGGTTTTCTCTCTAAATCAAAGAATAATCCATTTGTAGATAATTACTAAGCAGCTTAGTCAGGCATAAGGCCAAAATGATGGAGTACTCTGTAAGGATTGTACTTACTTCATTAATAAGTGGTATGTGGGATTCGGATGCTATCTCTTTGACAAGTACCCAAGAATAATAACCTTGGAGCTTGGTCAATGCAAATGTAAAAAGGAATATTGTACTCTAAAAAGATATTGTACTCTTCAAAAGAAATCTCCTAAACAGTAATTTTTTTCTCTCAATATCTTTTTTATCAACATGATTAATCAATTAATATGATTGTACCCATACTTTTTATGGACAAAAATGTATACATCATTCATAGTGTACCATGATTAATCAGTTACATTGTTTTTATAAATATGATTAATCAGTTTATTGTAATCAAAAAGGATTAAAGCAAGAATTCTTCCAAGCTGTAGCTGTGTCAGTACTATTGTATGGCTACACTACTTGGACATTAAGGAAGTGCTTGGAGAAGAAGCTAAATGGTAACTACACAAGGATGCGATGTATTGTTTTGAATAAATTCTGGAAGCAGCACCCAACAAAACAGCAGCTTATGGCCACTTACCTTCCATCTCACAAATTGTTCAAATAAGACAAGAAAAAATATGCTGAGCAGTGCTGGAGAAGTAAGGACAAACTTATAAGCAGCATTTTCCTATCAACTCCTATACAAGTTTTGATGAACCAGCAAAGACTTACATTCATCAGCTCTATGCAGACACTGGATGCACTCTAGAAGACCTGTGAAGAGCAATAACAGATAAAGACCGATAGCAAGAGAGAGTCAAGGAAATCTGAGTTGTCAGCACAAGGTGATTCACTTGGAATTGTGCAAGAAATTAAAGTTTGACCATACAAACAAATGGTATATGCACAACCCAGAATCTGTCCTGGACACACACAAACTCCTCTGGGATTTTGAGATACAAACAGATCATTTAATCTTGGTCTGATGACCAGACCTTATTATAATCAATAAAAAAGAGAGAGCCTGCAGGATTGTGAACTTTGCTGTCCTGGCAGACCATAGAGTAAAATTGAAAGAATACAAAAAGAGGGATAAGTACCTTGACCTTGCTAGGGAATTGAAAAAACTGTGGCACATGAAATTGATCATTATACCAATTGTAATTGGTGCTCTTGGTACAGTCACCAAAGGATTGGTACAAGGACTGGCGGACTTGACAATAATAGGATGGGGTGGAGACTGTCCAAACAACAGCATTGTTGAGATCAGCCAGAATACTGAGAAGAGTCATAGAGACTTGAGGAGATTTGCTGTCACTCAAACACAAGTGAAAACCCATCAGATAACACTGATGTGAAAAACTCTCAAGGAATAAAAATAATAGATAAATAAATTTAATAAAAGTAATATAAGAAGTAAAATAATATTTAATTGTAATCAAGAATCAAGTTTTTATTAGAAATGTACCTATCTTTTATGGTATACCATAGTGCAGAGGTGCTCTTAGTGTAACAGTTATTGTCATAGGAAATGGAATCAGCATGAAATCAGGGATAAGGCTGTTTGCATTTCTCTGTGAACTAATGTCCTTGGGAAAGGTATGAATCCATCTGTTCTCCCCTCAACTATGGGAAAATAGTAGGGCAGACTGGATTTAGACTTGGTTAAGAAACCAATCTGGGAGAAAGAAAAATCAGCTTTATTCCATTTTAAAAATTACCTTTTGTTGCATCTTGCTCATGGTGAAGATGTTGGGTAAATATATATTTAGCCGAAGGTTTTGTTGTTGGGCGAAGGAAAATATTTGCTTGTTATTGGTTTTTAGCGAGGAAGATGGTGTTATGGGTTTTCACACGTATTTTTAATTTTTCAAGATATGGACGAAGTCCTATGTGTGGGTTACTAAGACCACGGACGAATGAGGGTGTTTCCAGGTTAAAGAGGTCGACGTGATATGAATGAACGCGTGGGGTATTCTGAACCAGACAAACAATATGACGCGTAGTTGGTTTTCTCCTTTTCTTTATATATGTATCATTCTTACATTTTTTTATTTTAAAGAAAGCACAACTGTAACAACAGACAAACAAAGAGCAAAACGAATACAACAAAAAATGTACAGAAATGTGGAGGACAAGTCGCTCCCAATAGTATCTGACTATGTCCTTCCAATAAGACAAAGTTCTCCTTTTTCTTTTTTCTTTTTTTCAACTTGTTTTAAAATTATATCCACATCTTGTTTTTTCCCTTTACAATTAAAGGGAGGGAACTTCCCTGTTTTTTTTTGTTTTTTTTTCTTCTTTTACCGAAGAACAAAAGTCTCTCCTCTTTGTCTTTAATATGGATATACAAATTTTAAACAAATATGTTTTCCGCCGAAACTAGCTGCTAATGAACAACCTCAAAAATGTTTCTTTGGAACAGTCTTGATACGGACCTTTATTTAGGTTACGTATATTATTCGTGATAAAATTTTTGACTAACCTTTTTTTTCTTTCCTTTCTTTTGTTAATTTTTTTTTTCTTATATTTGTTAATCTCCTATTAACGAGTTGCAAGGCACCAATTTTTATTTTCCTTTTCTTTTACGTTGAGCCTCAAGTTCTTACCCAACGGAGTTGCCGGCTTCTATTAGGCCATTCTGTGACTAGAATTTCCCCTTTCACCAGACCACCTGAAAAGGCGACCTTTCTCTTCCTTGGTGAAGCTCGAAACTGACTTTTTGGGTTTTGTTTCTTTTTGGCAGTAAAACGCCCTCCCTGCCTCGACCCATGGCATGTCTTTTCCTTATCTGGGTCAAGACCTTTGCCCCTTCTTGGCTGCTTCTTTCACTCTTGCTAGGGCTTGGAGACTCGCCAATCGCCTGCCCCCACTTCCGGTCCTCATAGTAGTTCTTGCTCCCTGCATTATAATCCTACCATGGCCGATGGCCGTAACAATGGTAACATGTGTGTGTGTGTTTATGTTGTGTTGTTTCCTCGCTAAAGCTTGTAAGGTCCCTCGCTAAAGTTTTAAGAGTAAATAAAGGAAGGATGAAGAAGTAAGATGGCGATAGTTGAAATGTGTTTATAGGAATAAGTTTTTATTTGCAGCATGGAATATTGGGTTTGCTTTTGGTGCTGCAAGACTTGTGGAAAGGTTGTGAGTATTGAGACGAAATTGAGTTATGAGAAGTTGAGAAGGTTGTGATAGCAGCATGTGTCGTCGGACGTGCGAGGGATTGTGTTCGCCGTAGTTTAGCGAAAGCCATGTTACTGTTGGAGGAATTGAACTTTAGAGTCACCGTGAGTTTTGTGCGTCTGGTGGAGAGGCGTGCATTGGTCTCCATTAAAGTGGCCCAGAGGTGAATTGAGAGCTACGTGTCGAGAGCTTAATTATGCGTTGAATCGACATAGCCAATTTTGGGGGTGACATAAAGTTGTGCCTGTGCGAGGCATGTTGAATGTATCTAATTTATATTCAACTGGGATTCCTTGCAAGGAATCCATAAATTAGATAGGTTCCCTCATGTGTCCATGCTGCTGCTGCTGCTGCTATTCTAGAGCTGCAGTGAGACGTCTGCACTGGTCGGCGTTGTCCAGCTAAAAGGAATGTGTTTGGCAGCTTACCCAATTTGCTGCTGCCCGTAAAGGAGGCCTAGTCTGAATAGGATACGTCATCCTGATTGGGAGAAATTATGCGTCAAATTAAATTGCGTGCCAAACCAAAATACGAAATTTTCCTTCCACTACATATACATTTTGATCCTAGAGTCCCTTCCATTTTTTGAAACTATTGGAAAAGTTCTCTTTCAGAATCATCACCAACAGTTATCTCATTAAGTTGTCCTTAATCTTATCCATATTCTGAAGTCTTTTCCCATTCAACTGTGATTTAGGATTTAGAAAAATTCCAAATTTGTAAGGAACCAAATTTTAACTGGTTAACAGGGTTAAATGATGCAATACTTTACCAAAAAAAAGCTTCATTGAAACTTATAGAACTAGCTGTTGAGATATTCAAAATGGCTTGAATACTGTCTAGACAGTCAATACATTTTCTAAATCATGTCTGCCAATCACCAATTGCAGCCTGCACATTTTTAAGCATTCTGCTTGTTCAAGAATCCAGAACATGTATTGCTTTCAATGGATTATCAGCAAAGTCCAAAGTATCAATACCAAAATTTCATTTGGGATTCACTCACTGAGTTATCCCTGAAAGGTTTCTTGATTATTCAAATAGTTTCTGCTGGCAAATTTCCAAGTTTCCAGCAAAACTTCATGCAGTATTATTGTAAATGTGGCAGTTACACTGTACACATTCTGCCTTAATGGCATTTCACCATTGATTGAGTAACCCTATAGAAAAGTATCTGTTCATGCATGTGCATTAAGGTCCCCTTTGAATGACTGCATCAATGTTATGCAATCAGTTATAAAGATATTCAAAATAGCTGGATACTTGCCATGCATATTTTGGACATACAATCATATTCACAGGGCTTGCTCAAAAGCAATAATGAACAAGCTATTCTTATAAGCCATTGTTTGTAATTTTAATCTTGATTTAGTGTTTAATTGCTGTGATTCCATGTCAAATTAACCAAAGATTACTACATATTTTCCATTTTATCCCTTTATTGGTTAGGCCATATGATGCTTTCCACATCAATGGTTACAAAGTGCTTCCATTTTTGTTCTTGATCTTGTCCTTCTTCACTAATTTGAATTGTTTGATGGTTTTGTCTTCACATTATTGTAGAAGTCTTCCAAATGGTCATTACCAGTCTCTTGGATACTACTCAACAACTGCATGGGTTCACTTGCACTCTGTGAACCTGGTAAAATATCCAGCCCTGTGGAACTTCTGCTTTCAGTACTCCATGATCATGTTCTTTGCTCCACTCCACTCGGCCCATGACTTACCTCACTTTTGATGTGCTTATACAACAATATTTCCAGTATATAATTTTCCATAGCCCACTAAGAGAAAAGTATGTATATGTTTGTGTGTGTGTGTGTGTGTGTGCATGGAAGAGAAATAAGACATGAAAAATAATTTGGTGGAGTGGTTATGTATTTATTATGACATGTCACTCCCTATGAGCTTCATCAGAATCTTTTTTTGGATTGAGGAAAAATATTGGGAATGGTACAACTGTCAACACAATCAAAATGCTGGTAATTATGAAACTTTAAAAGTGAGAAATTAAAAATGTTCAAAATTGGATAATGGTCATTATTTTAACTATAAATTAAAGGATATGAAAATGTTATTGCAGTGTGTAGAGTGAAGTGAAATATGCATATATATCAGAAAAAAATGGAAATAATTCAGTGATGACAAAAATACCTTACTAAAACTTAATTTAAAAACTAAGCAAAGCTTTAATCTTAAAAATTCTAAAAGGTTAGTTAATATACAAAATAAACCATACAGAAAGATTGTTGAATCAAGCATTATTTCAAATTATGATACTATCAAAGACCAGGGTTTTTTTCAACTGATCTTCTTATTTAGTTAAATTGATTCTAAATAGTTATATCTCTTATTCAAATTAATTTTTGTTAATGAATTATAAGTAATGTTGGCAACCATAGTTGAGGGTGACTTGAAGACTCCCTTTTCAATAGCTAATACACCAAAGTGTAGGGAAGGGCGCTATCCCTTCCCTGGATTGCTCCACTTTACTCTTGATTCATACCTTATAATGCTGAATGTTTAAGCAAGGAGACATCAAGTACCAATTTTTGAGTCTTTGGTATGACTCGACTTGGGATTGAACCCCAGTCTCCCAGGCCATTGGCAAACCGTTTTCTGACTAAGATTATACTTAAATATAGATAAATTATACTTACATTCAACAGTTTTGATATGATTTCTAATCAAAAATTTTCTAAAATAGATTTTGATAGCAAACCACAACATAAACATTATTGTATTTAACATAAAAATAAAATAATTCAAATTTTAAAAAGTTTTTAAAATTACACTTGTTATTTTTATTTTAGTTTTTAAGAATTCATATTTCTTATAAAAATTTGAAAAAATTTTAGAATTTATAGCAAAGACATTATCCTCTTTGAAAAAAATTCGACCACTTGTTACAGGACTATTTTGAAATTGAATACTATTAATAACAACAATATAATGCTAAGAATTTTAGAATTTTTGTTTAATTTTTTTCATTTGAAAATAATTATCAGAAGAAGTATTTTAATATCACATTCTAAGATAACCCTGAAAATGGTTTAACAAAAAAAATGATAATTGTGGTATATTATCATATATAAATAAATACATCCTCAAAATATTTTCCTTTTTCATATTTTTACCTTTACATATATATATATGTGTGTGTATGTGTGTGTGTGTGTGTGTGTGTGTAATAGATGCCTATCATAGAATAGTAATTTGTAAGCTAGTTTTACAAGCCATTGTTATTGAATATGCTCCCAATTTGGTAGTATAGTTTCCTGAGCAAAGCTAGGCTAAGTATAGTAAATAGTAACATATATGTATTTACTAAAGCCTGCCACAAAAGCAGGATTTCAGCAGGTTTGAATTCAGAGTTTTCCTTCTCCAAGAACATTCATCATACCAAGACTAAAGAACCCAATCTGCCTTACTATTCACCTATAGTTGGATGGAGAATAGCAGGATTTATTCCTAAATGGTGTTGCATACATATATATACTGGATACATACCGACGCAATGATAACAGATGCAGTAATAAACGACGCATGATAAAAACGCAGGAAGGAAGACGCAAGAAGACTTCTTTAGCAACATATTTACCGCTCACTTTATTGCAAGGGTTCGAAAGGGTTGTTCAAGGTTTGCATGTGAGAGGGTGCTGGAGACCGAACATAAACTTCATATTTTGACCCCACTGTTATGACCGTCACGTTGTGTCCTTCTTGTTCTCCTGATTCTGGGGTCCACTCCGTCGGGGCTTCCGAGGACCCCTCGGTCGGGTGTGGCCTTCCCTACCACATCTGGTCTCTAGCTCTCTGGAAATTTGCTGGCAACTGCTTTGGCACCCCAAACTCAACTCAATTATATAATAATTCAACGCCCACACGATCACCCACTGGATCTTTGAAATCGAATGTTTAATCGTCATCAAGCGGAAATAACTGTCATGCAGTTCAGAGGTTACTCTCTTCCGGTGCATCACTGTAGTGGCACAATGAGACCTTCACCTTGTCCCATATCATAAGCCTTAATCCGCCCACACGATCTCTTTCGATTACTGGCCATTGGAATGTGTCACTTCCTTCCGGTGTATCACCTTGGAATAGTATTTTTGGGCCAGGTCGAAGGTCAAAATATAACAATGGTAGCTCTCTGAAACTAGTAGACAAGTTCACCTACCTAGGAAGCAGTGTCTCATCAACTGAGACAGACATCAACACATGACTAGCAAAGGCATGGACAGCTATTGATAAGCTATCGGTCATATGGAAGTGGGACGACCGATAAAATGAAATGCAGTTTCTTCCAAGCAGCGGTCGTGTCGATACTGCTGTATGGTTACACTACATGGGCACTAACTAAACGTATGGAGAAAAAGCTTGACAGCAACCACACAAGAATGCTGTAAACAATTTTGAACAAGTCCTCAAAGCAGCAGCTGTATGGCTACTTACCACCCATCATGAAAAATATCCAAGTTGATGAACCAGACATGTGGGACACTGCTGGAGAAGTAGGGACAAACTCATAAGTGACATACTCCTGTGGACCCCTTCACATGAACGAGCAAAGGCAGGATGACCAGCTAGAACCTACATACAACAGTTCTGTGCCAATACAAGATGTAGCCTTGAAGCTCTACTGGAAGTAATGGACGATAGAGAGGGGTGGCAGGAGAGGGTTAGGGATATTTGTGCTGATGGCGCGACATGATGATGATGAAGAGTATTTGTGCTGTGTGAAATGGAAACAGGCTTATCCAGGATTTGATCTCAGGTTGCCGATTCCATTTCCTATGACAATAACTGTTATGCTAAGAGTACCACTGCAATAATTGTAAATAGTAATATATGTTAATAAGTGACAAGTAGTCAAAGTTAGAATCTAAATAAATACCACATTATATGGCAAGAATGTTCTTACCTCTCCTTCAAAACAGTAAATAGTCTTAATCTTATTAACAAGATCTGCTACAAGATCAAAGACTGAGCTAAATGAATATACTATAATAAATGTGTGTGTGTGTGTGTGTGTGTGAATGAAAAAAAGAACTGGATGCCAATAAATGGAAAAAGCAAAATGTTTTTGATCCCAATTGCCTACCATAAATGTTGCTCTGTATTAATATCCTGTGTAAATACATAAATATAGAATTTCTTTCTTCTTTATTTGTTTAGTTGTCATCTTAATTTTCTTTTGTTATTTATATGTGCAGTGAGCTATGCAAAGAAATTGTGTAACAATCTTTTTTATTTTCTTTTATTACATGGTTGACAAAGTAAATGTATCATTTAAGTCTGAGAGTATACAGCTCACTTGGATCACTTTTCTGGAACAGTTCTTTATAGAATTTCTATTTGTTGAGAAAAAAAAATTCTTTGTAAAGAATATTCTGGATTTTTCATATTTTCCAGTTTGGTGGAAAAAAAAAAAAGAAACAATATAAAATTAAAAAGAAAAAGAGAATTGTTTTCCAATTTTTATTCAGATTAAGAATCTTTTAATCCACAGCCTTTAATACTTAGGCTCAATATTCAACAGGAATTATAATACAAAAAAAAAAGATATGTAAATAACGAATATGATATAAAGAAATAAGCAAAATGTTAATATTAAAAACTCAACAAATAATTTGTTGGAACTGACTTATGTCCATTCTTTAACAGACAAATTCTAAGTGAATGAATAATTATTTCTACTTCATTCACTTAGAATTAGGATTTATCATTTAAACAAAGATCATCAACCAACATGGAGAACAAAGACAGGAAAAGATAAAAACTGCAAAGATATAATGACATGGCACAAAAATAAAAGTAAAGTTATTTACCACTGAGTTAGACTCATAATTTAGGAATAGATGATGATAATGTTATTCTTCAAAGACAAAATAAATTTGGATGCTAGGGATATTTTACTTTAGCAGGTGGTATTTTGGGGACATCCATCTCACTCATATTTTTCTTCTTTTTTTTTTACTTAGTGAGTTCTACTGTTGTAGAGCTTGGTAATAAATAATGCACCATAATATATGCTTTGGTTGTGTAATAAAATCCTGGTTTCATTAGGTTAGAAGAAAATTAATATAAAAAAAAGATTGTGAAGAATATACTTCTTTACATATATATATATATATATATATATATATATATATATATATATATATATATTTAAAATAGATTAACAAAAGTGATAAGAAAAATAGAAATATTTCTTTTCTGTTATGCATTTTTGATGATTGTCCTCAACTTGATGTGTCCTTAGATCATCAGCTGAAGAAAAGAATTTGTGAAGAAAATTTTTTTTGAAGTTTCAAAAATAGTTTTAAAAGAGTTGATATTCTATAAAAAAAAAGTGATGAAAAATGAACTGGTGATGTTGAATATCCATTTATTCAATGAAAATTATTTTCTTATATATATATGTGTGACTGGTTTGTGTTTTTTCTTAATGAAATTATTGCTCTGTAATGTCTGTTACATTGAGCTCTTTACCAGGAAAATTTAAATGTTCAGTTTTGAATAGTTTTTTTGTCCTGATGGAATTACTCCCAACTCCGGTTTAACTGGACCAAATAATACTTATATATATATATATATATATTATGTATTTACAACCCTTCAGCATGAGCAGGATAGGACACAAGGTCAATTTTTTAAGCTGAGTTCAACAAATTTAAATTCAAAGTTTTCCTTTTCCTAGATCAGTTGTCATACCAAGGTTAACGAGGCCTGTCTATCTTACAATTTACTCATTGCTGGAAGGGGAATAGTTGGATGAATACCTTTCTCAAGGGTATTAGTGCTCTTTGAAATGTAAACAGCCTCATCTAAGAGGATCACATATATATACATATACACAGGAAAATGAAAACATAATTATAAAAGAAACAGACAAGGGAAGTGCTGTAGTCATCTTAGATGAAACCAACAACAAACTAATAAATACAAACATAGACAATAATATAATATCAAAACCACCAAATTCTGTAAAATACACAATAAATTACTATCCAAAAAAGATAAAGACTTCTTAACAAACTATATCTCCCTAACCAGTAACTTCTACGGACTACCAAAAATTCACAAGTCCAAACAAATAAAAAATGCTGTAGAAACACAAAAATCTGAATATATAGAAATCGAAAACCCCAGTGACCTTAAATTTAGACCCATTGTAGCAGGCCTGTCATGCACTACTAGCAAACTTAGCAAACTAATAGACATTTTGCTACAACCTTTCCTAAATAAAAAAAAAAAAGGCTATATTAAGGACCACATTGATTTTTTAAGCTCCATACCAGAAAAAATTGATCCCAACGCACTCATAGCCACATTTGACATCACAAACCTATATGGCAATATCCCCCATTAATTAGGAAAACAAGCTATCTCATTTTGGATTGATAAATACCCAGACAGATTACACCTAAGATTTAACAAAAAAAATTATCATAGAGGGTATAGAAATAATCCTTAATAATAACTCCTTCCAATTCAATAACATTAACTATATCCAGACCCTAGGAACAACTATGGGAACTAAAATGGCACCAACATATGCTACCCTAACCCTAGCATATTTAGAAGAAAACCTATATGAAATAACAGGTAAAAAATACAGCAATGGCATAAAAGAAGAATTTACCAAATCATGGAAAAGATATTTGGGTGATTGCTTCATATTCTGGAAATGCCCTATAGGGAGACATCAACCGACTACAAAACCTACACCCCAAAATAAAATTTACTATAGAACACAGCTCAAAAGAATTACCATTTTAAGACATCTTTATAAAAAAACATAAATGGCCAAATCATCACAGATATCTATCATAAACCAACAGACACTCAACAATTCCTCCACTTCAAAAGCCACCATCTCAAAAACTGTATAAAATCCATTCTCTACACTCTAGCACTTAGAATACGCACAATAATCACAGATAAAAACCTAAAAAAAATTTCTTTAAAGAACTATACACAACCCTAAACCAGAGAGGATACCCAACAACACTAATAAATAAAGGATTGGAATTAGCAAAAAAAATACCACTAAGACAATTAAGGAACTCAAAAAAACACAACAATGAGAAACTCCTTGCATACGTCACAACCGACAACAAAAATAATCCAGAACTATTCTCAGAAATAATGAAAAATCTAGAAGAACTTAAAAACAAGGACAAAATCAAAGAAATACTTGGCACAAAAAAAATCATTAAAAGCCAGAGACAACCCAAAAATCTTAAAAGAATACTCACCTCTTCTACATTTGGAGAAAACACAACACAAGGGGTTACCAAATGCTGTAATAAATGATGCAAAATATGTGATATAATTATAGAAGGTAAATCCTATACCTTTAAAAACCCAGAAACCAAATTCAAAATAAATAAAAACTTGAGCTGCAACTCAAAAAACATAGTCTACATAATTGAATGTAGTGAATGCAAAGAAACATACACGGAGTCAACACAAGCCCTTAATACAAGGACATCACTAAACAGGAGGAATATCAAAATAGAAGAAAACAGAAAATTAAATGTTTCAAAACGCCTATACCAATGTAGTTGAGGTACTATTTACCAACCCCTCCGCTCGGGCAGGATATGACACAAGGTCAATTTTTAAGCGGAGTTTAACAGGTTTGAATTCAGAGTTTTCCTTCTCCTAGACTAGTTGCCTCAACAAGGCTGAAGAACCTAGTCCGTCCTACTATTTACCCATAGCTGGAGGGAGAATAAGGGGGTTCATACCTTTCCCAAGGGTATTTGCCCGAAAGTGAACATAATAGCGCGACTGGAGTACGAACTCGCGTACTACGATTCCGCAGTTCATCGCTTTAACCATTACACCACGTGCCAATATATCAAACCAACAACTACACACAACTTCAAAGGAAAAGAATTTTATAGATAAATTTCAACCAAAGTTGAAAAAAACATGAAGCATACACACACAAATGGAAACAAACATACATATATATATATATATATACACACACAAAAAAAAATCTCAAGACACAAATTCATAACACACACACACACTTAGAAAAAATAACTATAAGTGACATCTGAAGCCACTCCAACATGCACACACACACGTAACGTATCAAATATCAAAAGTAAATGAGGGATAAAGTAGGCTAAGAGAAACACTCTAAGAAAAACGAACGACCAGTATTTATAAAAAAAGCCATAAGTATGTAAAAATCATTCAGACTACAAACATGAGTAAGTTCAAGTCTCATTGAATATCCCATTAACTAGACCTTGTGCCAGACATGTTCTCTGATGAAAGCATCGAGCTGGAAACACACACACACACACACACACACATATATATATACATATATATATATATACAGACAAAAATTATTAGAAAAAATAGTTACCAGTAAATTTCAAACCACTCTACCACACATGCACACACAAAAAATAATCTCCAAGGCACACACTCACACACACAGAGAGGAAAAATAACACACACAATGACAAAAACATATCAAATATCAATGGGGAGTAAAGCAGAGTAAGGTAAACACACTCTAAGAAAAAGAGGGGCTGACCTCTATATCAACCCATAACAAACTAAAAATCATTCAAACTGCAAACACGAGTGAGTACAAGTCTCACTGAGTACCTCATTAATAAGGCCTTGTGCCATATATGTTCTCTGACGAAAGCAACAAGCTGGAAACATACATGTATGTAAGAACAAAATAAATAAATAAATTCTAAAAAATACAAATCTCTTTGTGGACCTACCTATTAAAAAAAATAATATATATATAAATACATACATACATATATATATATATATATATATATATATATATATATATATAAAAACAAAATACTTAGATGTACTTTTTATGAATGATAATATGCCATATATATGTATATATATATATATAGATATATGATAGGTGCTGAAAAGTTCTCAACCTAACCAAAAAGTGAATAATCAAGAACCATATAACATACATGCTATTTCATGTATTATGCTTAAAGTTCAATACACTTCATGCATCATTTCTCAAGTTCCTTTAATACTTAAAAAAATTCAATGAGATTAAGAAAATAGAATGGGCTATTCTTGACTTGACTGGGCCAAGAACTTTTCAGTACCCTCTCATTAATAGATAGATTGAGAGAGAAAGAGTGAGAGAGAGTGAGAAAAGCCATTCATGTTTGTAAAGACACAATCTTTGAGTATAAAATTTGATTCACTACAATGCCAGGTAAATTTTCTACTGCATCGTTTATCTTGCTTATAAATAAGCTACTTTATCAGAAGAGCCTGTGCACTTCACCAATTACTTCGTAAAATGTTGCTGTCTTTTCTTTGCCTAAATGTTCTGCAAACAATTTACACTGATTCTTTAAAATTATACTTTAATATCTTCCCCCTTTTCTGATCTTTGTACATAAGTACTAAATCCACAACTCTCCCTGTTTCCATGGTTACAGTAAGTACTTATGGCATTCACTCAACCATGTGTTCATCCATTTATCTGAAATATAAAACATTGTATATATGTTTGAACTTCTAAACTAGATATTTGTGGGTATATGTTGAACCATAGTTAACTATCTAGAAAAAAATGAATATTCAATTTTGAAGATGTTAATAATGGCTTTCAAGTTGATTTTAATTATATATTTGATTTTCACATGTACTAATATGGGGATGCATTTATAATCCTGCAGACTAAGTGAGGATAAACATAATATATTTTTTGCAATTAATATTTATTTTTGTATAACCATATTCCTTGTCAATGCATTTAATACATTAAATAAGTATATAATTCACATAGAGTAAACATTATACAGGGAAATTTTCAAATCAAAATACAGCAACAGATTTATTGATCTACACTGATACAATATTTCTCAATTTCTCACCAAATCAATACTTATAGAATGTGGAATACTGAAAGATATAAACAACAAAAATAATGTGATTGATAAAAATCTGCTTTCCAAAAAAAACTGTTGAATTTTAAAATAAAATCTTTATACTTTTAACAAGTTTTTTTTCTCTAATGGAGATATGTTTTAGAAATAAAAACAATTTGGTTTTCTGGTACCAGACTTTTAGTGAAGCATATCAATTTTTCAATATTGTCTATTTTATATCATATATATATGTGTGTGTGTGTGTGTGTCCATATTTATATATATGAGTGTTTGTGGGTGTGTATACACACACACACACACACACACACACACACACACACACATATCATCATTATCAAATTGTGCTGACTGCATGGATTTCCTTCTCTCTCTCTCTCTCTCTCTCTCTCTCTCTCTCTACATCCATCACTCCCAGCAGGTATTCAAAACTACATCCCATGTCCACCCAGTGCTGATATATATATATATATATATACATATTAGAAAATTACTCATAATTATGACTATGATTAAAACAGTTGGAATACAGTAAATTATTCCATATACAGCATTGTCCTTCATGTTGCTGCATGCTGTTAATTTTCTGACCATAAATAGACACACACACACACACACACACACACACACACACACACACACACACACACATGTATATATATATATATATATATGTATGTAAATGTTATATATATATATATATATATATATATATGTATGTATGTAAATGTTATATATATATATATATATATATATATATATATATATGTATGTAAATGTTATATATATATATATATATATATATATATATGTATATGTATATGTAAACGAAAATGTATAGATAAAAAAAACACAAGGTCTTCAGAGGATGATTTTATCTGCAGAAATATTTGCTAATATTAAAAATTTCAGTATTTAGACCTTCATCAGGGCATGTAAGTTATCAAAAATAAAAAACTTTTTAATAACTTACATGCTCTGATGAAGGTCTAAACACTGAAACATTTAATGTTGGCAAATATTTCTTCTAACAAAGTTATCGTCTAAGCACTGTGTGCTTTTTTATCAGTATATATTTCCATAATGTCAGATTTATTACCAGTTTTTTCTACACAAACGCACACACACACACACACACACACACACACACACATATATATATATATTGTTTTTTAAGGTCCTCTTAGCATAATGGTCATCATCATCATAGAAAATGGAATCTGCAACCTGAGTTAAAATCATAGATGAGACTGTTTGCTTTTCACTTTATGCTAATTCCCAAAAGAAAGACATGAATCCATCTGTATTCCTCCAGCTATAGTTCAATCGCAGGGCAGACTGGGTTCTTTAGGCAATAGGTACAGATTGTGAGAGATATTCAAGGGAATCTGTGCTGTTAGTACGCCTTGATGAAGATGAGACAACCAGTCCCGAGGAAAAATCCTTAATTCAAACCAGCTTCATTTTACTTAAAAAATGACCTTGTGTCACATCCTGTCTGTAATGTAGAGGTTGAATAAATACATGTATATATATCTGTGTATATATATATATGTGTGTGTGTGTGTGTGTGTGTGTGTGTGTGTGTGTGAACTTTTTATGTATATACATAAGTATGTTATATATGTATTATACATATACAAATGCATACACTATGTATGAATGCTTTTTCTTTCACTTTGGTTTTCTTGCTCCAATTCTCAATATTCCCTGGCTCTTTTCTACTCCCAATTGCAAAGTTTTCAGAAGTCAAAGACCTTTGGGTAACACCCAGCCTGGCAAATCAATTTCTTCTGATGTCTTTCACAAATTGATCAATAATAATATGAATAAAGGAAAAGAAAGAAAGATAAAAGAAAAAAAAAAAGGAGAAAAAAAGAAGAATGTTACAAAAAGAAAGCAGAAAAGAAAGAAAAAATCGAAAAGAAAGAAAAAGGAAAGAAGAAGGGAGAAATTTGTATTTGATATTTTTGGCTGATCTTCCTTAATATTTTGGCAGTTGCCACTGTTTTTTGATCTCCAACACTCAGCTCTTGTATTAGAAGAATGAACTTGAACAAAAGAAATAACACTGGTACTTTTGATCTCCCAATGTACAGTTGGAATCACTTTCACACACACACACACACACACACACACACACACACACACACACACACACACACACACACACACAAGTATATAACTGTCCATGTATGTATTTACCAACTCCTCTGCACGGCAGGATGTGACACAAGGTCAATTTTTTTGTGGAGTTTAATAGGTTTAAATTCAGAGTTTTTTTTCTCCAAGACCATATTCTATACCAAGGTTAAAGAGCCCAGCCTGCCCTACTATTTACTCATAGGTGGAGGGAGAAAAGCTTTATTCATACCTTTCCAAAGATTATTAACACAACATGAAATGCAAACAGCTTCATCCAGGGTTTGAACTGGGATTGCCCAGTCCATTTCCTATGACAATATTCATTATATCATAATTGCCTATAACAGTCTATGTATTTACCAACCCCTTCACACAAGCAGGATGTGACACAAGGTTAATTTTTAAGCAGAAATTAACAGGTTTCTAGTCAGAGTTTTCCTTTTCTTAAACTGGTTACCTAACCAAGGCTGAAGAACCCAGTCTGCTCTATTATTAACCATAGCGAGAGAGAGAGAATAATTGGATTCATACCTTTCCCAAGGGTATTAGTGCTATGTGAAATGCAATCAGCGTTGTCCAGGATTTGAACTTGTATCCCTGTGTCCATTTCCAATGTCAATAACTATTACACTACAGCAGTGGCGACTCTAGCCTATTTTTGCTACTCGTGCCCCCCCGCCCTCTGTCAACTTCAGTTCCCAACCCGTGGTCCGTGGACCCAAAGTAAGTCATCATAGTTGCTATTGCGTGATTCTCCATTGTATAGCACAGATTGATAAACGTACCTTGCATGGTGTTTTTTTTTGTAAACAATCAAGATACTATATAATTTGTAGTCTTGTTAATACAGTAGATAAGATAATTTTTTTTCCTTTCAAAAGTATAGAAGAAAAGAGAAGATGTTCATTACTACGACGAGAAAAATATGTTTATTAGAATAAAGAAACTGATGACAATATACACAGACACAGCTAGTAGTTTCAATTTCGCTTAAAATAAAGATTATTTGTTGAAAATGTATTCAAATAAACAAATTTTAGTTACAGAATGTAATATGTGCAACATTCATTAAAGAAATAGAGATCTGTTAGTGAAAAAACGAATTAAAACACGCCATTTAACCAACATTTACCATAGCGATGATGATGACGTCAGCGACAGTAATAATCTGCTATCCCCCCCCCTCTCTCTCTCTCTCGGTCCCTCTCCCTTAGAATGTGCTAAGATTTTTTAGCACGGTGTTTGAGTTGCTCTTGCTATTGGCTACAGCCAAAAGCGGATTTCTCTAACATTACTGTTATTATAAGGGTCTAGTGCTCGGCACGGATAGCGCATGTTCAACATTATAGCCGATTTTATGGGATGTTCAATGAATCGGACGGTGGCCGGACAAAGACCATCCATTCAAAACAGCATCGTTGTATTATTCCCAAATATATTTATCGCTACTTAGTTATCAAAACTTGAATAGATATGTAATTTAATTGAGATCAGACTAAGTATGTTTGCTTGAAATTAATGGATGATTTTTAATCCATTTTGAATAACATTGACCGAGTTATTGGTCGTGCCGGGCACGAGTAGCACTAATCCCGTCTCCGCCCCTGCACTACAGGCACCTGCCCATGTATGATTTTTTACTGCTTACTTCAAAGCCTCCTTCAGTAGCAATTAAGCTTGCATCCTATTTATAAAATAATATAAATGCAAATAAATAAAGGAAAGTATATAATAATTATTTATGTTATAGTATAGACTATGAATCAGTATCTGGATTTAAGCACAAGCCAAGGCAAAGTTATATGAGAGACAAGCAGTAGCCTTTACTGCAGGTCTCCCTTCTTCAACTTGACATCAGTGTCACTATAGGAATTGCCAGAATGAGGCTGAATACAATGTCAGGATACCTTAGGCCACTCTAGCTCCTGGTTTCCCCACTCCACCTTAATAAGTTACCCTCTCATACTAGTTAGAAGTTTGAATTCAGAGTTTTCTTCTTTCCTGACCAGTTTTCCTTACCAAGGCTAGTGTGTTAAAAAGAGGTAAATCAAGTTAGATAACCCAAGCAGTTGTTCTGTGTAACTCTCCTTTTTGTAAAATAAAATTAATCTTCTATTCTCCTTTTAAAGAAGCACACGTATTTTATTTTCCTTCATCTAATTTCACTCTACATATCCTTATCTTAAGACATGGCAACTTCAACATAGTGAGCCCAGTCTAATATTTACTCATAACTGGAGAGAGAAGAGATGAATTCCTGCCTTTATCAAGTGTTCAATGAAATGCAGACAGCCTCATCCAGTATTTGAACTTCAGGCTTTACAATAAAATAAGATTGCATAAATATACATAAGAGAGCATTTATTTTGGGACAACTATATATTCCTACATTCGCCAATGGTCTGGGAGACTGGGGTTCAGTCCCAGGTCAAGTCATACCAAAGACTTAAAAAATGGTACTTGATACCTCTTTGCTTTAACACTCAGCATTATAAGGTACATATCAAGGGTAAAGTGAAGCAATCCAGGAGAAGGAGTAGTGCCCTCCCCTACACGTTGGTTCAGCAGCTATTGAAAAGGGAGCTTTCAGGTCGCCCTCGACTACAGTCACCATCTTTACTTTATCTTTGGTTAAAAAGAAAATTAACTTTTGATAAAAGATTGCTTGGGGTTTTCTTATTTATGAGCAATGCTGTAATACTTAGTAATATACATTTTGATAGTATAATGTTCCACGAGAAATTATAAAATTCTGGTATATTTGGTTTAGAAGAAAACTAACTTTTGATAAAAGATAGCTTGCGGGTTTTCTTATTTAGAAACAATATTTTAATACTTAATAATATCCACAGCCTTGTCAGCTGTGTCTGTAGGATATGCTGACTGCATTTTTGCAGAAGGGTAAGACACCTCCCTGCACCCCAACAAATGTCTTGGATATGGCACTAAGCTATCTGATGGTGAGGCTCCAGTCCTGAAGCTTTGGGGAATATGGAGTACCCTTTCATTGCCATTACTTCCTTGTCCACTCTGACCTGAACAGGTAGTACCTGTTAGTGTCTTATCTATGGGTCAAATAGAAATATTCAGTCAATTTTTATACTTGAAACCATTTCACTTAATAAGTGGCTCATTTATAAATTGTTACTTACAAACTATTTGTTTACAAATCTTACATATTTATTATATATGTATAAACAGGATTTGAGATGACATAACCTACAAGGGTTGATGTGCTATGCAAACAACCTTAATAGTATGCATTTTGATTGTATAATGTTCCACAAGAAATTATAAACTTCTGTTTTCCTTAGTTTAGAAGAAAATAAACTTTTAATTAAAGATTACTTAGGGTGTTCTTATTTATAGGAAATACTGTAATACTTTATTAATACTTAATAATATCCATTATAATTGTGTAATGTTCCACTAAAAATAATGAAATCCAGGTATTTTTTGCTGAAAAGAAAATTAACTTTTTATAAAAACATTGTTTAGGATGTACTTATTTATAGGTGATGAAGTATATGTAACTGATAAAACATTGAAAATGTCATATTGAGTTTTATTTAAATCATTGGGTTCAGTTTGTCCTAAAGTAATTATGTTTGTATAGCCTATCAAAAAAACTTACATAATCTAATTTGAAAAAATCTTTCCTTTTTCTTTACTTCTCATATTAATTTTCATTATTAAAGATATATATTCAATTTGTTTTTTAAACAAATTTACAGATTTCACTTTTGTTTTTTCTAATGAAGAATGTAGAACTTCCAGTTGACATAGCAGCCCACATCAACAAATAAAAATAATTAAGTAAAACAACTTGGGTGGTTATATTCACCTTATACCTCTTGTTGAGGAGTTTTACAAATCTACAAGCATATCTTATTTTGAGTCATCTAAAAGTATAGAAAATGGCCATTATTCCTTTCTGACTTTGCTTTAATCAAATTTAGAAATTAACCTATTTTCTATGCAAAAATAAGCAAATTTGCATATTTTTATTTATATAAGGTTTGAATAAAACAACATGAATTAAGTTTGCATGTATTTATACTAGTTGAACAAAAATGTTTCATAAGTTCTAGGAAATTCTCTATCAGTTAAATCTGAATCTACCTGGAATGTTCTGGAAAATGGGTAAATTCAAAAATTTCATTACCCAGGTCTCAAAAGCAAAATTTGAAGAGAAAAATAGGTCTTTTCATTTATTTTAGGCATAAGTAATTGAGAAATAGCCTTTTATGCCCAGAAACAAAAAAAAATAAATCAAAATTTGTTTGAATAATGTTCAGAATATGAAAATGTCCTCTTTTTTTTTTTTTTTTTTTTTGGTGTATGCACGTGAGTTTGTGTATGGGTTTGTATATGCTTACATGCATATAAAGTTATATTTGGCTCGTAAATGTCTACTGTTCCACTAGTTTTGTCTCTCAGGAAATGTGAATATGCCAAGTCATATGTATCAACCAGAAACATTTTTTCTTTTATATTCTTTTACATACATACAAACTCACTCACTCATACATATTTATATACATTTGCTGCTAATATATTTAAACTCTGTAACCAAGAAAAAAATCAAGTTTAGTTTGAAAATATACTTACAATATTGATAATTTGAATATGAGTGCACTAATTTTTAGATTGCTACTTATTCATATTTTGGGTTTCAGAGTTTCAATGCAGTAGTGTTTGGTCATGAATTATAGCTAACAATATTTTTTATATTTGTATAATGTTCCACTAGAAATAATAAAACCCTGGTACATTTGATTTAGAGAAAAGTTGATTTTTTTTTTAATATTTGGGATGTACTAATATATATATTTACATATATATGTTACTGTAACCCAACAAAAACAACATATCATAGTGAGATATTTATTTCAGAAATATACTTAAAATACTTATACTTAAAGAATAAAACGATTTACTGTCCAGTTTGTAATTGAATGATGATTTTTTTATCTACATTTGCACTTATTGTGTCACAGTTTTCATCGTAAGAAACCTGAATTCATATCCTGGATGAGACAGCATTTCATATAGCCCAATTGGGAAAAGTATAAATTCAACTATTCCCCTGCCAGCTATGGATTGCTATTTTATAATAAATTAGTAGGGAAAACTGGGTTTTTAGCCCTGGTATAGTAACTGGTCTATAAGAATGAAAACTTTGAATTCAAACCAGCTGTACTCAACTAAAAAATTTATCTTGTTTTACATCCTGCTCATAGTAGAGAGGATAGATAAATACATACATTTGTATTGAACACCATTTTTTAATCATTCAAATTAACTAATTTATTATAAAATAAAATTCCAATTTTTTGAAAATCAGGTGGGGCAATTATTTTTTATCCACAATCTCAGCCAAAAGAATTAAAAGTGTGTGATTCCAAAGAATAGCAATGGAATTTTTCTTTTAAACAACAATTCAACCTCTTGGGGCTCTTTCTGAAAGCCAGTGATTCTTGCACTAATATAGTGAAGTAGGGAGATTGTTCAAGGGTCCAGGAAACCAGATGTTTGAACCACAAGTGGTACAAAAAGAAATTTGTCTGAAAATGACTGATACCAAGCCAGTTTACAATCCCTAGCCTGTCTAGCGACAATGCTTGGATCTGTTACCAATTTAATTGAGTTATTAATGTAATGTAGATACCAATGAAATTTCACTTAGAATCCTTCATGCCTTCCTAAGCAGAAGCATCAATATCATCATGAACCCATAACAACTGAAACAGGTAACCTAGCTATTGTTAATTTTGATTTGTATTTTCTTTTATCTTCATTATTCATCAATTCACACTGACAGTTTGGATCCTTTTAAATAAAAGAAAATACTAGTTGATAATAATAATAATAATAATAATAATAATAATAATAATAATAATGGTATTAATAATAATACTGGCTGACAATTATTCATCGAAGAATAAAAATAAATGTGTGTAAATATATTTTAGACTGTAAAAATTTAACTAAAATAATCTCTTACTGACTTTCTTCAGCATGTCTATTGACATTTATTGGTCTGTCTATGCGTATTTATGTACTTTTTACCCAACCTCTTCACCATCATTGATTGATTGATTTTAATATCATATCAAGTAATCTCGGGATATTTTATACTTGGAGATTAGGGAATAATGTTCATTGTATTTACATTTTTTATGAAGTTGTTTCTTAAGGTTTTTTTTTTTTTTTTGTTCATAGCCCTATTGAATAAAAACAATTTTTTAAAAAGATCTTATTTGTCCCATAGATGGGATCCTAACAGGTACTATAAATCCAGATCAGAGTGCATGGTGGAGTAATGGCAATGAAGGGATACTCCCCTCTTCCTAGATCCCCAAAACTGGAGCCTCACCATTGGATGCAATTTAGTATCATATTCTGAACACTCCTCCACCATGGGCAGGATGTAACACAGTCACTTTTTAAGTGAATTTAAGCTAGTTTGAATTCAGAGTTTTTCTTTCTCCTAGACTGGTTCCCTAACCAAGACTAAAGAACCCAGTCTATCCATAGCTTAGTTGGGAGAGGATTCATGCCTTCATAAGTATTCATGTACATATACATAGTAGAGTAATGGCCATTATTAATTCTCTTCTTGGAAGAAAGAGTGTGATCTTACCCCAACCTCTGATTTTTCATCTTTTTTTCCCTTTTCAATTTCCTACATGAATCAATATTCCTTTTATGGAGACACTCTACATCAACCCAAAGATTTTGTCATGGTTCAGCATCCATCCAATTATTGTTATTCTTCTACTGAATTGATAAGGTTTCTTTTTCCTGAAGAGCCATATAAATTCAGTGACTGTATAATTATAGTAAGCCTCATACAGAGAACTTAAAGACTTTTTTGCTTCAATCTGCTAAAAAAGCATAATGAGAATTGATTTAAAAAAATGCATTTCTTTTCCCAGGCAAGACAAATTATTACATCTTTCTATATTAACTATTCTAAAAAAAAATTTTTAAACTTGTTTTTCCACTGAGTAGTTTTACTTATTTTCTAGTGGTATATAGTGGTTATGGTCACAGAATATGATACATGACTGATTTTTTTTTTGTTTGTTTGGGTTTTATGGCATATCAACCTTTGTGGGTTATTTAATGCCATATCCATTTTTATACAAATAAACAGTTCTATTTCAAACAATTCAGTTTAGCATAAGTACACAGTGTAATTGTCAAGAACATTTCTATTTCAAGCTATTCAGTTTAGTCAAACAGTTCTATTTCAAGCAATTCAGTTTAGCATAAATACAGTTTCAATGTCAAAAACAGTTCTATTTCAAACAATTCAGTTTAGTTTAAGTAGTTTCAATATAAAACAGTTCTATTTCAAACGATTCAGTTAAGCATAAGTATGCGGTTTAGATGTCAAAACGGTTTTATTTTCAAACAATTCAGTTTAACATACGTACACAGTTTAAATGTCAAAACAGTTCTACTTCAAGCAATTCAGTTTAGCATAAGTACACATTTTAGTTCTATTTGACCCATAGATAGGACCCTATCAGGTGCTACCACTCCAGTCCAGTCTAGAGTGGACCTAGGAGCAATAGCAATGAAGGTCCAGCATTTCTGGAACCTCACCATCAGATTGTTTAGTATCATATCCAGGACACTCATTGGGGGAGTCTTACCCCTCTGCAGAGATGCAGTCATTATATTCTACAGCCCCAGCCAACTGGGTAAGATACTCTGCTGAACTGACTATATGGGTATAAGTATTATTCAAAACAGTCCTTCCCAGTGCATTCTTATAATAAAACCCTTTCCAATGTATTTCTATAGCAAAACTATTTACTGTCCATTACTATAGTAAAACCCTTTCCAATGCATTCCTATTACAAAAACCCTTTCTAATGCATTTCTATTGTAAAATAAATGCATTTTTTATTAAATTTTTACTATTTTTACAACAAAATCTAAAGTTTAAACTTTTAGATAATACAAGGCTCATTAAATAAGTTTCCAGACTTTTTCGTATGGGCTCTTTTATTGATAGTACACACATGAAACTCTAGTTCCCTTCGAAGTAATCTCCTCCGGCTGCAATGCACTTGTTGTACCATTCCAACAATTTCTGGAAGGCCCCCATGGAAGTCCTCTTGCGTGAGCGTGTCAATGACCTTCATCACAGCCTCTTTCATCTCCTCAATTGTCTCATAATGACAGCTTCTAAGTTTTTCCTTGAGCTTAGAGAATAACCAAAAGTCACAGGGAGCAAGGTCTGGGCTATAGGGAAGCTGAGGAACTGTCTTGATGCCCATCTTGGTCAAATAGTCTGTGACAAGGATGGAGTTGTGGACTGGTGCATTGTCCTGCTGGAAATGCCACTGACCTGATTTGAAGAGTGCTGGCCTCTTCTGACGGAATCTCTTCCTGAACTCTCTTAAAACCTCAACATAGTATTCCTTATTGACTGTCTGTCCAGTGGGAACCCAGTGCATGTAGATCATGCCAGTGCAGTCAAAAAAAGGAATCATCAAAAGTTTGTGGGTGGATTTGCTCTGTCTGGCCTTCTTGGGTCTGGAAGAGCCAGCATGCTTCCACTGGGAACTCTGTCTCTTGGTCTCTGGGTCATAGCAGTAGATCCAGCTTTCATCGCAGGTCATCAGAGCATCAAGAACTGCGGGATCTGAATTGATCAGCTCAACCATCTCCCTGCTGTCATGACAACGTCTTTCTTTCTGATCTTCTCTGACCACCCTTGGGACAAACTTTGCGCAAATCTTCCACATCTTCAGTTCCTCGGGAATAATTGTGTGTACAGTTCCCACACTGACATCAAACTGTGCTCTTATTGTCTCTATAGACACACGACAGTCTCTATCCATGAAATTCTTTATTTGGCCAATCAACTTGGTCTTCTGACTTCCTTACTCCTCCCACATCTCTCATCATCCCTCACAGACTCCCTGCCTTCCTTGAATCTCTTATGCCACTCAAAAACTGATGCTTGATTCATGCAAGATGGTCCAAAAGCAGTCTGAAGCATTCCATATGTTTCTGTCGCATTTTTTCCAAGTTTAAAACAGAATTTTATTGCATATCGTTCTTCTAAAGTGTCCTCACATCCAGATTGCATTTTGGAAATTCACCAGCTGTGACAATCAGGCTTTAGTAGGGTGTATTCCAATTGCTGCTGTAGCTGTTGATTTGAACCTGAAATCATAAAAATTGGTCAGTCATGTCATAAGATGTATAGCAATAACATACTGAATTTTCTAGAGTCTACGACAATTTTATATGCCAGTACAAAAAAAGTCTGGAAACTTATTGAAGGCACCTCGTTTCTTAGTTTAATTTAGTTATTATACAATACTTTAAAGAAATTAAAAATTTTTATTAACCTTTAAATAATTTTTTAGATTGCTTTTTGCAAGAAAACTTTAGGATATCAGGTTCGGAAGTAGATATACACAATTTTTCAACAAAGCCATGTAAGGCTGTACTTGATGGCTCAGAAGACTGCAGGTGTCTTTAAAATGACAGGTTCCCCTCTTCTGGTCTATACCAACAGCTTAAACCAGATGGAATTTTTTTATCTCTAATTCTTCATTAAAAAAATCATAACTGTAATATTGAATTGTGTATAATGGTTTGGTTTCTTCGATTACAATGCATTCCAATTGTAAGACCCTTTCTAATGTATTCCTATAGCAAAATTATTTACAATGCCTTCCTATAGCAAAATTATTTACGATGCATTTCTACAGCAAAATTATTTACAATGCATTTTTATTGTAAAATTATTTACAATGCATTCCTATAGCAAAATGATCTACCTTTATGGGTTATTTATTGCTAAAGCTATCCTTGGAGAAGAATAGTAGTAATACTGGAGGCAGGAGTAAATGATAATAGAATATAGATGTTTTCATTTGTTGTTACAATATCATAGAGTTAATACAAGTACAGGGCAAACATTAGCCTTTCAACTTTACATACAAAGGTAGGCTAAAAAGTTCATATGATGTCATCATATCTACAACAGTGGGATGAAAAATTCATATGATGATGTCATATCTGCTGTTGATGACTGTTTTGACCAATGAGATCCAAGCACTGCAACACCAATGGTAGAAGTGTGTGGACCACAAGAAAGACTATGTTAAAAAATAAGCCTCATTTGCTCTCATTCTATGAAAGTACCTTGGTCAACCTAAGAATTTTTCAGTCAACCTTCATATAAAACTTATAGGAGGTACCCGTGGTGTAATTGTTATCGTCGTAGGAAATGGACACGGCGACACGAGTTCAAATCCTGGACGAGACTGATTGCATTTCACATAACACTAATACCCTTGGGAAAGGTATGAATCCAATTATTCTCCCTCCAGCTATGGGTAAATAGTAGGACAGATTAGGTTCTTCAGACTTGGTGAGGCAACTAGTCTAGGAGAAGGAAAACTCTGAATTCAAACCTGTTAAACTCCACTTAAAAATTGACCTTGTGTCATATCCTGCCCAGGCGGAGAGGTTGGTAAATAGTACCTTCATATAAAACTCAGAAGATATTTTTTAGCTATTATTGTTATTATTATTTAGAAATACTATCATGATTATATGCAATCAAATATACTTATTCAAGCATAAAATCTCTTCTGCCATTGTAGATTAATGACATTAACAAATTTTTAATCTTGCTTAAAATATATTTGTATTTAACATTATCACCTGTTTTTATTTCTTGAAACACAGATACTTCCGACAGCCTGTCAGTCTAAATCGATCTACAATAAAGATTCCGGATGAAGTACCAAGAGATGAGTTAAACACTATCAGAACAGTTTTTTATTCTGCAGGATTGGATAAAATATTCCAAGCAAATATGGCTGATGACCCCTTACTCAGGTAAATGTTTTTTTCTTTTTTCTTTTACAAGCATATTTTGTTTAAATTCTGAAAGAAAAATTGACATGTTTTATGTCATGAAAATGAAATAGAAATCTATAATATAATAACCAATGATAATAAAAATCAGACTTTTATTCAGCCAAACTGTATGCAGATAATAGAATGAAATAGAAACAGTTCAGTCCATGTTCAGAGCAAGATATGACAGTTCATTGAGCACATAGTCTTCGTACCATTATATTACTTTCTTTGATCAGTTTACCCTTATAAAAGATGCAATTACCTTATATTACTGTTTCTAATTTGAGGTACAAAATTATATATCTTGCATATCTCAAATTCCTATACCATTATGGATTTTGAGCAGGGGTACCCAAATTAACTTAAAGTTTGGAAATTCTTCCAAATACAAGGTTCATTCAATAAAAAGCATTCAGAACCACAAAACAGGATAAGATTTTAGAAGGATATAAATGCCATGTTAAGTGCAATAAAATTTTATTTTTCTCGAAGCCAAATGATAAGAAGCAAGTTGTTTATTGGTTCAAATATTAATGAGAAGTAATATATGATTTATGTCATATACAGTGGTGTCAAATGTTAGAAGACTAAAGTTTAAAAATAAAAAAATATATCCCATTCCTATATATTCAATTGTGATAAAAATTACAGTAAATATTGTTTAATCCTTGTTCTACTTGATGGGAAATTGACATTAAAAAGTTTTTTTTTTAATTTTTTCTTTAAAATAAAAAAAAAAACAAGGATGAAGAAAGTTATATCACAAAAATTTAAGAGTTATATTAGATGCTGCTATATAATGTTGAAGATATTAAAACAGTACAGTCATTTTCTATCTGCCATCAATAACACTCAGTTGTGTCCAAAAGTGATTAAACTTCTGTTTACATAGTAAATTTTTTAGCAATTTATTTTCATTTGATTTATATTTTTATTTATTGTTTTTCTCTTCAAAGATGGCAGTATTTTGGATCCATACATGGACCAATACGAATGTTTCCTGGTCGAGAATGGGGAATAAATTTTGCGGGTTTCTACAATGACTACGATCCAAGAACCCGTCCATGGTACATTGCCGCAACCAGTGGGCCTAAAGATGTTGTTATTATTATTGATTGCAGGTAATTACAATTTATTTGGTTGTAAAAATTAAACAATACTAAATTAAGAAAGTTGAATTGAATAATTTATTGTAATTATCTGCAGAGGAATTGTAGGGTAAACAAAATGTCTTACATTATACTGGAAACTGAGTAAGCCTAAATACAGGCCTGGGAGAGATTCTTGCTCACAAACTCAGAGAATGTTGGACTATCTTAGGTACAAACTCTACGAAGGATAGTTGTTTCTATTAATGAACTTTTCCACCAGCAGCAGGTACTTCCATTGAAAATTGGTCAATCAGAGATCAGGACTGAAAGCATTTAAAATCAGTTGCAACTATCCTCAGATACTCAGATACACAATTACTGGTTGAAGTTTCTGCCAGGAAGATATATCTTTTGGATTACCAATACTGGATTCTTTGAACAAAAAATCAAAATTGCAACATGGATTCTAACAGAGAAAATAACCAGTAATAGGTGTATCATGCAAAAAAGAATGAAGTTAAAGATATGGGATGAAAATATGTTCCATTCTACGTTAGATTTAGTTGTAAACAGAAATTTCCCCTTGTCCAGACAACTGGTTGTCTCTTCAACTAGCCTAAAAAAATAATAAAAGCTTTACAATTGTTACGAAGATGTTGTATCACTGTTTCTTTCCTGCTATGAAACAATCACCAATCACCAGAAGAAGATGACCCCTGCACTTGTATTCCATTGGAGATCACACAACTCTACTTTCACTTAACCATTCAGCTACAATCTCTCAGCCTACAACTCCTCACAATCTAAGATTTGATATACTCAAGGCAAATCCTTCATTGTTGTCACATCTTGCCTTTATATGGGATTTAATACTATATCTTAGAAGCCATTTATTCCCTTTATTTCCATACTAGTGCTACCATTATTATATCCGATGGATCAACTAAGTTTTTCAATATCCCAGCTGGAATGTTACAAAGTAACACACTTGTTCTATTACTCTTTATTATTGTCGTAGACTATATTCTAAAATTCTCATTAGATAAGGTAAAAAAAAAAAGGACTTAGGATTCAGAAATAAATCAGCATAAGACACCAATCTAAACACTTTGCGGATCACAATTTTGCTAATAACATTTCCCTACTGGCCAATTCCATAGAGAATGCACAACATCTAATTACACGTATCCAAAGAAGCAGCTGCATTTCTTCATCTTCACCTTAATAGAGGAAAAATTGAATACATTTCTAATTCTATCTCTAAAGAAACTGAAATAAAATCCCTAGAATTCAGCCAAATTAAGAAGGTAGATGATTTTAAATACTTCAACTTTTGGATCATAGACTCTGGAAAAGATCAAAACACCCAGAAAGCACAAGCATGACTAGCATACTATGAAATGAACCAAGTCTGGCATAACAATCTACCTTGCAAAATGATGACAATAACCAAACAAAGTAGTAAATAATGTTCTAAAAGTAAAATTAAATTTTGAATA
This sequence comes from Sepioteuthis lessoniana, assembly GCA_963585895.1. NCBI lineage: Eukaryota > Metazoa > Mollusca > Cephalopoda > Myopsida > Loliginidae > Sepioteuthis > Sepioteuthis lessoniana. Next base: position 97,350,970 of record OY757912.1, read on the forward strand.
GGATTTAAGCTGCCTTTTTAACTTATGTTCCAAACCTGAGAGGTCATCCTGCTAGACCCTGAAGATAAAAATTATTAATGAATACAATACAAAAAGGATATTCTTGGACATTATTTTTATTTACTTTTTATTTAACTGGACTATTTGCTGTTGCTTTTTTTCTGTTTCTAGAATATTGTTATATATTATATATACTTGCAGTTTGTCAATGAAAGGCCAAAAATTTGAAATTGCTAAAGCTGTGGCCAAAGTTGTGATCAGTACACTGACCAAACAGGATTATGTGAATGTAATCTGTGCCCGAGCCAGTCACTGGGATGAAGTTGGCAAGTAAGTAAATCATTATTACTTAAACATTAATTTTTGTTAATGGAAGTGTATTTCATATTGAAAACTATTGTTTTTGGTGGCCTCATTACCCTTAATTCAGTACTTCTTGTTGTGAAGTTTAGTTGTTGTTGTGTGTATCAAATGGCTAAAGATATTGAGACTCTCTGATTTAGAAGAACCAGGGATATATCTTCTTTGAGAAATACATAGTGTTCCTGAAAATCTTCAGAAGAAACACAGGTATGGACAAGAAAAATACATGGGACAAAAATCTTATAAACTACTGAAATAATTCAGCTTGTAGTAGAAACAAAATAATCAGTTGCTGAGGACCCTGTGGTCACTAAAGACTCCCAAGAATGTTTGGGTTTTTTGTGGGGGAGGAAGGATTTTATACATCTGTTAGTATGTCATGCTGTAAAAATGAAAGTGTATATAATGAAAACTATAATTTCTTTTACAGTTGTAAGGATTAAAATCTCTTTAAAAAGAGATGTATTGCTTTTGATTTAACTTTATTGTTATTTTTATCAATGCTAGAAAATAAAACTTTAATTGCTCCTTCGGCATCCCAATTTTCCTTATTTTTTATCTTTACTTTTGCAGATGGCACCACTTTACAACTGAAGTTCTCAGTTGTCAACAGAACAGAATGGTACCAGCCACCATTGCTCACAGAAAGGATTTAATTGAAAAAATAAAAACATTAAAAGCAGGTGGAACAAGTGAATTAGAGTAAGTATATTTGATATTTTGTTTATTCATTCAATTGTTTATGCAGTCTGAAAAGCATTCTTCAAATGACACTTTATGCTAAAATATAAAATTTGTAAACTGAAATGTGTAGTAGGTGTAAAAAAATTAACTTCACTTTACACCTGGGAAAAAATGAACCCTTATCTCCCTGTGTACTATCTCATTACCAGATGTGATCATAAAATGTCTTATAACCAGCATAGTTTCATAAGAAAGTAAATTCTTTTGGTTTCTTTTTGCTTAATTGCAAAACAACCATTGTGGAATATTTAATGCCAAAGCCATACCTTTTGAAGAACAGCAGTGATACTACGTAACCACTTAGCTGGGGGATAAGGTGGTTCAATACCTTTCCAAAGGGTATTAGCCTGAAAAGGAATGTGACTGGGGTTCAAACTCACTTACTTCAAGTTTGCAATCAAGCACTTTGGCCATTATGCCACTGGGACACTCCCAGAAAAAACTGAAGCTGTGTCTATGTATATACATATCCAAATACATATATGTGTATGTGTATGCAGGTTCACCATCTTATCAGCCCTTTTTTTAAGTCCATTGCAGAACTCAGGCCTTCACCAAGGTTTATAAGACATGGGTTTGAAATTTCCTTCTCCTAAACTGGTTGCCCTACCAAATCCAAAGAGCCCAGTCTGCCATGTTATTTATCCATACCTGAAGGGGAAAAATAATGAATTTATGGGGATTTAAAAATTTATAAAGTTTGAATGAAAATATAACAAATAATAAAATATAAAACAAATAGGAATATATAAAAATAAAATATAAATAAAAAATACAAAGCAAAATAAAAATTAAAACAAATGATAATATATGAAACAGCCCAATCAGCTGGAGGCTGTAGAATATACCAACTGCATCTCTGCAGAAGGGGAAGACTCCCCCAACAAATGTCCTGGATGTGACACTAAGCCATCCGATGGTGAGGCTCCAGTTCTAGAACTTTGGGGAATGTGGAGTACTCCTTCAATGCTATTACTCCCAGGTCCACTCTGACCTGGAGTGGTAGTACCTGTTGGGTTCCATCTATGGTTTAATAGAACTGTTTAACTATTTAACTGTGTGCAAACAAATGACTGATGTTGAACTGAATTGTTTGTAGTACATAGCAATACTTGAAACCATTTGACTGTAGGCAAACAAATAACCTCAAGCTTGTTCTAAAATGTTACCTACAAATTATTCACCTTCAAATTAAATATATCTAATATATATATATATGTATATGTATATGTATATATATTCATGTATATATATATATATATATATATATATAAACTGTACGGGATTTGGCATTAAATAATCTACAAGGGTAGATAAGTCATAAAGCCCAACTAACCAAAATATGAAAATATAAAAATAAAAAATAAAACAAATATAAAATATGATAATAAAAAATAATAAAATGAGAAACTAAAACAAATAATAGAATGTTGAATTAAAATCAAATAAAGTAAAAGTATCTCACAGTTTCACTTCTTCTGAAGATTAAACTTTCAGATCTGAGTCTCTTTCGGTGCTTTGCCAGCTTACTGGACAACACATGCATTTGCTACCTCCTGAAACAAGCAATCCACAGTCCATAACTTTGATTTATATTGATGGATATAATGAAAAAATATTATACTAGAAAAGTTCATGAATTTATGTCTTTTCCAAGAGAAATACACACACACATACACACACACACACACACACACACACACACATATATATATATATATATATATATATATATATAGGACAACTAAAAAGTTCATTGGCTAATCAAGATACTACACTTCCACACACTTATTCCATAGGTGTTGCAGTACTTGGATCCCACTGGTAAAAAAAGTCATCAACAGTAGATATGATGATATCACTTTTCAGCCTATGAACTTTTCCGCAAACCCTTCTATAGATATACCCTTGATTCTATTTTTGTGTATGTCTATATGTCCTCAGACCAGCTCATTGGACTAGTGAGTAGAGTGTTCGCCAATGGTCCAGGAGATCGGAGTTAAATCCCAGGTCGAGTCATACCAAAGACTTTAAAAAATGGTACTTGATGCCTCCTTGCTTAACACTCAGCATTATGAGGTACATATCAAGGGTAAAGTGGAGCAATCCAGGCAAAGGAGTTGTACCCTCCCTTACACCTTGGTGTTGTAGCTATTGAAAAGGGAGCTTTCGAGTTGCTCTCGACTACAGTCAATTTTACGCTATAAGTCATCAGAAAGTACTCACTACTGTTGGTACGATGTAACCCAGTACAATCCAGAATCAAGTTACTTTAAGATAGATAACTGACCCTGTGAAAAATGCCAGAAGAGATCCAGCATACCAACCAAGTTAGAGAATGGTATCATTCTGATATATTTCCACTGAAATTCATTTTCATAAGATATCTAAGATGGTACCCTACTTATTAATTTGCTCATGGAATAATTTCATTTTGATATATCACCAATCACATTTATTTCAGACAAAAATACTATAAACAAACGAAGTTTACTTTTGAATAGAAATGATTTTAAGAAAAAGCTTAGATAAACTCAAATGAAAGAAAACACAAGAAAAATTTTATACGGAAAATGATTGAAACACTTTTTAAATAAAATATTTCTATTTATTTCTTCAGAAAAAGTTTCCAAATGAGTTTTGATTTGTTGAATAATTATCCACGTACTGGATGCCAGTCAATCATCGTATTTGCTACAGATGGTATTGACACAGATGGGGAACAGATTCGATGCGGTCCAGGTAAGCATGCATTATCTAATTTTACACCCACTGTCTTATCCAATGATTCTAAGTTTGACCTATTCATCAGAGTTTACAAAGATTTATTCACCTGACCAGCTGGAAATTACAGATATAAGCAAACATTTGATTTAAAATTAAATTAAATTTTTTTTCATTGATTCCAGAAATTATCAAGCATATATAATATGATAACTTATCATCAAGCTATGCTGACAGAATGAATTTACCTAACAATCTCTCTTTCTCTCCATCTGCCCCTATCATCCATCACTCCTGGCAGGTCCCTCAAACTACATTCAGTGTCTCCACAGAGCTGATGTAAGTCAGTCTTTACAGGTCATTCCAAAACTGGTACATCCATTGAAGAATGTGGCTTATAAATTTTTCATTGCTTCTCCAGCAGTGCCCTGTATGTCTTGTTTATCTTAGATGGTTTTTGAGATAGGAAGTAAGTGGCTGTTTTATGGAATGTTACCACCAGGATTTGTTCAAAACAGCATGTAGCATTCTTGGACCCACCCCCAGCCATGTGGGGTACACAGTTGGTTTGAGATTGGATTGGTTTTGATGGGTCATGGTTGGTCAAGAATACTTGATGTGACTGTTAAAGAAACCCAGCAGCCATGTCTTACAGGTGAGACTGACCCATTCCTCAAGCCTCAGAGGGTCATCCCCCCAGGCTCTCACCCTTTCTGGAGAGGCTAGGTTTATTGCCTGAGGTACACCTTTTTTAGAGGAATGCTGATTGGACTCGAGGCATTTTTGTACTCACTAGGTGTGTCTGGGCTACAGCATTTCACCAGGACTCACCTGTAAAAAAGCTTTGTGCTGCACTTGCCCATTTGGTGGGGAAGGGACAAATAACTGTAGCATTCTTGTGTAGTTCCTATTTAGCTTTTTCTTCATGCATTTTGTTTGCATCAATGTGGTACATCCATACAGTAATATTGACACAGCCACAGCTTGGTTGCCTTTCTTGCAGCCTCTTGTCCATTCCTCTGTTGTGTTTTGTTTATACATGGCTTGCATTATCGAAGAAGTGTGTTGTCAAATTTTCTTGATTTCTATATTTCAGAAGGTATTTCATCAAAGCCTGTACCTTTTCTGCTTTTAATTTTTTCAGGACTGCATTAAGTTCTTCTTCCATAAACTGTTCTAGTTTGATGTCTAGTTGACTATTAGTCATTTTTCTGTTGGTTTATTTGTGATTTCAGAAGAGTTTCTGAGTAGATTCTTGAAATGTTCTTTCTACTTCTGAAGTTTTTCTTCCTGGCTAGAAGCTTTTAGCTTTGCTCTCTCCTTTTGCGCACTTCATTTACTGTCTGCCAAGCTAATCATGATTGACCTTCTGAGTTTCTGATCTTATTGATTTGGCCTTGAATGTATTCTAGTTGTTCTTTTTGGTAAGTGTTAGTTCTCTCTTGGCTTTCTTAAGTTCCTGCACATTGGCATTTGTTGGGTTTCTTTTATTAAGTAAGGATGCTTTTCTCATATCATCTTGTTTTTCTCTAATTGCTATTGCCTCCCAGTAAAGTCTACATTTGGTTCTTGGTGTGGTTAGAATGCACTTGGCTGCTACTTCAATTTGGGCACTAAGAAAGTTTTCATATTTGTCATTTGGAGTATGTCTTTCAGATGTCTCCTCCAGAGTGTCAGACTTGTTTCTTACAGTTACCATATATTGATTTCTAATATCACTATTGGTGAATGAGGACCAGTCATATTGTGAAGCTTTAATTGTTTGTGTCTTATTTCTACATAGACTCAGGTGAATCTTTGTCAAGAAAATTATGTAATCAAAAGATACTCCTTCGAAAGAGGAGTATGCCTCACAGTACACGACACTATTTATCCACTTCTTGTTTATAAATATATAATCTAGCTGTGCTTTAGAGTTATTTAAATAAGTGTAAGTTCATAGTTTTCTCATTTTTTTAAAATTTAGTATTTAGGCATACTAGCCTGTTTCTGTTCTCGGGTGAAAAATCTGCAAGATATTTTCCATTTCTGTTTGGCAAGATGCATTAGCAGAATTTGTTATTTCTGTCTTTGCTTATCTCCACCGATGATTAGAATGTTGTGTCTGGGAATGTGTCAGACAAGGGAAGATAAATCATTGTAGAAAGTGATGATGTCAATTTTATCACTGACATTGATGGGACAGTTGTGCAGGGGTTGCCATTAAATGATGCACACATCATTCTTGGTTGGATTCTCAATAACTTATATATATATATATATAGAGAGAGAGAGTACTAGGTTTGGTGATTAATATATATATATATATATATATATATACTTTGAAAAGAGTCTCTAAATCAATATAATCCACCAGGTAAGAAAAATTTAGCTGATTATATAAAAACTTGATAAAAATGACAAAATATTTTTTTCAAAGTTTTCCTTAATTCCAAAATGTTTTGCTAACTTGAACCCCTCCTGATAACAAATAATTTAACTGATTCTACATTACCCTGAAATATCGCTAAAAATTTTCTTTTTTTTTTTTTTTTACAGTTCTTCATTTGAAAAAAAATTTGCTGTAAATTTAATTCTTAATAAAAGTTTGCTTACTTTTCTCATAATTGCCCTAAAAATGCAGACCAAAACTAAACAAAAGTTATAACTTATAAGAAAAAAAAGATTTGTCTTAATAAGTCTTCATTTGAAATCTTACAAAAAAATTATTTGTTTTAGATATTAATTTGTGAATATTAAACTGACAGAGTATTAGAAAAATCGTAGAGAACATAATTTTGTGATTAATTTTATAAAATGAATTATTAAAATAAAAATCAATAAATATTTATTTGTTTTATAGGCTACTACACACGAAGTGGTTATGTACCAGGACCAATCTGTAAATATAACTGGACAAAAGTTTGGCATGTATCACAGGAAAAGAACCGATATCTTTTGCCGCAGGTGAGATTCTTACATCAGTTCTTGTAATATGAAGAGTACATGACAGTAAACTGACTCAGGTAAACAATGGTAGACAATAGTGTTAATTCAAAAATTGATTTTATGTTCTTTCTGAGATGACAAGGATCTACTATTAAAAAATGTCAAAATATCAGTTTTGTTGTTTAGAAGAACTTCAGAAGACTTTTTTTTCAGATAGAGAAATCTTCTATTTAAAAGATATTTTCTTATTGGCTGAAGTACCAAAAAATTAGAGACAGTTATTTGATAATATAGAATTCCTCCCTTAGTCTGTTTAACAACATCTACACGTCATTGAGTCTTCAAAGTACTGAAGTCATTGTGGGGCACCTCTGGTGGTGTAATGGTTTGCAAACCTACATGAGTGAGTTCGAGTCTCATTGGGTGCCCCATTCATTTGGACTTGTGCTACATCGAAGCAAAGAGCTTCGTAAATTACTCCTGAAGTCATTGTGTGGTTATATTTATCCAAGCTGAACTGTGTTTGTTAGATGTAGCTGCAAAGAATTTACAGAGATCAAAAATGTGTCCTATCATTCTCATCGGGTTTGGTTGATTGGTTTTATGGGTTATTTTATGCAGGGATTCATCTTTCTTTTTGCTATTTTATGGTTTCAAGTATACCTATCTAATACAAATAATTTTCAAACAGATCTATTTGACCTATAAATGAGACCTTATCAGGTTCTACTACTCTTGGTAATAGTTGCCAATGAAGAAGTAACTCTAAATTCCTCATAGCTCCAGAACTAGAGCCTTACATCCAAATCCAGTTTAATGTCATATATCCAGGACAATCATTTTTGTGGGGTTCTTATCTCTCTGCAGAGGATGCAATCAACATATTCTATACCCTACAAATGTTGTTTAAAAATCTGGTGAGTATGAGTGCCAAGAGAGTATTAAAAAGTCAGCCTAATGTTGCTGGTGCTAGTTTTGAATGGATAAAATGGGGTGTAAATTACTTTAGAGGAAAAAGTCATCATCCCTGGAAATATTATGCAAATGAGGCAAAACCATTTCTAACCCTATGTCATCATCTGATGAAGGCTTTGTTGGGTGTACAGCTGTGGGGTTTTTTTTGCAGCAACATGTGTACATAATATTATATATATCATATCCATTTTGACCTTCTCAAAGTGGTCCATATCAACCCATGGGGGTAAATCAAATTTTGGCATGGGGAATAAAAGAATAGGTGTCTACTGGAAATGGGGTGAATTTACTATTTTGCATTTATAAATCTCTTTATAACTGCAAAACAAAAATCACTGGATCATATAGACTAGTTACCAGATATTATACACCTAGCAGAATGCCTGATTGGGTGTAATGGTCACTTGTGATGTGTCATTCAACTATGACCCATTCAAAACACAACAGTCATTTAAATGAACAAACAATCTGGCTGTGATCAAAAACATTTACAAAAGAAAACATTGTGGAATCTGGGTTTAGCCATGTGCATTATTTACTAAGCAAACAGAGAATCACTTTGAACATAGAACATGGTGATTTGTGCCTTAAACCCACAAACCTGCAACCTAATATTCAGGATTTCATCAGTTCTAACAAAACCCATCCTTCCCATTGAAAAATAATTCAAGAATTAATGGTGCATTTGCATTTATAATTTACTGATTCTTTTCTCATTTAAATTTTATTAATCCTTGGTAAATTAGTATTGCTTTGTAATTTAATAGTCAATTCATCTATTTGGGGTTGAATAGAAAATAAATTTGCATACAAGAGGTGCTTCAAGTAAGAGTAAAAAGTTTAGGAAGCCCTGTTCTAGACAGATTCCAGTCTTTGCAAACTCTAACAGAACAGTGTTTTTGATATGACACTACTTGTCCATAATCCAGAGTATAGAATCATATATTCAGTTAATTCACTTTCTAGTACAGGATTCCAAATTGAAAACTTTAAAAATTTTATCAGAACATCTACCTTTTTGCAGGCATATACTATACCTAAGGTTAAACTGGCATCATCCTTCAAGATAATACAATTTTGTTTTCTGTCACTCAGAGAGAGAGAGAGAGAGAGAGAGAGAGAGAGAGAGAGAGAGAGAGCATATATATATATATATATATACACACACACACTACCAGTCAAAAGTATTTGGCAACCCTCAATAATTTTTATTTCTCATCCTAAAAGTGTTACTTCTAATGAAGCAAGTTAAGCACCACAATGGTTTTATTCATTATACTAAATACAAGTCTTCCAGAGTTACATCGAATATAAATTAAACCAAAAAACACAAAAACTTCTTAAACTTTTGATTGATCAAAATGACCCCCTTTGAATGCTGTTACTGCTTCACAGATTCTTGGCATTCTTTCTACTAAAGATTGGAGGTAGACTGAAGATAGTTCTTCTCAGCTTTCCCACAAGAGTTACCAGAGGTGAGCCACACTTGTGGGTTGCTTAGCTCTGACTTTTTAGTCAAGTTCATCCCACACCACTTCAATGGGATTTAAGCTTGCTGATTGCACCTGCCAAGGCATCAGTTGTTGTTCCTCTTTGCTTTTTAATTTATCTCTGGTAGAGTTTACTTGTATGCTTTGGATCTTTATCTTGCATGAGTACAAATCCTTGATCCACAAGCCACATTCCAGATGGGATTGCATGACGCTGCAGTGTGTTGTGATAGCCACTCTGACTCACCTGGTGTAAATTTCCAACATTGCAATTGGAACCCCCCTACACCATAACAGAGCCTCCTCCATCTTTTACAGTTGGTATGATATAGGGAGTTACAAATCTTTCACCAACTCTTCACCGCACATAGACCCTTCTATTTGACCCAAAGATTTCAAACTTTGATTCGTCAGTCCAAAGGACTTCATTCCATTACTCTGTTGTCCAGTCTATGTGCACCTTGGCCTACTTGAGCCTTTTGACATTGTTTTGCTTTTTTGACAGCAATTTTGGCATATAGGCCAGCTTCACAGAGTTTTCTCCTCATAGTGGATGTTGACGTATTTTTTCATAATATTGGTTCAGTTGTGCAATGATGTTTGGAGCAGTCAGCCTTCTGTCATGCAAGCTGGTGACTCTGATTAAATTGTTATCTACTCTTGTTGTTGGTTTTAGTCCACTAGCTATACTTTTGGTCTTGTTTTGTCCTGTTTCCTGGTGTCTCCTAACAGTATAATCCGCTGTGGTACTAGAAATTTTTATTTTCAGTTCTAAAGAAGAAAAACACTGTCAAATTAATTTTTCAAAAGATATCTAGTTATACTAAGGTCAAAGTTACCATGGAAGACTTGTATTTAGTATAATAAATAAAAAGACTGTGGTGCTTAAGTTGTTTCATTAAAAATAACACTTTTACGATGAGAAATAAAAATTTTGGTGGATGGCCAAATACTTTTGGCTTGTAGTATATATATATATATATATATATATAAAGAAAAATTGGTAACAAGGTAATCCAAGTAGAAGGAGAGATTTATTGAGAAGCATAGTTGACACTATAGCGTTCCAGTTCTAATGAACCATCATCAGGACTATGAGGGTTGATATTAGTGATGTTAAGTTAACGATGGATGTTTAAAAGTGCAAAATACAAAAACCTAGGGAAAATTTGTATAATAAGAAAAAGTTGACTGTTTAATTAGTGGACCAGCATTTATTTTAAATTATGTCATTTGACTTATTAGAAATATTGTGTAGAATTTATGTTCCGTTTGTTTATCGAGAAAGATTTTGAATCAAAAGGAGGAAGAAAAAGAAAGACAAAAAGAAAAAGAGAAAGTATAAAACTTTGATATATGGGGAATATATTAACTAAAGATGGAATATATTTTAGCTATTTAAAATGGATTTGCTCAAGTAAAGGGAAAATATTATAAAAGCCCGGACAGGTATTTAGGGAATTACAGAATGAAATAGCAACAGCTTCAAAAATTCGTCTTAGTCTTTTATTATGAATGTAAATGAGCATCTTTGCAGAATTGAAATCGAAGTTGTGATTAGATTGAGAAATGTGTTGAAATAGCGCATTGTTTAAGTTACCAATTCTTATGTCTCTTTTGTGTTCTTTCAAGCAAACGTGAGGGTTCCAAGATATTTCACCAATATAATTTAATTTACAATTCTTACAAGGGATACAATAAACACAGGCATCTGAAAATATGTTGTACTGAGGATTGGAGTGTACTAATTCATGGATCATTTTAGAGGGTAAAGAGGTAGTTTTGATACTGAGTTTATTTAAGTTGTTTATTATGCAGTGAGAAGAAGAATTGTTTGGCAAAGTTATGAAACATATTTTTTTTGTATTTTGCACTTTTAAACATCCATCGTTGATTTAACATGACTAATATCAACCCTCATATTTCTGATGATGGTTCCTTAGAACCAAAATGCTATAGTGTCAACTTTGCTTCTCAATAAATCTCTCCTTCTACTTGGATTACCTTGTTATCAATTCATCTTTCTGTATTGTCAGATTACACTCCATTATTTACTCCCATATATATATATAAATATATATATATATATATTTCAAAATGAGTAGATCCACAAAGAGATTTGTATTTTTAGGATTTATTTATTTAAAAATAAATAAATAAATTCTAAAAAATACTTTGTGGACCTACTCATTTAAAAATATTTTTATTCTCTCTTTGGACATACAACAAAAATATATATAAAGCAGGGCAAAATCTTACGACTTAAAGTTTTATAGCAAAAATCATCAGATGAGCTTGTAATTTACAGCTCCTTTGAAGATCATTGTAGTGAAATTCTGAGTCATGAGTTTTTACCCTGCTTTACAATTTTTATAATTGATAATATATGGTGATATTGCTCTACATTTTTGTGTATTGAATTGGGTAAAGATTTTACAATTTAGAGATGCTTTTAGCATTAAATTTTTACAATATATATATATATATATATATATATATATATATATATATATATATATATATATATATCTTAATGGATGTCTTATTTACCAAGTCATTTCTTCGTTCCTTCATTACAGGCTCGTATTTTCAGCTATCTTATAAAAGATGATGCAGAAATCTTCCCAGGGAAACTAGCCTGTGGCCATCAAGGCAGCATGAAAAAGTTTGTGACAGGAGAAAATCTCATTTCTCAAATGCACAATTACTTTGAATTTTTAACATCCAATGCGGAAAATAATGAACCCCTATGGACTTCACCTTATCTAGATGCACTTGGTCTTGGTTTAATGGTAACACATGCAATACCTGTTGTTAGTAATATAACAGGAAAGTAAGTGATGTTATTCTCTCATTATTATGATCTAATATTATTTGATATTGATTTTTTGTGCAGCAAAGTGTAACTTAGAATCATATCTAAACATACTTGTAGTCTTTGTTTTAGTCCAGTACAATGATATTTTGTTATTGTTAATTATACTAGTAAAAATATATACCTTCTGGGTGCAAGTATTTTAGTACTAATGGAATAAAATATATCAAATTAGAAAGACAAAAAATAAATAAATAAGAATGCCTAAAAAGTATTACACTTACTTTTATTTGATTTGATTTTTTAAAGTTATATGGAGGACAGCTTTTAATACATTTAAGGATAAAACAATTATATTAAAAATTAATAACACTGAATAATTATTTATTAAAACCAGTATGCAAATTATCCATACCATATAACTATGGAGACCTTTATTTCTTAATGACATATAACACATATTACAGGATTTTAAACACATTAATAACATGGACTGCTTTGAAGCAAATGTAACTCAACTAAATTTTAATCAAAACATTGTTAATTACCAAGATGTTAATTAAGATTAAATAATGATTACTTAATAATAATTGTTAATTTAACATAAATAACTGAAAGTATAGTGATGTCAGTAGTGATGTAGCTTTGGTTGACCAATTTAAAAACCAAATGAAATTAAAATTTTTAAGTTATTTTTATTATTTTTTGTATTCAGTTCTTGTTATCTCCTTGAATGAAACACAAAGGTAATCCTGAAAAACATTTTTTTGGGTAATCAAAATTGTAGGTTAGCAAATTAGAAATCAAAATTAATTGTACTAATTGTAATTTATACAATTGTATCATTCGTCTGCACTTAAATATTTGCATTAATTTTTGTCTTGGGAATGTATAATATGGATTACTTTCAATAATAAATTCTGAGGATGGTATGAATAAACATTGAAATATTTACAAAATGAAAAGTTTCCCATTTAATTATTCATTATTTATAAATTATATTTTGAAAATAGTTTCTATTATTCGCTTTTAAATTGTCTGCCTATCTCAGTAAAGGATATTCATCATTAAACAAATTAACAGTCTAAATTTCTGAGATGATTGGTTTCTTTGTTTTAATGATATATCAACCTTCATGGGTTAATGCCAAAGCTATCCTTGTATAAGGAAAGTTGTTTTACTATTTAACCAATTGTTGGGAGGGGAAGGGAGTTCTTACCTTTGCCAAGGGTATTAGTCAGAAAGTGAACATAATAGTTTCTGATTGGTTTGGTTTGGTTTGGTTTTATGGCATATCAACCATTGTTGGATATTTAATGGCAAATACTATTGATACATATATATTAAATACATATATGATTTGTAGATTTTGTTGATAACATTTATGATAACAGATTTTGTAGATAACATTTATGTAGATAACATATATATGATTTGTAGATTTTGTAGATAACATTCTTAAACAAGCCTGAGCTCTCTTTTACACACAGTTAAATGGTTTCGAGTATTGCTATATAATAGTCACAATTTAACATCAGTCATTTGTTTGTACTCATAGTTTGTTCTATTTGACCCATAAATGGAGCCTGATCAGGTGCTACCACTCTGGATCAGAGTGGACCAGGGAGCAATGGCAATAAAGAGGTACTCCACATTCCCCAAATCTTCAAAGCTGGAGCCTCACCATCAGAAGATTTAATGCCATATTTATGACACTCGTTGGTGGTAGTGGTGGTGGGGGGCTTACTCCACTGCAGAGATGAAGTGTATTCTACAGCCCCAGCTGACTAGGCACTGTTTAGTTGTATACATAAATACATAAATACATTTAGTTGTATACATAAATAAATTTAGTTGTATACATAAATTTATAAATACATAAATTTATAAATACATAAATTTATAATTTAGTTGTATACATAAATTTATAAATACATAAATTTATAAATACATAAATTTATAATTTAGTTGTATACATAAATTTATAAATACATAAATTTATAATTTAGCTGTATACATAAATTTATAAATACATAAATTTATAAATACATAAATTTATAATTTAGTTGTATACATAAATTTATAAATACATAAATTTATAAATACATAAATTTATAATTTTGTTGTATACATAAATTTATAAATACATAAATTTATAAATACATAAATTTATAATTAATTGTATACATAAATTTATAAATACATAAATTTATAAATACATAAATTTATAATTTAGTTGTATACATAAATTTATAAATACATAAATTTATAAATACATAAATTTATAATTTAGTTGTATACATAAATTTATAAATACATAAATTTATAAATACATAAATTTATAATTTAGTTGTAAACATAAATTTATAAATACATAAATTTATAAATACATAAATTTATAATTTAGTTGTATACATAAATTTATAAATACATAAATTTATAAATACATAAATTTATAATTTAGTTGTATACATAAATTTATAAATACATAAATTTATAAATACATAAATTTATAATTTAGTTGTAAACATAAATTTATAAATACATAAATTTATAAATACATAAATTTATAATTTAGTTGTATACATAAATTTATAAATGCATAAATTTATAAATACATAAATTTATAAATACATAAATCTATAATTTAGTTGTATACATAAATTTATAAATACATAAATTTATAAATACATAAATTTATAATTTAGTTGTATACATAAATTTATAAATACATAAATTTATAAATACATAAATTTATAATTTAGTTGTATACATAAATTTATAAATACATAAATTTATAAATACATAAATTTATAAATACATAAATTTATAATTTAGTTGTATACATAAATTTATAAATACATAAATTTATAAATACATAAATTTATAATTTAGTTGTATACATAAATTTATAAATACATAAATTTATAATTTAGTTGTATACATAAATTTATAAATACATAAATTTATAAATACATAAATTTATAAATACATAAATTTATAATTTAGTTGTATACATAAATTTATAAATACATAAATTTATAATTTAGTTGTATACATAAATTTATAAATACATAAATTTATAAATACATAAATTTATAAATACATAAATTTATAAATACATAAATTTATAATTTAGTTGTATACATAAATTTATAAATACATAAATTTATAATTTAGTTGTATACATAAATTTATTAATACATAAATTTATAAATACATAAATTTATAAATACATAAATTTATGTTTAGTTGTATACATAAATACATAAATAAATTTTATTAGAAAGTGAACATAATAGCTTCCGAGATGAGCAGTTGTTATTATTTACATGATTTATTTGGACTTTTGTAATCATCTTAGCTGTTTTATTGTTGTGTGTATTTACTGAACTCCTCTGCCCCAAGTAGGATGCGACACAAGGTCAGTTCTTAAGTTGAGCACAACTAGTTTGAATTCAGACTTTTCCTTCTTGTCTGGTAGCCTAACTAAGGCTAGAGAGCCCAGTCTGTTCTACTATTTACCCATAATTATGGCTCATTGGTCATATAACATTCCAACTGGATGTATAAAGGACGAACCCTGAAACCATGCATAAAGTGCTGACAAACAACTATATTGGATGGATACAAGATGAGATGTGATCAATCTCGGCTGGGTCACTTTAGTAAGGTGGGTATGATGTTGAAAAGACCCAACCCCTCCCAATAAACTAAAGAACATCACTGATGATGCATCCAACCACATCTTAGAGAGTTATTTTGCAAAACCGCTAGATTGTGGAAGAATAGAAGTATTCATGCATTTTTCAAGGGCATAAGCTCAAAGTGAAACACAAACAACCTCGTCCAGGATTTGAACTCAGTTCACCAACTCCATTTCTTATGATGATAATCATTATGCCACAAGCGTTACTCAAATATTGTGAGTGTTACAACCAAGATTAGGACAATTGTCTGAAATGAGTAAATAATGTGAATTAAGAGTAAAAAAAGAAGTTAATCTATTTTACTTTATTTTATGTTTTTGAGGAATATCTTAAATATAAAAAATGTCAAGTTTAAAAAAGAAACAGTTAAATGAAAGGAACATATAAAAGGGTGAGCTGAAAAGTTCATATGATAATGTTATATCTGCTATTGATGACTTTTTTGACCAATGGGATCCAAGTACAACAACACTGATAGAAGAAGTGTGTGTACGGTAAAGAGGACTATGTTGAAAAATAAACCTGATTTGGTCACATTCCATGCGAATATCTTGGTCAGTCTATGAACTTTTTGGTCGACCCTTATATATATATATATATATATATATATATATTCTTTAAAGTAAAAAACCAAAGACCAGTTATTTTAGGATTATAAATTTATTTCCATCCTGTTTTCCGTTTCTGGTGTGAACCAAAAACACGAAGAAAAATATAACAGGACTTCTTCAGATCTAATGGATAAATACTATATGTGTGTGTGTGTGTGTGTGTGTATGTGTGTGTGTGTGTGTGTGTGTGTGTGTGTGTGTATAAAATATACATATTTCAAGGGAGGCAACTTCTGCATTAAAATACTTTTTAAATGTCCGTTTAATATACATGTGTACATGGCTCTTTCATTATTTTAATAGCATACAAGAAAAATTATTTCTGTTAAAATGCAAATTTTATTCTGATCATTTTTAAAACATACATTTTTCATAATATTACTGCTATCTATATTCCATGATAATGACTCAAAATAATGATGGCCTTTTTAATAAACATGATTTATTTCAGGACTATAGGAGTGGTTGGAGTAGATGCAACTTTAGATGAAATAGAAAATTTCTTAACGAAAAATCAGTGGGGAACTGTTCAGTCCTTTCTCATCAATAAACAGGGAGAAACAATTTTCCATCCAAAATTGAAACCCAGTACAAATGTAAGGAACAAAATATGTTTTTCTCTTATGTTTATTGTTATTATACTGTTGTTATTTGTATATAACATGCACTTTTTTTCACATTTTTAAGCCAAAGAGTTTGGGATGTATAATCTATGTAAGAACTAAATATCAACTCATTAACCAGCTACAGACATTATCATATTCATGATCATATGACTGAATGTAACTTATACATATAATCCAAATTAACTTATGTGTAACAAACACTTCTGTTTTATGCTGCTACAGAGAAATATCTATTTAAATGTGTGTCTGTTTATAATTTTGTTTCTCCTAGCTTATTTTTGATACAAGCTTATCACATTTTTGTGCAAACATTTCCATGTGTTTACTCTATACACAGCATAAATGTTTTGTTTTAAAATATTAGTAAACAGCATAAATTTTTATTTTTAGTCTATACAAAGTGAATAAAGATTGAACAAATGTTAATTTCAGCTGCTATAAATTCTAAAAAGTCAGATACATATTTTTTGTGTCATGAGTGTCAGAATTTCTTTGCCCAAATTTAAGGGTGTGTGTTAATACACAAATAATTATGGTTGTTCATGTTGACTGCAAATATCCTTAATTCCTTGATAATTTTTGGTTAAAGAACCAACTTGTTGTTAATGATCAAAAATTTCTCACGGACTATCAAACTTTGTGGAGGACCCATATTTTTTTGTTGATGATCCAAGATTTCTTGTTGATGGTTGAAATGAGTTGACAAGACAGGTATTCCTTAACAAGGATTTATTTAAGAAAACATTCCCTGACTAAGCAATTTGTCAACTGATGAATGCCAGTAAGGGAGGTAACAACTATAACAAAATGCCAAGGCCGGATAAGTATAGTACAATGGTCCTTCCACCAAAGTTTTTTTTGATAACTCTAAATTTCTTGTTGACAATCCAAAATGGCGATTAACTTTAATTTCAATGTTTTTTAACAATCCAATTTTTTCTTGCTGATCAAAAATTTCTTTTTGATTATCCAAAATGTTTAGCTGATCCAATTTTTTTCTTTCATGTAGCTTGTTGATGACCCAATTTTTATTCCGGTCTCACAACTTGAAAGAGACAAAGATGGAAATCCTCCAGAATTTGGTTTCATTGAGAAAGAAATGAAAGCTGGCAAGACAGGACAAAAGAGGATTGAAAAATCCAAACATGGAGATCCCAGAGTAAGCAAAAGATTTTCTTTTTGCCTTTTTTTTCTTCCAAGGGAGAAGAATCCTTGAAAATTCTTTGCAACTAAGTCCAAGGGAAAATTTATTCAAAATATTTGTTTCTATTTATTAAAAAACTGAGAATTAAAAACTGAAATAAACCATTTGAGTTGTATAGGATATCTAAGGAAGTGGATACAATTAGGGATATGTAGGAGCTTATGGAAGGTATGAAATATGTCAGAGGTTTAGAGGAGTACTGTTTATAGTCTTCAGAATAGGTCATTAACATTTAATGAATTCTTTGGACTATTCAACATCCACTTGTTCTTGATTTTCACATGACAACTTAACCAAGACATTCTCTAGCTCCCTCTGATGTAATATGCACATCTATAAAGAGAGAGAAGTTTGTAGTAGTTACTTTTGTTGTATAGTCAAATGCAGATTCATCTACATATACATGCAGAATACATATTGACGCAATGAATAAAGACGAGCGAAGACTTCTTTAAAAAAATATACCTCTCACTTTATTTGAAAGGTTTGTGTGTAAGAGGGAGTTGGAGACCGAACAGAACTGCAACATATTGACCCCCACTCTTATGGCCATCAGCGTTGTCTTTCTTGTTCTCCAGGGCTGCTCAACTGGAGGCCCAGGGGCCCACTCCACTGAATGCTGGCTTTCTCTACCGCTTCTTTTCACCAACGGGTCTGGTCTCCAAACTAACTGACTTCCTGTCTTCACCGAGTTATATAATAGTTCAATCGTGCACTCAATATCTTTGGAATGGCATGTTTGATCGTCATCAAGCGGAAATAACTGTCATGCAGTTCACAGGTCACTCTCTTCCGGTGCATCAGTCTATGACTGTACATTGGGATTTTAACTTGTCCCATATTGTCAGCCAAGCCCACCTATGCGATTTCTTCCCATAACTGCCATCGGAATGTGTCACTTCCTTCCGGTGCATCACTTTGGAATGGCATGTTTGGCCAGGTCGAAGGTCAATATACAACACTTTCTTTAGACCAAAAAGTAAACATAATATCAAACAGATTTTTTTATGTGGAATTGTTCTCTGATATTTCCACAGGACTTCATTTTACACTCCTTGTTTCTGTTAAGCAACTACTCAACAGGTACATATTATATCTGAAGATGGCGGGATAATATACCCAACCACTGTGCTACAAGCAGGATGTAACACAAGGTTAATTTTTAAGCAGAGTAAAGTCAGTTTAGATTCAGTTTTCCTTCTAGACTGGTTAAATAACCAAGACTAAAGAGCCCTGTTTTCCCTACTATTTACCTATTGGTGGGGGAGAAAAAAAATTAATTCCCGCCTTCCTTTAGGGCATCAAAATAAAGGGAAACATAGATAGCCTTATCCAGAATTTGAATACAGATGGGAAAATGGACTGGATGAAATGTCCAGAGAACAACCAGAACAAAAAAAATTTTAATTCTTAAAGGTTAAAAGAATGACTGAAAATGATAAGTGGGGAATTTTTCTCCACTCTCTGAATGTTTTTCCTTAGTTAATTAACAAATGGGATCTGGATGAGTGGTAGAAGTATTAGTAAGCGGGGTGAAAGAGAATGTTGGGTGCATACATGAAAAAATACATGGCAAAAAAGGAATAATAGCATTAAACAATTACTTATAGTCCAGTCATCCTGAAAGCACTGGTTTCCACTATATTACAGAAATTAAGCAGTAATGAACTTGTTCAATACTTAGATAGGTGACCACTTAAGTAATAGCAGGTACTGTAAGCAACCTAATGCCTGCTTGCCATATTTAAGATAATTTTAGTAAATAACATTTAATAACTGAAAAAGTGAGGATCAACTTGCAAGTAACAAATAAATTACATTTTACTGATACAGACTACAATTTGAGCCTGTTGATTCATACAAGGGAGTTCTGAACAGTTTTCAACCAAGAATGAAATAATCAAGAGTCATGAACTATTCATACTACTTCATATGTTTATGTTACAATTCCACTTGATTTGCACATTGTTTAAGTTTCTTTAATAGTAAAAAAAAAAAATTAGTAAAAATTTATTAAAAAAACATGCATTTTCATTCTAGGTTGTGCTAAGAACTTTTTGCCACCTCTTTGTAAATTATTCTATCTTACAGACACTATGCCAGAAAAGTTATAAGACAGCCCAAATAAGCAATTATACTTGTTAAGAGCTAACAACATGAGGAATCCAGCTAAAAAAATCACAGAAAAAAAGGAATCTTGAACCAAAAGTGTTTATTTGATAAGTCCCTTACCTCTTACTCAAATTAAAAATATATTTTTCTACAAACTTAATGCTAGCCATAACTGGCCAATTCAATGTGAATTTTTTTCCCAAGCTAGAATTGTAACTTTTTTCTGTGACATTTTTCCTGTGGCTTTATTACCACCCACATAACATGAGTTATGCCTACACAAGATATATTATTAGGGAAGGTAGTTATATCAATTTATACTAATTAAATATTACAATGATTGGACTACATTTTTATAGTAGTTTTACAATACAGACTACAGTATTTTTGCTGCTCCTAGAAGAATGGTTTTTTAACTTACCTTGTGGTATGCAAATGTTGAGACATTTTGTTAAAATATATGACGCAATGAAAAAAATGGGTTCACACATTTCTCAAAAGTGTTAGAGAAAAATTTGCATGTCAATCGTCCGCTTGCTGATTTCCTCTTCAGAACCACTAAATGTTGTAATAACTATTAATTAAATCATTAACTTCATGTTTTCTTTTGAACTCACTTGTTCAAGGGAGATAATTTTTTTATTATAAAGTTATCTCCCTTAGACAATTAAAAAATACGTTTTTCAATTAAATGAATCCCAGTATCGAAGAAAATAATTGATGTACTGATTTTCTTAGAATAGTAATCTCTATTCATTTAGAAAACAGGGAAATTTTTTTAAATATTTCATTACCTCTTTTTTAGTCTGAGAAATTGTAAATTCCATATGAACCTTTTTTCTTGTTGGATATTTCCTTTTTTTAAAAGTTATATGCTTTATTGAGATGACATACAATTAAAATAGTGCAAGGGTGTACTTATATACAAAAATACTTCCACTAATTTTTAAGTAAACTCAGCATCTTATGAGTAAATACTAAAAGTTGTATAAATTTTCATTGATTAGTTGATTTTTTCATGAATTTTAAAATACAAGTTCAATGAAGTGAATTTAGTGCTGCAAATGGTTCACTTGATTTTCACATTGTTATTTCTAAAACTTAGTTTAGATATGGCAAATAGCCAGAAGAATGGGGCACTAAGTGAGAATTGGACTCACTAATAATAATCTGCTACTCTAGCTTGCTAACCATTACACAACATCAAATAGTTATAGCCTGCTTCTCTAGCTTGCTAACCATTACACGACATCAAATGCTCACGGATGATTTTCATTTATCTTTTCTTTTCTTTTTTTTTTAAACAGATGTAAATGCAAATTTCAAATTAGATAATTTTGACATACTGGCAAATATTCTGGGCAGCAATCTCATAGAAAGCAAGTTTGAACTCCAGTCAAGCTATTAGGTTCACTTTTGAACTAATATTGTGGGGAAAGTTATAAAATCTCTTCTCGTCTCAAGCCATGAGTTAAATAGTTCTACAACTGTCCATCTACAATTAAATTATTTAACTCATAGTTTGGGAATATTAGTTCAAAAGAATGTAATAGTATGACTGGAGTTCAAACTTGCTTACTATGCTGTCCCAGTCTAGCACATTAGCCGTTACACCATTGGGATTCCCCCATGAATTGTTGTGAACCTATCAATAAAGCTGACACATTCCAGCTTATCAGCACACAAATACTTGACATGCACACACACACACACACACACACACACACACACACACACACACACACACACACTGGTTGTGTTTTGTACCATATTGACTATTATGAGTCATTTAATGCCAAATCCTGTTGATATGTATATATATTATAAATATATGATTTGTAAGTAAATAGTTTGTAGGTAAAATTATTTTAAAATGTACCAGAGCTCATTTGTCTACACACAGTTAAATGGATTCAAGTATTGTTATCAAGCCCTAATAATTCTGTACTGTCACTCTGGGTCTGAGTGGGCCTGTGAGTAATGGCAATGAAGGGTTACTCCACATTCCCCAAAGCTCTAGGAGTTCATACCCAAAACACTCTTTGGGAGGGAGCCTTACCCCTCTGCAGAGGTGAAGTCATATTCTACAGCCCTAGCTAACAAGAAGAACAAAAAAATTTAATATGTTTGTACAATGAATGCAATTCCCTAACCTCCACTCATAAACTAACCCTAGACAAGTTTACATGTTGTAAAAATCAATCAATCAATCAATCGATCGATCTACAACTAAAAGGAGACAACCTACCGACTATCTTATTTATTTTTTTAATGTATTTATATGTTACACTTGGTTGCAAGCAATCTTCTCAAGGGTAGATAATTCAAATAAAATCCCATAACATTACCAAAAGGTAATTTTTGTTTTAGTTTTATAATTTATGCATTTATTTCACAGAAGATTTACCTCATTTTATTCTCTTTCAGACATATTACTATGGAGCACTGGAAAATTCAGAATATTCCTTTGCTTATATTTTAGCAGATACAGACATGGTAAGATATTTAATCTTTAATTCCTAAAATGTAGTCAGGGACTTCAGGAAAGAAGTCAACATCAAGCCACCAATTTGACAATTATCACCATTTCTTTAATGCAGACTCATTTTCTTAAACATTCATCAAGATCAGGGCTTCTCAAAGTGGTCTATGTAGACCCCCTGGAGATAAATAGAATTTTTGCTTGGTGAATAAAAGTACAGCGGTTCACTGGGTGAGAATTTAGCTTATCTATGAATTTAGTTTGCTTGTATAAATCCCTTTATAACAGAGAACAAAAATCTCTCAGTCATGTTATCTAGTTGTCCAATATTATACACCTAGCAGTATGCCTGATTGAGTGTGATGGTCGCGAGTGATGTGCTGTCCACATATGACCAGATTAAAACATATGGGTCATTTAAATGAACAAAAAATCTGGCTCTGACTGAAAAGATCCCAACCTTTTGGGTTTATTAATGATACATATAATCATATTTCCATGAAGCAAAACATTTAAAATCAATTATATTGTAAATGAATTATTTTATAAACATACAGAATTCTAAAATATCCCTTTTATAATAGGTTATAAAATGTCTTTTGAAAAAAAGAAGATTATATAATAAGAAGAATGAAAAGAGATTTAAAAACGAAAAAAAAAAATGTAAAAATAAAATTAAAATACAATGTCCAAAATTTTAATTCTTATCTCTGGTAACAGATTTCTGATGAATAAAATTAAAATTAAATTATTAATGAACCGGCTCATTGGTCTAGTGGGTAGAGTGTTCACCAATGGTCCAGGAGACCTTTTAAAAATGGTACTTGATACCTACTTGCTTAACACTCAATAATATAAGGTACATATCAAGGTTAAAGTGGAGCAATCCTGGGAAAGAAGTAGCGCCCTCCCCTACACTTTGGTGTAGTAGCTATTGAAAAGGTAGCCTTCTGGTCACTCTCGACTACAGTTGCCAACTTTACTTACTTTACTATTATTAATAAAAAATTCCTGCTCAAACCCAAGGGCTTTGAATCTTCATTTTATTAAGTTATCATCAACTATTTGTTAGTATTGGTGTTATTTTTAGATACAATATTTCATTTATAATCACGTTTTTATATTTTGTAAAAAAATTTAATCTTGAAACTAAGCATTTAAAAAATCATTCTCTCTCATCATGACATTAAGTCAGACAAAGAAAAAATGTTGGTAATATTCAATTAATTTATTTTTGGGTAATGGGAAGCTAAATTTGGTTACAAGCAGGTGGGGAATCAAGAAAAAAGTTTGTGAACCTCTGATCTAGATAAAGACTTAGTCTGACACAAGGCTAAAGAATATGATCTAAATAAAATTACCATTACTTATTTATTTATGAAATGTAGAAACAATATCTGGGGAAAGATCTATAGTTTTAAGATTCTACATCCTTTTTAATCATTACTATATAGAAAGTTTATCATGAACTATTAAAGATTTTGTAAGAGTAAAAGGATCTAAATCAACTTTGTAGTTTGGTAACTCTTTCAAGTAGTAATTTATGTATGTGCTGAAATGGAAGACAGAGATAAAACAAACACATATGTAGGTTTAAGATTTAATATGTACTGATTAGCAGCAGCAGCTGCTATGGTCAGAGAATAGGTTGACTACTGTGGTGGCAGTGGCAGGAACCTTGTTGTGATGTATACGACAGTAAAGTGCATTTGTCTTTTCAATCTCCTTGATCAATTATGAATAAGATTTTATAAGTGTAAAAAAGATAACTTGATTTTGTTTTTTTCATTTAACATTTCATTTCTATCAAAAACATTTTCCTAATATTTAGTGTCCAAAAACCACTAAATGAAATTTGGTTTTTCTTGGTTTGGTTTTAAGGCATATCAACCATTGTAGGCTATTTAATGCCAAATCCATTTTTATACATATAAACAGTTTTATTTCAAACAATTCAGTTCAGCAGAAGTACACAGTTTCAATGTCAAAAACAGTTCTATTTAAAACAATTCAGTTTAGCATAAGTACACAGTTTAGTTCTATTTGATCCATAGATAGGACCCTATCAGGTGCTACCACTTTGAACCTGAGTTAACCGGGGAGCGATGGCAATGAAGGGGTACTCTGTATTCCCCAAAGCTTTAGCATTTCTGGAGCCTCACCATCAGATTGTTTAATGTCATATTCAGGACACTCATTGGAGGAGTTTTACTCCTCTGCAGAGATGCTGTCAGTGTATTCTGCAGCCCCAGCAACTGGGTTAGGTTCTTCTTGAGTAATGTACTAATTTTTAATTCTAAAAGCCAATATGTGGTTCTCTCTGAAAATTGGGCATTATTCCTAAAACAACAGAAGTTCTATTCTAAATTTTACTAATTATATATATATATTTATCATTAGTAATATTTTATATATTGCGTAGTCTTTTTTTTTTCAGTATAGATTTTAGGGAGTCCCTCTTGCATAATGGCTAAAGTGTTGGATTGCAGCTTCAAAATAAGCAAGTTTGAACTCCAGTCACATATATTATGTTCCTTTTTGGACTAATACCTGTGAGAATGGTACGAACCCACTTATCCCTCCAGTTATGGATTAAATAGTATCACTGCTGTTCTACAAGAATGGATTTGGTCTTAAATAACCCCAGAAGGTTGATATGCCATTAAGCAAAGAAACCAAACCAGAATAGCTGGATTTATTACTAATTATATATATATATATACAGAGAGAGAGAGAGAGAGAGAGAGAGAGAGAGAGAGAGAGAGAGAGAGAGAGAGAGATCATTAAATATAAAAACTCTAAAAGTTTTTCTACTTCAGTTTCATGTGTGGAGAAAATAAGGAAATGATATATTTTATATATTCCATTGTACTGAGGATTGACATTCATGAAACTCTAGTAGTAGGAAATCTTTGTGTTTTTATATTTTATTATCAATATTTATTGTATGTTTCTCTACTTAATAAAGTATTGACCACATTTTTAACTTTTACATCTCATTCTATAATTTTTGTTATTTGAAATATGTATATATATATATATATATATATATATATATACATATATGGTGTGATGGACAAATCGTTGCCTGTGCCTGATAAGAAACTCAAACATTCCCATGTCCCTGGCTATAAAATATAATAGACCTGATTGACTTGCTGGGATTATTGTCAATCATGAGGTGGATCTTACCAACAAATATGGGAGTTCTTTTCCTTTCAGAATGATCAGAGTGAGGCTTCCAAGCTGCTGTACTTTCATAACTTCCATTGGACTCATTAAATCTTCTGTACAGTCCTCAAATTGATGTTGAAACCCTCTGAAATTTTCATATTGGAGCTTATAGTTGGAATGCCAACAATACAATATGCCATTTCCAAATTTTAGAGGGAGTGAATTGTGTCATAGTGCTGCTTTCTTCACAGACAGTGAGCAACTGACTCTACTTTGCTGTATAGTAGACAAAACCTGAAACAAACAAAGCATATGCCTGAAATTAATGATTAAAAATGATGACAGTTTATTCATCATACTCTGTGTGTGTGTGTGTGTGTGTGTGTGCGCACATACTCATTTATATTTATATACATATTCATGTACATACACATATATGTATATACATATGTATGCGCACACATATTTATACATATATACATTCACACACACACGCACACACACACACACACACACACACACACACACACACACACACACACACACACATATATATATATATATATATAATCTATAATAAAGCCACAGTGGCATGCTTGAATGTTAATCCTTATAATCTGATGAATATTTTTATCTAATAGATTTTTCGACGATCACAAGAGCCTGTTGACCGTTCACCATATGGACCAAGTTATTACAACCTTCTTTTGGAATATAAAAGTGAACTAGGACGAAAACTGCTGCCAGGAGTCTGGGAACACTTAAATGTTACTGAGAATGCTCCTTATTACCCTGGATTAAGAATTTCAAAGAAGTTTTCCACCATTTTCCTGCCTCCAATGTCCCACTGTGACCCCACACAGTATATCTATGATGATGATCTTAGCAAGAAAACAGTTGATGCCCACATGTGGATTAACAGCCACGATCCAGACCACGGTTGTGAATCAGACGAGATGAATCACAAACAAAAATTTGAAAAAGGAGTACGGTTAGTTTCTTTCTTTATAAAAGATGTTATTAAATCATTATTTATCTAGACAGGTCTTGTTCATGCCTTTAAAAATAAGATGTCATAATTTATTTGTGTCTTCAAATTGAATTATTTTTAGTTCTCAGATATTGAATACCTGCCATCATTTTTGACACTACGGGTTTGGAGTCTATGTGAAATGAGTTGACAAGACAGGTATTCCTTAACAAGGATTTATTTAACAAAACATTCCCGGACTAAGTGATTCATCAACTGAAGAATGCTAGTAAGGGAGGTAACAACAATAACAAAATGCCAAGGGCAGATAAGTATAGTACAGTATGTATTTACCTAACCCCTCCACCTGAGCAGGATGTGATACAAGGCCAATTTTTAAGTGGAGTTTAACAGGTTTTAATTAAGTTCTCTTCTCATAGACTGGTTGCTATACTAAGGTCAAAGAGCCCAGTCTGTCCATCTATTTACCCATAGCTGGATTTATACCTTCCCCAAGGGTATTAGTGATATGTGAAATACAAACAACTTCATCCAGGATTTGAACTTGGGTCACCATATCCAATTTCTATGATGATATCCATTACACCATAAGTGTACCCATGATTTGGAGTGTATGTATTGTGTTTCATGAGTTGACAAAATTAAAACAATTCACAAAATAAAGATGCTAACCCACTGTTTATTTTCACGTACCAGTTTTATTTCATATTTCTAGGAAAAAAGTCTTTTTTGTATGTACTATTCAGTTCCTTTGTGTGAAGGGTTCATGTAATCTAGGTACAAGTCAACATGTCACTGAATTGAAGTTCTTGAGTACTACTTCAATATCTCCAGGTTATAAAGAGCTGCTCACAAAATTGTCCTTCTTTAAAGTGAGGCTGGCAGTAAAAAGAACGATCAGAAAAAAAAACAAAAACAACAAAACAAAAAAAAACAAAAAACAAAGGAAGAGCATGACCCTTGATCAGAAATTTGGAAGCCAGGGGCCAAGTGACCAAAATCCCTTGCATTATAAGAAAAATGTAAATTTTTATTCTTTATTTTTATTTTCATAATTTTACTTAATTGATTTTACTATTTTTTTTTAATGTACCATCACAACATAGTTGACTGGGCTAGTACTAGGGTCTTATGTACCCTTCCCCAAATCTCTGATACAAGGTAAACCACTCTACAACATGTCAATTTTCATAAAGTAATAAATAATAGAAAATATATGAAACCCACCCTTCCAAGTCCTCTTAGCAGGCTTAGACCCTAAGGTAAGGGGGCTTGGGAGTAGTATGTGTTGACCCTGACAATGGGTAAGTAGTATTAAATAATAAATAATGAAAACCATTCAAGACATTAAAAATGTGTTAATATCTTCACTATATTTAAAATTATTTACTGCTGCCTTAGTTCCTTATAGTTTTTTTATTACACCATTTAATGTATATATATATATATATATGTATGTATGTATTTTGTTTTTGTTTTTAACAGAGCTGATGTATTGATAACTCAGCCAATTGAAGAAATATGGAAGAACCGAGCATTTGAGTCTTTGAGTCAAGTAAAATGGACTAACATTGGCCTTCGAAGTGGTGTCTTTAGAACCTACCCAGGTCATCGATCTACACGAAAATATGATCCCACAAAGTAAATGTTTCTTTCTAATATTTCCTAAGTTCATGAAATGTATATGCTAATGAAATGTATATGCTAATCCACATATTCATCTTGGAGTTCAACACATTTACTACATCATTTTTCAAGTGGTTATATTCTGGCTGCCACCTCATAGAAAGCAAATAAATTTCTTATGGCTTTTTATGATCAGTTTAATCTAGGGTCACATGTATATACACATGGGTAAGGCTGAAAATAACTACAGTCCCTGTGACCAGTGTCACACTAGTCACAACTCTGATCTAATTTTGGTGTTGTGAGGGAGATGCTGCCACAGCATTGGAACCCCTGGAACCAGGCTCACCTCATTTTTATTTTGCCATATCCTATCCAAAGATAAGAACACAGTTGAGAGAAATGAACTGATACAATATTTAATCAAAATTTTTGCAATATTTTGTCTTGTTTTATGGTATGTATATATAAATGACCAAAGCAGTTCAAGCCATGGAAGTTACTCACTGTGGTTGATAATATTGTGGTAGTTGGGCACTGACATACTGTACATTGTTTCATTTCACATGTGATTTCATAGTTATACAGATGAATGTGCAACACAGTCAAAATTAGGAACTTATGCTTTATTAATTCAAATTGGGTCATAAAGTCATGGAAACAACCAAAAATATTTGTTGAATAAAAGCTGAAGCCAGAGTTGATCATAGAAGAGAAACCAGATGGTTCAAGGACTTTAACTCAGGCAAGGTCAGGTAGGCCTAAAACGATAGATTCTGAGGCTGTACCCAAGGCCATAGAGGCAAATCCAGTGAGTAGCACTTGAAGAGTATCTGGTGAGCTTGGCATCTTACAGTCCAGTATGGTTTGCAATCTTCACAACTTTGATAAAAGCATCCAGAGCTGCTGAATTGTGTCTCATGTTACCAAAATATTGCAACATTTTTCATTCACTCCTGTTCCATACTTTAATCTCAGTCCAAAGAATTGGATTGTCTTCATTGTAAAATAAGAATTGAATTGTCTTCATTTTAAAATAAGAATTGAATTGTCTTCATTGTAAAATAAGAATCATATTGTCTTCATTGGAAAATAAGAATCAAATTGTCTTCATTGTAAAATAAGAATTGAATTGTCTTCCCTGGAAAATAAGAATCATATTGTCTTCATTGTAAAATAAGAATCATATTGTCTTCATTGTAAAATAAGAATTGAATTGTCTTCATTGTAAAATAAGAATCAAATTGTCTTTATTGTAAAATAATTGAATTGTCTTCCCTGGAAAATAAGAATCATATTGTCTTCATTGTAAAATAAGAATCATATTGTCTTCATTGTAAAATAAGAATCAAATTGTCTTCATTGTAAAATAAGAATTGAATTGTCTCCCCTGTTAAATAAGAATCATATTGTCTTTATTGTAAAATAAGAATCATATCGTCTTCATTGTAAAATAAGAATTGAATTGTCTTCCCTGGAAAATAAGAATTATATTGTCTTTATTGTAAAATAAGAATCATATTGTCTTCATTGTAAAATAAGAATTGAATTGTCTTCCCTGGAAAATAAGAATCATATTGTCTTTATTGTAAAATAAGAATCAAATTGTCTTCATTGTAAAATAAGAATTGAATTGTCTTCATTGTAAAATAAGAATTGAATTGTCTACCCTGGAAAATAAGAATCATATTGTCTTTATTGTAAAATAAGAATCATAGTGTCTTCATTGTTAAATAAGAATCATATTGTCTTTATTGTAAAATAAGAATCAAATTGTCTTCATTGTAAAATAAGAATTGAATTGTCTTCATTGTAAAATAAGAATCATATTGTCTTCATTGTAAAATAAGAATCATATTGTCTTTATTGTAAAATAAGAATCAAATTGTCTTCATTGAAAAATAAGGAAGTGATGTTATTAGCTTGTAACTGTTTTATTTTAATTCTTAATTTTAATTCTAATTTTTATTCAATTAATAAAGTTTGTATAGAATTTTATATTTGTATAAGGATGCTGAGTAACCAATGAAGTAATTCATATTGTTCTGGTTTAGAGTTATCAGTTGAGGAATGCTAATATCATTATCATGATCATTATCAAAGCTTGCCGACAGTATGGATTCACTGGGGTCTCCCTTGCCATCTGTTCCTATCACCCATTGCTCTTGTTAAGTCCTCTAGTGTCTGCACAGAGCTGATGAATGTAAATTTTTGCTAACACTGGTGTGTCCATGAGTAGGAGTCTATAGGTGAACATTGCTTATGAGTTCATCCTTACTTCTTCAGCAGTGACCAACATCTTGCTTGTCTTACTCAGATGATTTGTGAGATGAGAGGTAAATGGCCATACAACTGCTGTTTTATAGGGTACAGCTTCTAGGATTTGTTCAAACTGGCACACAACATCCTTGTGTAGTTCACATCAAGATTTTTCTCTGAAAGTTTTCTTGATGTTCAAGAGGTACAACTGTACAGTAGGACTGACACAGCCACAACTTAGAAGAATTCTCAGTATTTTTTAATCTGAGAGATTAGATTTTCATAGGTTCAATTACCTGTCAACTGTATTCCTTGCTTTACCTATATGTATATTGACATTGTTTTCAGTAGATGAGATATTGCTACCAAGGTATATCAACTGGTCTGCTAATTTCAGAGGCTTGCTATTTAATGAGGAGATGGCACCATCTTGATTAAAATACATGAACTCTGTTTTTACAATAGTAATTACATTGTGTTTCTCTCAGAGAGCTCATGAAGTATGTCCATGTACTGTGTTCAAGGTTATCAATGATGTATTTGTTACTTCTTTGTATCTTTTGATGTTCAGTTTTTAAAAATAGTATCCAAATCTACATTTTACTTTTTCAGTAGAGGAATTATATTGTGAATTGAATTACCAAGACCAGAAAACCCGGCGAACACTTACACACAACATACAGAAACACTGGACAGCTGTTTCGACCTTATTAGGTCTCATCAGCAGTGTATACCATGATCTTCACCACTGGAGATCTAACCAGCAACCACAGATTGCAGTGCCGAAACTCTACAACTGAGCCACCAATTCATATCGCACACAAGTGATGCCAAATTAACTAGTCATGATAATTGCATGGCTCATTGACCTGAATGTGTCTTGCAAGTTACATCTGTACTCTTTACAGAGGACACAGTCGCCTCCAGAGCCATGTCTTTCCAAGAGGATTAGAAATACACGTCCATTTGCTGGTTTGATCTCCAGTGGTGGAGATCACAATATACACTGCTGATGAGACCTCATAAGGTCGAAACAGCTGTCTAGTGTGTCCGTATGTTGTGTGTAAGTGTTCGCCGGATTTTCTGGTCATGGTAATTCAATTCACTGTAGTATCCAAATGTTATCAGCATATAGTAAAGTGATTGTAAATATTAAATAACAACAAATGTTTAAATAACAAATAACATTTAGTGAGATAAGCAAAGAATCAAATTTTCCATCTAGTTCAATGTAAATGAATATCATACTTTTCAAATTAGTTAGTACATTTGTTTTCCCAAGTTCAAAATTATTAATAATTTTACTTTTGAATTTATACAAAATGGTTTTCCTATTAATATCTATTATTTTTTTAAACTTTGTCCTTTTTTTTATCTTATTTTTTTTTTTTACAGGCGTCCATGGTACAAACGAACAAGTTCTGCTCCAGAACGGACGTCTATCTCTACACCTTATATGGATGCAGCAGGTGTCGGAAAAATTGTTACCATATCACAAGCTGTATTTGAAGGCATGACTCCTCGAGAAAGTGAGGATTGTGATAGACTTGTGGGGGCCAAACCAGGAGGATGCAAATGTAATTTAGATGAAGACTGTATCAGCCGTAAGTGTAGAAAAGTTTTTTACATACCTATGCACACACACACACACACGCACTAATGGAGGCATGTTCATAGATAAAGACAAATTTTACCTCAGAAAATCATATAAACTTGTATATATGCATATGCATGAATATACACATCAGTTCTTACAGATAGGTGTGAAAAACCTGAAGCAGATATATTGATATGGACAGATTGACATATATATATATATATATATATATATATATATATAGGTATTCTTCACTCCAGTAAATCTAGAGTAGGGAACAATTCCGTTAGGACAAATAAATCATTCAAATTTCAAATATTTAGATATTCCTGGTAGAGAGCACAATGTGAATAAATTCACAGAGTAAATAATATTATTTCAAGAAAAAAAAGAATATTCGGTCACATTAGGATAATAAATTTATTTCCATCCGGTTAAGAGCATTGATATGAATCAAAGACTCTAAAATAATTTTTAACAGGACTTCATCAGAGCAAATATTATTATTTCAAGAAAAAACCAATACTTCTTCAGCTCCAATAGGAAAATATTATTTTCCTATTGGATCTGATGAAGTCCTGTTAGAAATTATTTTAGAGTCTATGATTCATATCAATGCTCTTAACCGGATGGAAATAAATTTATTATCCTAATGTGACTGAATATTGTTTTTTTTTCTTGAAATAATATTATATATATATATAGGATAGTATAAACAACTGTGTTTGGTAACTGTTAGATTCTTGCCCATGTGATCATGAGATCAAGTGTATTGGCCTGATAAATGTCTAAGTAGAACTAAAGCTTCTGCTCAAATGGAAATGAGATGAGCAGAAGAAAACTTAGTTTCATATGCTCACCAACGAGAATATGAAAACTCAAAATGTTTCTTACCGGTCAACTGGTTAGCTACACTTTTATTCCCTTTTAAACTGATTTGTTTTGAAGAAAGAGAATAAAAATGTCTCAAATTAGGTTTTTCAAAAAGCTGCACACACACACATACACATGCATACAAATGGAGGCATGATTAGCATAATAATTTGCATAATGTTTAACACAATGATTCTTGTTGAAGGTTTAGTGTTTAATGGTTAGTTTCCATAA
This sequence comes from Sepioteuthis lessoniana, assembly GCA_963585895.1. Taxonomy (NCBI): domain Eukaryota; kingdom Metazoa; phylum Mollusca; class Cephalopoda; order Myopsida; family Loliginidae; genus Sepioteuthis; species Sepioteuthis lessoniana. The sequence continues at coordinate 97,384,508 of OY757912.1, forward strand.
CACTATAAATTAATTGACAATACAAATAAATAGCGAAACTTCTTTGAAAACACAACAACGAAAGGTTTATCATTATAGCAGAAGTAAACGAGTCAGAGTGAGAAAAGGTTCTTTTTGGTGTCACTGGTTAGTATGTTGGTCCTTGAGTTTGTAGGAGGTGTGTCACTGTAGCAGGTAGCTCATATGACTGGCCGCAAGGCTGGTTCTTCTGTGTGTGTAGCTAGTAGCAGCATGCTCTTCAGTGAAGATCTTCCATGTGGAAAGCCCATTGGAGAGTACGGGAGAGAGATCTTTCTTTGCTGCTAGCTGGGTGCTTTCTGCCTTGTCGTGACTTCAAAACAGGGCTAGAAATATAGTTCGAGAGAGGAAGAAGGAACAATGCGCTCTGCCCCTGATTGGTCAGTGTGTGGCCGAATCACTTGGTGGGGGCCTTTGATTCACAAGAGAAAATAGATCTGTGACTGCTACAAAGGATATGGAATAGGAAAACCAAGATTAAATCTTGAATGAGACTTTTTGCATTTCACTTGATACTAATACCCTTGAGAAAGGAATGAGTTCATCTGTTCTTCCAGCTATGGATAAATATCAGGGCAGACTGGGTTCTTTAGCCTTGGTGAGGTAACAAGTGTAGTTGAAGGAATACTCTAAATTCAAATCAGCTTTACTCTACTTAAAAAAAAACTGACTTTGTTAAACATCCTACTTGTGATGGAAGGGCTGGGTAAAAGCCTACACACATACATACACACACATGAACATGGGCCAAGCTAGTTCTATTGATTAAGTGTTTAAATATATGTCTCTTACATAATTTATACTGAATGGACTAACATAGTTGTACAGGCACTCCAGGTCTAACATGTGGTTTATAGATTTTTTACTAACTGGCTTTGAAATCTGTTTTTCAAATAAATATATTTAACTTATGTAAGTTCACTACACAATCTAAGTGTCCTGGGGTATGACACTAAACTGCGTCCTATAGTGAAGCTACAGTTCTGGAACTTTGTAGAGTATGAAGTTGTCCATTCATTGTCATTACTCCCAGGTCCACTCTGACTGGAAATGGTAGTACCTGTTAGAGTCCCATCTATAGATCAAATAGATTATGTTTAGAATGATATTGAACTACATTAATACAATGGCTCTTAAAACATTGATATTGTTACTATGTATGAATTGTTTACTTGTTTAAAATGATTGTGAACAAAATTTAATTTCTTACAAATTATTAGTGTTAAAAAAAAGACTTTAAACCATATAACTGTATGATAATTATTTGTATTATGAATAGTTATTTGGAGTTATAATTGTTTACACATTATTATTATTATTAGTTTGATTTGGGTTCTTTATATAATGGCATATTGACCTCTGTGGGTTATTTAATGCCAAATCCATCCTTGTAGAAGAACAGTATTCAACCTACAGCTGGGGTATTATTATTGATATCATTAAACAGGAGTAGTTTTTTGAAACCATATAACTGTATGCAAATTATTTGTTTTAAGAACAGTAACTTATTATAAAATGAATTACTTTGGCTCTGCTATGAATCTAGTTCATAATGTTTTTTTTATTTAAACTTGATTTTTAATCTGTCTGAATTTTTGAGATAAAGCTTGATGTACCTTATTTTGTTTGAGATTTTTTGAACTGTTGTTTCAACTAACAACAATAAAGACAAGGACAGCAGTCTGGAAAATCACAACCAAAATAATTAATTTTTAAGTTCAAAATCTGTATAGATCCCAGTTCCTGAAAAATCTCATACTTCTGATTAATTTTGGCATGAGGTCACGGCTGGTACAAAAAAAAGGGTTTTTGAATTTTTTCCTTTTGTTTATTGCAGGTGTATGTTATGTAAGTGAAGCACCAGGTCCAAATTCGAGGTTCCGTCGATGTGCTACAGAAAGAGTGGAAGCCGTTACAGGCTTGGACATTTTGTATGACGATTTTCAGAACAAAAGTATGGAGACAATGGAAGCTAGTGACAAAAGAAAATCATGTGGACAGGAATATCCTTGTCCTGATGGGGAACCCGGGTGCCAAACTCGGTAAGCATCAAAATCAAATCTTTAGAAGATCTATGACAATTTTTTTTCAGAATACTGGCAGATGATATAGATGCAAAAAATATTTTCAATATTTTTAAAACTAACAGCTTAAATTCGTTAGCATCCAAATGGTGCAATGATACTGTAGTACTGACATAGCTACAGCTTGGAAGAATTTCCATTTTATTTTATCAGCAAGATTAAATTTCCATATGATTGATACCTGTTGGTAACAGTCAATGCTTTACCTCTGCATACAAAAGTCGTTCAAAAAGTTCTGAGCCAACCAAGAAAGAAGAGAGTGCTGAACATTTTTGTAGTGACAACACTTCTTATAAAACAAGAAAAATCCAAATTAGTTTTTTTTTAGTTTTATAAGAAGTGATTGTTTGTTGTAAAAACAAAAATATTTAGCTATGCTCTTCTTTCTATGTAACACATGGAACTTTTTGAACCACCCACAGATGTTGACATTGCTTTTAGTAGATGAGATATTGCTACTAAGCAAAAAACAAAAATTCTAATTGTTTTTAATTATATATTGTATGTTTCAGGTGTTACCTTTTTGACTCAAATGCATATCTAGTGATGGATCCTGACTTTATGATTGCAAGTAGCTTAGATGAAAGTAAATATGAACGTGTAACACTAGGCAGGAAGGAGGGAGAAGTAATGAAGGATCTCATTTATAAACACAGTTTTTTCAAACGGAAAGAATACATTGACTTTCAAGGATCCTGTCGCATTTCTCCAGAGAAACCAAAGGTACGTTCTCTGATATTCCAAAATTAATGTCTGGCCAATTTAATAAAATCAATGAGTTGTACAAACCATTCTTATCCTTTCTGACCTATGTTCAGTCTTTCATGCCTGTTTTTTTGTTATTCAGGTAACTCTTGAAGGTATACCTAAAAAACCAGAAGAATTAGATAATTACTACAAGACACGAGGACCAATTCCTCAATTCCATAGTGAGTTTGGATGCATCCAAGATGTAGTTGGATTTAAAGCAGTGGATACTGCACTTGGTAAGTATAGTTTGGGGAGGGGGGATCTGTGTATGTCCTGAATGTCATTTTTTCATGATCCAAATTTTCAATATAAGGGAGATGACCATGGTATGTTAATTACAATCCTTCTCTCTTTTCTAAATAAAAACATCAATATCATCATGGACTGTAGTTACAATGGGAACACAAGTTTCCCATGTCATCTAGTTTTCATTTTAAATTATTGTTTTGTTTCTTTTTCTGGAAATTTTTTTGTTATTAAATTTGTGCTAGCATTTTTGTTGTTTTGATTGTTCACCTTTCCTTCCATTCTCTGGTTTATATATTGTTTAAATGTTTTCTTTTTAATTTTTTCTTCTGTTTTTGTCAAACTATTAAGACTAGTCTGGTACAGTAAAGATTCTTAAATTTCTTTTACCTTGAGAACATAAAGTGTTTTCTTCTTATCTGACTGTTTTCTCTCTTTTTCAGGCTCCAGTGGTATGATCACTGGGAATGTGTCAGGTCCATGCATGTCTGGGTTTTACTATGTGAAAGCTTTGCCAAAGACAAACTTATATTTGCTTGTCATAGAAAACTGGCAACATTATAGAGAAAGTTTATTTTACAACTTCAACTGTCGTATTGCACAAAGGTGAGTCAATAATTTGTGAATTCTGTAGATATGATGCTGGGCATAGTGTTGCAGCCACACTACATCAATGATAGAATTGCATTTTCTGTAACATGTAGGCAGGTTCTGGAGGTGCTAGAGTGTAATGGTATTGTCTTTGGAAATGGACTTAGAAAGCTGAGTTCCAACCTGGATGAGGCTGTTTGCATTTCACATAGCTCACCGTTGGGAAAGGTATGAATCCATTTATTCTCCTTTAAGCTATAATTAAATAGTAAGGCTGACTCGGCTCTTTAACCTTGGTATGGCAACCAGTTTAGAAGAAGGAAAACTGTATTCAATTTTTCTTTCTTTGTTTTTGTGGTATATCAACATTTGTGGGTTATTTAATGCCAAATCCATCCTTGTCAAAGAACAGCAATGATAAGGGGGTTCATACCTCTCCCAAGAGTATTAGTCTGAAAATGAACATAATCACATGACTTGAGTTCAAACTCACTTAATTTGAGGCCATATAGTCCAGCACTTAAGCCATTATAAGACAGAAACTCCTTAACTCTGAATTCAAACCTGTTAAACTTTGCAGACCGGGCTCTTTAGCCTTGGTATGGCAACCAGTCTAAGACTGTTAAACTTTATGTAAAAAATTGAACTTGTGTCACATTTTGCTGGTGCAAAGGGGTTGGTAAATACATACAAATATGGTTTGGTTTATTTGTTTAATGGCATATCAACTACTTAGAGGTTATTTAATTCACGAGTAAATGTTTGATTCTAGTCATAACTAAAATTTCAATGTTGCATGTAAAAAAAAAATTACACTTTTATTTGTTTAGAATAATTTTTTTGCACACTTATATGATAACAGCTATTCCTGTCTAATACAAATAATTTACTCATAGCCTTATGATTTCAAATAACTAATAATAGTAATTCTTAGTTATTAGTTAGTATTTGACCCATAGATAATAGTAATTCTTAGTAAATGATTGAACAGCTCTATTTTACCCATAGATGGGACCATAACAGGTACTTCCACACTGGATCAGAGTGGACCCGGGAGTAATGGCAATGAAGGGGTACACCATATTCCCCAGAACTGGAACCTCACCATCAGATGCAGTTAAATGTCATACCTGGGACACTTCTTTTTTTTTGAAAGGCAGGTCTTACTACTGTGCAGGGAATACAGTTGGTGTATTCTAAACCCCAACTGAGAGAACACACACACACACACACACACACACACACACACACACACACACACACACACACACACACACACACACACACACACACACACACGTGTTCGATGAATTAGTGTTAAAGAATAAAAACTAATGATGGAATAAAAATATATTTAAAAACCCGCCAAGAGTATGTGGCTCTAAGTTATAATTTATGGTGAGTACAGTGAAAGCAAGTGGGACTTTATAAGCAGAGACACTAGTTACCATGTCTCCTGCTTTGAAATCCAGAGTTATTCCTTCTCCTACATTGGTTACCCTACCTACACTGCTAGAGAACCCAGTCATCTCTTCTATTTACACATATCTAGGAAGTAGAGAAAAGACAGATTCATTTCTTTTTTTAGTGGGTTTAGCATGAGGTAAAATACAAACACCTTCATTCAGGATTTTAACTAGACAAGCTAATAATCATGATGGCTGAATTGGGATTGAAGGCAAGGATTTTGAGACCCTGTAAATTGATTTTTTACATTTTGATATAATCAAAAATTTTGCATTATAAGAGAGCTTGATTTTCATATAAATTGAGTTAATATAGGAGGGTAAGTCAATAACTATCTGCACTTTTGGTATAATATTGAAACTATGAAAGTGCAGATAATTATTGACACATACTCATACAACTTTAGTATAAAAGGAGAAATATTTAAAAGAGAGTCTCCATGGTGTAGTGGTTTATGTGCTGGACTGCAATATCATTGTGAGTTTGAACTCCTGTCCCACTATTATGTTCCCTTATACTCTTGGAAAAGGTATGAACTCCCTTATCCCCTCTAGCTATGGTTAAATAGTACCACTATTGTTTTTTAACATGGATGGCTTTGGCATTAAATAACTTATGATATGCCATAAAGCAAAGAAACCAAATTAAATCAAACAAATATCTTAAAATAATCTTTTTTATTTTCAGTGTTGTGAACTCAGGAGCTTACCGTATTATTAATGGTACCTGTGCCCATGAAGATACATCTAGCAGCTCTTTAGCAGAGGATGGGAAATGTCCTCCTTTACGTAATATTGTACTGGACTGTACGTACACAACAGGAGTTTGTTTCAAAGCTAGCTGGTGGACAATTTTATTTGGTCTTTCTTTTATAATGTGCCTTTTACTACAATGAACAAAATAATTATAACAGAAATTCCAATAATTACAATGAAAATGTTATTAAAGAAATTTATGCTGAAAATACATTGTTATATATAGGGGTTAGTTTATCAATTAACCCCTCCTTTCCCCGGTTTTTTTTTTTCATATTTTGCACCTTTAATAAAAAAGAAAGCAAAAAAGAAAGGTGACTTTGAAAAATGCACATATTGAAATCTAAAATAAAAAGTAAAGAAGACAATGAAAATTTTCTTCATGAAAAGAAAATGGCTGATCATTTTAACACAGGAGATTTGGGTTCTTGTTGGATTGTTAATAACCCACATTCTTCCCTCCTTTGTTGCACAGACTGAAAAAAAGCGAAAAATTTGGCATTTTTTTTTTTATTCATTCTTTTTTTTAAATTCTGGATGAAGTCTTATGTTGAGAAACCACCAGAAAGAGTCACAATAAAAAAAATACTGGAAACCACTATTAAAAATAAATACAAAACCAAAAAATGCAAAAATAAATTTTTAGAATTATAAAAAAAAGAATCTTATAAAAAAATCTGACAAATTAAATTTTAAAAAATATGTCATTTTTCCTTTTTTTTTTCAACATTCTGGATGATGTTTTGTAGAGAAAGAACCAGAGAGTGTCACACCAAAAACCTTTGGAAACTATAAGAGAAAAATATGAAAAGAAACAAAAGTAAGATTTCTGACAAATTAAATACAAAAATATTTCCTTTTTCTTCATTTTTAAAAAAATTTCTGGGTGAAGTCTTATATAGAGATAAAACCAGAAAGTATCACAGTAAAAAATTTTGAAAACAACAATAAAAACAAATAAATATGAACACAAAACTCACAAAAATGAATTAAAAAAAAAGAACCCTAACAAAAAATTTGACAATATAATTCTAAAAATATATAATTTTCTTCATTTTTTAAGAAAATTTCAGGTTGAAGTCTCATGTAGAGAAACAGCTAGAAATTATTTTAGTAAAAAGAATCAGAAGCAACAACAAAAACAGCGAAATGAAACAAAAAACATAAATAAAGTGAAGAAAAAAAATAAAAAAGGAAAAATAAAAAATAAATTCTGACAAATGTGATTCATAAAAAAATTTTAAAAAAAAATGGAAAGGAAATAACGGCAAAATGAAAATAAAAAATAAGTGGAATAAAAAATCACTGTTGGACGTTATCAGACAAAAGAAATCGGCAGTTTTGATGATATAAAAATGAGAAATATTAAAAATTAAGATATGAATCAAAGAAACAAATGTGAGATGGATTTTTTTTTTTAATTTAAAGCTTTTTTTCTAAATTGTTGAATTTTTCTTCTTCCCTTGTTGTGAACTTCCTAACAACAAAAATGCAACTAAATCTAAAAAAAATTCTTTTTTTAAACAAAAAAAAAAAAGTAAAACAGTTTTTTCACAAGATTTCTTCCTGTAAATTGTTTTTTTTTTCTTTTTCTTTCACAGCCCAAGCTTTTTCATTATCTTTGATTTTAATGATAAAGTGGACAATATATAAACTTTTCAATAATTTTTAAAACAAAGAAAAAAAAGAAAAGAAAAAGACATTGGCTTTTAATTCCAACTGTTATTTACAATATGGCCAAGATATAAAAAAAAATCAAAAAATTGTTCACATTATAAAAGAACGATAAAAGGATGATGAAAAATCTCGATGTGATCTCCACCTGAATTACAAATTTACACACAAAGACTGATAACATTGTTAGCCATATTGAAAAAAGACAAAACATCAATCATTTTACGGTCTGAATTATAAAATGAGTCCATGAAATGTGGAAATCCATGGAATGTGATTAGCAGCCTTACTAATTCACACACAGCTGAAAAGAGAGATATGTTGTTACAGCAAACATCACAGAAAGTAGTGAAAATACAACAAAAAATGCTGTGGTATATTGGCTTTTATCTACAAAAGGCAAGAAGCAAATTCATGCACAAAAAAAGAAAAAGAAAAAATCACATATATAAATTTTTTTATAAATTGAGTTATCACATGATTTTTTAGAACATTATTGCATCAATATATAAAACACAATTCCCAGAAACCTTTTCATTTTCTTGACAGTTATAATGTTTATAATTAAAAAAAAGAAACTTTTTTGCTGAAAAATTAACAAGCTTGAGAATTTAAATCATTTTATTATGTAATAAATAGCATATTTCTTTTGAAAAACCTGTCATTTTTTTGTCCCCACATTAACAACATCTTCATTTTTTTCTTCAACCAATTTGCATTATAAATCTTTTTTTCTTTCAATTTTTTTTCTACTGTATATTTCCAAACATCCAGGTAAGTTTTCTTAAATTTTTTCTAATGGATACCCTTTTTAAGAAGCTCATGTTTTTGATTTAAAAGAATGTTTGAGTTTTGATTTAACCAATTAATCAAGTTTGCTCTCTTCATGGTTTGCACAGAAAACCTTTGTGGATAAAACATAATGGTAGATTTAATATATAATAATATATCATTATATATAATAATATATATAATAATTTAATATATAATTCAAGCATTCCCCACCAGCTATGAGTTAATAGTAGGGCAGACTAGGATGTTTAACTCTGGTATAGCAACTGGTCTAGAAGGAAAACTCTGAATTCACATCAGTTGTACTCAGCTTGAAAGAAAATTTTACTTGATCATGGGGAAGTTGTTGGGTAAATAATATAATTGATGTACAAGCCAAGATAAACATTGCTCTTTGTTAAGTCTAAAATCTATTTTTTTGTTATTCCATCTGATGTTACTTCAATCAATTAATTAATACTCTTGATCATGTAGTTCCACTCTGATTGGTCAGCATTTAGCAATTTATTCATTTGCAAGAGGTTTTTTTCAGATAGTTTTTTGCGAGTTGGTGTCTGTTTTTGAAAGTGCATGAGGCATAATGGCTATCATCATAGGAAATGAATTTGGCTACTTGAGTTCAAATACTGAATGAGACTGTTGCATTTCACATTGTGTTTATACCTTTGGGAAAGGTATAAATCAAAGTATTCTCCCTTCAGCTATGGGGAAATAGTAGGGCAGACTGTGTTCTTTAAACTTGGAAGGCAACCAGTCTAGAAAGAAAAGGAATTCAAACTACTTGTAAACCTGGAGAAGGATGGGCTCTGAAAAGTTATACCTGCTTAAGGTATGCTACATGAGTAACACTTCTATGAACAAACCCGGTTATGGTGTTAATTTGTTAATACTGCAGCACAGACACAATACATGCTTCATTGGCCTAATGAGTAGAGTGTTTGCTAATGGTCTGGGAGACTGGGGTTCAATCCCAGGTTGAGTCATACCAAAGACTCAAAAAATAGTACTTGATGCCGCCTTCTTAAGCACTCAGCACTATAAGGTAAGAGTAATCAAGGGTAAAGTGGTAGCTATTGAAAAGGGAGCCTTAGGGCGTCCTCGACTAAGGTCGTCAACTTTACCTATTTTACTATCAACTACAAAACAAGGGAGACAACCATATATAAAGAGATACCAAGTTAGATAACTCAACTTCAACTGATGTCTTGTGACAAATACAGTTCTATTTAAGATTTAAAAGAAGTATATTTTAGCATCAAGTCTCCCAGAATATCAGAAGAGGCTCCTACCTTGGTCAGGAAATCTGCAACCTGTTCTTGCCCCCTAATCCATTCAGTTTAGATCTCTTTCTTCGTCATCATTTCCTTCACTCTGGCTACATAAACTCTCAGACACCTGTCGCTCACAAGATTTGGTGATTTTAAAGTTTCTGCCAGAAACACATTATTTGTTTTACAAAGGATTTCAGACAACCTGGGTAGTCTGAGTATCCCTTGCAGCATAGCAGCTTCAAATACACCAATATCAGGTGCCTCACTGAACATATGAGTCTCAGACCCCAATGGACTCTTAGTTACCTTGTCAAGTTTTTTTGATAACTAGTATATAGGAGCCATTCTATTCATTTTGCCCAAAACAAAGATGATAAAACCACTCAGTGAGGATCCATCCTCCAAGCTAGCATAGGTGGCATCTGAATAGTAAACAATATTTAGACCCACAGGTTTTCCTTGCTGTGAAAAGGATATAGAACCTCCTCTTGATTTTAATTTTTGTGGTGACTTGTAACTTCACTTTCAGAGATTTTCTAGCATTGCTCATTCTATACACATCAAATGATACATCAGGTCAAGTCTGAGTGACTACACACATCATTTGACCTGTTTGTCTTTTTAAATCTTTCTTCTTTTGTCTCAATTCATCATTTTTTCTGAAGGACCTTCCTTTCTTTATGTCTATTGGAGATATAGATGAAGTATATAGTTTTTGGTCAATAGCAATCCTATCTTTTATTTGTTTAACACCTAATCCCCCAAATTTAAAGGTTCCATTTTCATATGTTCCAACTTTGAATATTCTTTTTAATCCTGAGATTACATTCTTCTAAAATGCATCATCTCCATAGAATATGAAATCATCTACATTGTCAGAATACCCATCAAATTACCAATAGCATAATGCTAATGTAAGTGTATTATCATATGCACTCACTATTCCCTTGAGGTAAGTTAACTCATGATTGACTCTCAAGTACCATGAACAATATCCATCATTTAATCCATAAATACATTTTTTCAACTTCCATACTTATGACTCTTGTCAAAGAAATACCTCTCTTACCAGCAGGTTGCTAACATTACAAGACTCATAGCTTCATGGCTGCATGTTGAAGAATGTTTTCAGATTATGCGAATCTTCTTCATAACCATGTACAACAAGACAGGCCTTCCTTATTTTTTTAATTGCCTTTGGATTTCTCAATTATCATCCATTTTGTTGATATACATTGCTGACCCATGCCAGATACACATTTATATACTTCATGAATTTCCAGGTTTAGATGTGAGCCAAAACTCATGTTCTTGACAACTTATATTCCATCTGTTTCTTGGTATAGTTGTCTCCATTGATCAACATGATTCCAATTGATACAGATTGGATTTTCATTTTCTACTTCTGGTTTTATATTCAGTCGATGGCTATGTTTTCCGGTTGATTTTGGCTGTATGCACATAATCTTCTTTTTTTCTCCACTCTTGACTTCCATTCATTTTATCATCCACAACTGTGTTTCTACATAGTTTTTCAGTGTTATCTTTCAATTCCTCAATTTTGCTATTTGGACTTTTATCCTGTTGTCCTTCATCTTCTTCCTCCAAGATTTCATTTATCTCATTTGAAGAAAGTTTATTTTCGTCATTCTTTGGATTTCCAAAATGTTTGTTTACCTTCATCAAGTGACATGAATGCATCCTATAAAATGCACCTCCATGTCTTATCAATACATACTGACCTTTTTTACCCAATACTTTAGCAAGATTACATCATCCCTTGCAGTTTTGTCTTCTATTTTATACACTGTCACCTGACACAAATCCTTCATCCACATAAGTCCTTACATTAGATTTCAGTGCTCTCCAAATTTCTTCACTTGATTCAGCTTCCATGAAGATTCTTCTCACTGCATGTAAGGCATTTAAATTTACTCTAACTATATCACTGATTGTTGCAGCTTCTAAAGCAAGTAATTGATCTGTCAGAACTCAAAGTGTATTTATATTATACACAAATACAAGCTTATTTAGGCTAGCTTGTGTGTAATGACTCATAATCCTTCCGTTTGGCCAATATCCATTATTGCCAAATATCTAACATATTTACGTATGTTTGAAGCAGTTACAAAATACAGCTGGGCCCCACTTTTCTTTTGGTAAATCCATAAATGGAAACCATATCTCAATATCTTGCTTCATTCTGCATACAACTCTTCCTTCATCTTGCAAAATAGGTGGCTATTTTATAAAGGAAGCCATCTTTCTATCAAATGTATTTCAACATAAGTTGAACAATAATAATTCCTGTCACATGAAAGAAGACAGCTTTTGCTAGTAATTTTAGTTTGTTAATACTGCAGCACTGATACAACACAAATTTAGCTGAATACCATATTTGTGAGAGCACTATCAACTATAAAACAAGGGAGACAATCATATATAAAGAGATACCAAGTTAGATAACTCAAACTTCAACATATAGGACAAGTGAGTGAGAGAGCGATATTGAAAATACAGCTTTAAAATGGTCAGAGCTTCAATACTCTTATCCAATATTATAATATGAGTAGCACCCTTATAAAAAAAACCAGGTCTCAGGACCATTGGATAAGAGAGAGTCTGTCTTTGATTCAATTTTCAAGTTGGAATCTACCATAGAACTTAAAATGGAAGCCTCGCTTGGTACAATGGTTACCAAGCTAGGCGAGTAGACCATTGTTAATTTGATTCTCATGAAGTGCAATATACTTCTGACCTTGCGTCAAACTAAGCTAAATTTAGCAAATGCCGACCATAGTACTTGGAATACAATCCAAGTAGATAGGAACTTTGCTGCTTGAAAAAGCTATTTAATCTGACTTTTGCAAATTTCATTTGAAATAGACTGCCTTGTTTCTAAATTTCCTCCCTGGTTACAAAGTCAAATTGGCTTCTAGATAATCAATGTCAAATACATGTAGCGGCTTCTCTTCTACAAAAGTCAAATCAACAGTAAATTTCCTGAGAAACGTTAACTTAAGCCTTTTTGCTTGTCTTGTGCTCACTCTAAAGCAGTAGTCTACAGACACTGGGCTGCAGAGTGATACCATGACATAAAGCATAGGTTACTTACTGGAGCCAAACCATCATATTTTTTCATGTCATATCCAGGACACCTCTTGGGGTGGGGAGTCTTACCCTTCTGCAGAGATGTAGTTTGTGTATTCTACAGCCACAGCTGACTAGGCTCTTCACTATGGAGATTTACAGCTTGACTTGCAGCTTCAAAGAGAACATGCTTCTGTATTTATTATATGATCCTTGTAAAATAAAATAAAAAACAATTCCCTTGGATCTTACCATTAAATAAACCTTTTTAAAAACAATTAAGAGTGTTGACTACTTATAAGTGACTAATGGTAAACGAATCCATATCCAGGTTGTCTCATGTGGAATCTCTCCAGTTTGTCTCTAGAAGTATCCATAGTTATATTGCTTCCCATTTTTTTATTGTTTATCCTTCATAGAATCCAAAACTGAGAAGATACTTAGGAAGAACCAAATTTCTTCATTTGATTCAGCTTCCATGAAGATTTTTCTCACTGCATGTAAATAGACCCTGAGTTCTGACATCAATTACTTGCTTTAGAAGCTGCAACAATCAGCGATATAGTTAGAGTAAATTTAAATGCCTTACATGCAGTGAGAAGAATCTTCATGGAAGCTTAATCAAGTGAAGAAATTTGGAGAGCACTGAAATCTAATGTAAGGACTTATGTGGATGAAGGATTTGTGTCAGGTGACAGTGTATATTATAGAAGACAAAACTGCAAGGGATGATGTAATCTTGCTAAAGTATTGGGTAAAAAAGGTCAGCGTGTATTGATAAGACATGGAGGTGCATTTTATAGGATGCATTCATGTCACTTGATGAAGGTAAACATTTTGGAAATCCAAATAATGAAGAAAATAAAATGGCTTTTGGAGAAATCGATCTACATCACAAATTTTGTCGAATTCTAGGTGTATGAGCAAAAAACCTTGATGCAATATTATTTGTTGACTTCTCCAAGGCCTTTGACTCCATACACAGAGGGAAGATGGTGTAAATACTACTCACCTACGGCCTACTCAAAGAAACAGTTGCATCCATAATGATGCTATATAAAAACACAAAAGTAAAAGTCCGCTCCCCAGATGAAGACACAGTTTTTTTGACACTGAAGCAGATGTGCTGTAAGGAGACACATTAGCCCCATACCTGTTTATCATCTGCCTAGACTATGTGCTTAGAACGTCTATTGATATAATGAAAGATAACGGTTTCAAGCTGGCAAAGGATAGAAGCAGAAGATACCCTGCACAAACAATTACAGATGCGGACTACGCCAATGACATAGCACTTCTGGCAAATACACCCACCCAAGCTGAAACCCTGCTACAGTCTGGAATGAGCAGCTGCTGGCATAGGCCTCCATGTCAACACAGACAAGATGGAATTCATGTGCTTTAATCAAAAAGGTAGCATCTCCATACTAAATGGTAGTTCTCTGAAACTAGTAGACAAGTTTGCCTACCTAGGAAGCAGTGTCTCATCAACTGAGAAAGACATCAACACGGGACTAGCAAAGGCATGGACAGCTATCAATAGGCTATCAGTCATATAGAAGTCAGACCTGACCAATAAATAAAACGCAGTTTTTTTCCAAGCAACGGTCATGTCGATACTGCTATATTGATGTACATGGATGCTAACTAAATGTACGAAGAAAAAACTTGATGGCAATTACACAAGAATGCTGTGAGCAATATTGAACGAGTCCCGGAGGCAACACCCTACAAAGCAGCAGCTGTACGACCACCAACCACCCAGAATGAAAACTATCCAAGTTAGATGAACCAGACATGCGAGACACTGCTGTAAAGTAAGGACAAACTCATAAGCAACATACTCCTGTTGGACCCCTTCAAATGGATGAGCAAAGACAGGACAACCAACTAGAACCTATATACAACAGCTCTGTGCCGATAAAGGGTATAGCCTTGAAGACCTCCAGGGAGCAATGGACAATAAAGAAGAAAAATAGGTATAATGATAAAGTAGTCACCTGCTGGGCACTAACTGTATGGAGATGGTTAACAGACTTGTTGAGCAGATCATTTCACTAGTAGGGTGAATTTGATCCTCCCTGTGTGCCCCCTTGTAACAAATATGGACTACTGGTGAGCAAACTAATTTCACCAACCAGTACTATTATGGGATCCTGTAGTATGATCCTTTTTTTAGCTGATGAATTATTATAAAAGTTATATAGTAGGGACTCCTCATTTTGGGCAGTCTGCTAAACATGTGTTGTCCAGTGGGTTGGCAAGGCACCAAAAAGGACTAAATTTTTCTTTTGGTGCCAAAAGTTTCAACAAAAGTGGAATTATGGGATATTTATTTTATTTTATTTTTGTATTATTTGTTTTATTTTCTATTATTTGTATTCTATTTTTATTTTTGTATTTATGGGCTTTTCTAGTTGAATTTTTTTTTTTTATATAGACCACGAATTAAATGATAAAAGTTATATAGTATGGACTGCTCATTTCAGTATATCTGCAAAACACATTTGTCATCCAGTGGTCAGTCAAGGCACTTGAAGAGAAAGATTTCTTTTGGTGCTGAAAGTTAAACTTTTTGAGGAATTGGAATTATGGGATATTGTTAAAATAATTTATATTTCATTGTTTGCTTTATTCTTTATCCCCATATTTTATTGTTTTTTTAATTGCTTTATTAATCCTATAGTTGAGTTTAATCGTCACTGGGTGGCCCATATTTTTATTGCTTAAATTCATTAACATCCACAGCACTATTATGAGTTTAATTTTCACTGAGTGCCCCATATTTGGTGCCTTGTGTTATATTTAGATAAATAACCATGACTTGGTTAATGGTTGAAATTTTTCTAAAATGGTTTAGTTGAATGACATGTTCATAATAATTAACAGATATTGACCAACTGATTAATTTAAGAAACACTCAAATCTTGTAGAACCTATTGGCTAAATTTAAGCACTTTACCAGTTTCATGGAGAGGGTTAGGATTGTGGAGGTGTATAACAGTGATAATATTTTGAAAAAGTAACAAAAATAAGATTTTTTATTGTTTATTTGAAAATAAAGAAAAATGATTGAAAAAACATAATGCATATTTAATTGAAAAAGAAAATTTTATTTCTAAATTCAGATGCACATAAATTTGAGATTCTTTTCTTCCAACTGCAAAACTTCTTTTAGAGGAAAGAAGTTATATTAAAAAAAAAACAAAGAATAAAAAAAAAAAGAAAATAAAGAAAAAGAAAAAAAAAAACTACATGACAAGTTTTTAAAAAATTTAAAAGTGTGTGTGTGTGTGTGTGTGTGTGTGTGTGTGTAAAATTTACAAGGAATGGAAAAAAAAAAGTTTGTTTACATTTTCAAATCAACAATGAGAAATTTTTTAAGAATAAAATTGCAATTTGTAAATATATTTTGAGATTCATATTCTCCAACTGCAAAATTTTGTAAAAGAATTTGAAAAAATTTAAAATTGAAGAAAAAAAGTTTAACAATGGAAACCTGTTTAGAAAAAATATATACAAAATTTGTTTTTTATTTTTTTAAACGGGAAAATTCTTTTAGAGGAATGAAGTTAAAATTAATTTTTTTTTAAAGTTTAGAAAAATTAGAAATATAAAACAATGAGAAACTTTTTCAAAATAATTTATATATACATATACATATATATATATATATATATATATATATATATATATATATATATATATAAATTTGAGATTCGTTGTCTCCAACTGAAAAATCTCTTCCAAAGGTAGGCAATTAAAACAAAACAAAATAATTAGTTAAGAATCTTTACAAATAAAATCAGTGTGTGTGTGTGTGTGTGTGTGTGTGTGTGTGTGTGTGTGTGTGTGTGTGTGTGTGTGTGTGTGTGTGTGTGTGTGTTCAGATCATTTGTGTTGCTAAAAATGGTCTTTGATTATATGGGTAAGATTTAGAATGAAATCCAATGGTCTGAGAAAAAAGAAAGATACAATGGAAAGTGAAATCGACATGTTTTGCTAAAGGGATAGCATCATCAGAATTCTGAAGATGCTATCCCCAGAGTGAAACATATCAATCTCATTTTCCATACTGCTTTTTTCACCATATATATATATATATATATATATATATATATATATATATATATATATATATATATATATATGACTATGAGATATAAGCAAAACAAATGCTTTCACTCGTAATATAGATTACTTTCACTGCTGAAAATGGTTTCTAATATATAAAAAAAAGAGGACAAAAAGTAACTTGGAAGGTGGGGAGGCAGGGAAAAGGATAGAAAGAAAAGAGTGGGATTTTTAAATTCTCTTGATTGATTACTAAACTCTTCTCAGTTTACACCATATATATATATATATATATATATATATATATATATATATATATATATATATATATATATATATATCTTAAGTCTTAATGAAAATAGCTATTTAGATATGAAGGCCAAGAAAAGGTTTGGAAATAAAAAATAAAAGATTTTATGTGGTCTAATGTGTAATTAATTGAAATCTGTATCACTTCAGCTTAGCTCTTGTTACGATACTAATCAAGCTTAGATAAGTAAAATGTAAGATTCTATGGACTCAAAGATAATGTCACTCTAACAGGGGTTGGAATTAGTAACATTTGATGAAATTTGCATTTGGGTTTCAAATGTGACAGCAAAGAACTTAAAACCTAAAAGAGAGACAAAAAGAGAATGGATTTTAAAAAAATATTTGACTATGTCTTAAAAATGATAGCTTTGTTTAATAGCATTTTAACCTTTGTGGGTGATTTAATGCCAGAGCTATCCTTGGAGAAGACCAGCAGTGATATTATTTAATCCATAGCTGGAGGAATATAAAGGTTCATACCTTTCCTAAGAGCATTAGTCTGAAAGTGAATGTAATAGAGTGACTGAAGTTCAAACTCACTTATTTTGAGGCCCACAGTACATTAGTCATTATGCCACAGAGACTTACCCCTTAAAAATTGCTAATTAAGTGTCTGAAGTTATTTACTAACAAGGCTGGACATATAAGGTATCCAATGAGACTCAAACTCACTAGTAATGACTTGCCCCATCTTGCTTGCTAACCATAACACTACACATATCTTAAAAGATGAAAAATTGTCTTATTCATTGAGTATTGATGTTTCTCAGCTATAATGAATACCTAAACCCCATACATTTGTTTGTTAACAATTTGTATTAAGAATATAGGTAAAACAATTAGCATGATAAATAATCTTTACCACAATAAAAACTTTACATTTAAGTACAATTATTTAATTATCACTTGAGTCTTTAAATTTACTTATTTATTCACCATAAACTTTGATAGCTGAAATAAGTAAGTAAGTTGGCGACAGTAGTCGAGGGCGACCAGAAGGCTCCCTTTTCGATAGCTACTACACCAAGGTGTAGAGGAGGGCACTACTCCTTTCCCTGGATTGTTCCACTTTACCCTTGATCCATAGCTTATAATGGTGAGTGTTAAGAAAGGCAGCATCAAGTACCATTTTTTGAGTCTTTGGTATGACTCGACCTGGGATTGAACCCAGGTCTCTCACTCTAACCATTATGCCAATGTTTGGTATCTTTGGTAAATAAAACTTGAGTTCCTTATTAAAGAAACCATAAAGAGAATATTTTAATGAAAAAATACTTGTTTTTCAGTTTGCATTTCAGAAATTATATAATATCAACGTCAAGTATCATCCAATAGTGTTGGTTAACTGTTTATACATACTAAGTTTGTATTTTGTCATTTCTCAGCTATGGAAGGCCTTAGCAGTTGTTTTTTCTCTCTACTGAACAAAAGTTTTCTATATAGCTTGAATTTGATATTCACTTGCTGATACTTCATTATTTACTTGATATTTCTAAAATTGCAACCTCAGTATGGATTTTCAACATCTATTATTTGTAAGTAATGTAAAAAAAAAAGTTATAGCAATATGTAACAAATGATAATGGGGCTTTCAAAAATTAGAAACAGGCCTAGAAAATAAAGCATCAAAGATGAAATTATAATCAGACAAATGGGAAAACACAATTAAATACGAGGGGTCATTCAACAAATAAAGTGAATATTGCCTAAAGAATTAGCAATAAGAAGTACTGTTTACAGTTGCACCTTTTTCAAGGATATCAATTGTAATGGATCCTTTCATGTCCAAGAAGACTATAAGAATAACTTTCTTTACTGATTGCTGTACTTAGAACTTTTTCTTTACTGGAGAATCAGTGTTTCCACTCTATGGACTGTCTTTTCGACTCAGGCTTGTAGTGGCAAACTCATGTCCATTTGTAAAGGTTTTTTGATTAATGCATACTTCTTCATACACAACAAACATTCTTTTGTGAATTTTCCATGGTTTTCACTTCTCAAGCAACAAAATTTGATGAGAGACTTCTATTCAAACCTTGAGCACTGTTTGATTTTCTGCCATCTTGAATAACCTCAAAACAAATATTTTGGAGGGAATTAAAATAATTTTTGCTATAAACCAATTTCAAACAATGTAGAGTTTACATTTATGGAAAAAAATTCTGAAAAAAAAAAGAAGATTATTGTTCATTTTTCAAAGAAATTCCCCTAATTCATTGAATGACCCTCATAGATAGATAGATAGATAGATAGATAAATTCCCCTTATTTATTGAATGACCCTCATATATAGAAAATAGGAATATTTAACAAGGATAAGAAAGTTGTTTGCTGGGAATTTGAAAAAAAAAAAAAACCTGACAAAAAGAAAGATGAGCAAGAATGAGAGGAAATAACAAAAAAAAAACAAAAAAAAAAATCTCTAGATATATTTCTGGTTAGGTGAAATGATTGAATGAGAGCTTTCTTCATGAACTGGTTGAAATGATCAGATGAGATCATTTGACACAAATCAGGTAAAATGATTGAATGAGACTGATTTTTATGGATTGGGTAGAATGATCATATGAAATCACTCTTTACAATCAGTGGAAATGACATAGCAAAATCACTCTTCAGAACCAGGTGAAATAATTAAATAAAACAGTTCTTCAATTAGAGGGAAAGAATAAGATATTCAAAGACAAAACCATTAAAGCAGAAAAAGGTCTAGATAACATAAATGAAAACAAGATATGAGATTAAATTCAAAATGTTGGAAAAGTGTTAGATCAATGATTGCTGAAAGCTATCAATAACATTTTATGATTTTGGATAAAATAAATAAATGAATAAATAATAAAAATTTAAAAATTAGGGAAAGGAAGAGATTATAGTTTTCTTACGTTGTTTTTTTTTTTAATATCTCAATCCTCTTCTTTTTAGAAAACCCATAAAAATAGAACCAAAACCAAATCAACACAAACCAATCAAACCAAATTAACAAATAGACATTCTGATAGTTCCAAACTTTAGATAAAAAGAATATTAAAAGGATCAAAAATGATAACAAAATTACTTAAAACTTATAATCTAAAAACAAACGAACAAAAAAAAAAAAGGCTGTTGTCTATGATTTGAAAATTCATTACCATTTCAAGAGTTGTTCAGACACTTAACTGCTGAATACCTTCTTTCTGTTGCTTACCATAAAATTTGGGCTGAACCACTCTTCAGCCTTTTTCAGCTGTACAATCTGTATATTCCCACAATTTAAGAGACCTCCTTTCACTTTACTTACACCAGAAGAAGGCTGTTAAAAAGGATCAGCAGAAATGTAACAATAAAAGCAACAGAAAGAATGAATCCAACAGTCCAAACAACTCTCAAAATTTTGTATTAGGTAATCAAGATAAAAATTTCCTAAAATCAGTTGGATGGTCAATTTTTTGGCATTAGATACTTAAACATGACGTTACATAGTTCTGCCAAGTCGTACTTGTGAGACCAACCCCATTCACTGCGAGCATTAGAGTCTTCAAAACGTTCAGGCCAGGAATCAGCTGAAAATAGAAAAAAAGAAGATGAAATTTATTTTCTTTACCCACAAACAAAATAATCATACATCTAAAAACCTTATTCCATCAGTAATGCTTTATTCCTGACCATTGATAATCCATTTTTCATGATTTTCAATGTATTTCTATGGTAAAATTATTAGCAGTGTATTCACATTGTTGTGGATACTTAGGCAGCAAATTATTATCCATAAAAATTTGGTTAAAGACCACAGAACTTTCCATTGTTATGACCTTATGTTTTTTCTCCAGTATTCTTGACAGTTTCTTCATATTAGGGTCCAATTGATAGAGAAGTTGCCCTATCGATTAATCAACTCTTGGTAAACAGAAGGATTTTTATAATCTAATATTTAATTTCATTGACTTTACTTCAACCAAGCGAGGCTAAAGGGAAAAAATCAAATCAACTAAGTAACTGTTTTTGCTTTTTTTTTTTTTTTACTCCTCATGTGTTTTTTCTTTTTTAATAATTGATTATTTCTCCATATTCCTCTTTGTTGATTGCATTTTATCATGATTGTTCTCAGACAAGACATGATCAAAAAAGGTCAGAACTTATAATCTATGATCTATTTAAAATATATAGTCTATTTAAAGCTATGTTAACATTTCGTTCATACCACAAAGTATATAATATACAATCCAAATCACACATGGAACAACTGGTGACTCACCTACAGGAGCTATGATAAAAATAAAACCTTCAAAATGCCGCGTTTATCAATAATTAAAGGAAACTACAGAAAGATAAAGTTTTCTGTTGATGGGAATGAAAAAAGTGTTAAGAGCCTTGGTTGCTGCTACTCCTTACCACTTACTGATCGACATTATGGGCAGGACCTACGCAAACTGCTGAAAGATAGATTACGCTTCATTGATAAATGTGACCTTCTGAACAAAGATAAAGTTTGGTGTATTTATTTTGAATTACTTCCTAAGTTATCATGGCCAGTGCAAATATATGAGGTATCAATAACAAAAGTTGAAGCAATGGAATGGTTAATCAGTAAATATATGATAAAATGGTTGGGAGTACCTTACTCCTTACAAATGTGGCACTATACAGTTTATCAATGAAGCTAAAGTTTCTGATGTTGTCACTTGCTGAGGAATTTAAATTAGGTAAAATGCGACTTTTCCAAATGCTGTGTGACTCTTGCAACCCACAAGTGAAGAACGCTAAGCCTTCCATAATAACCGGTCAGAAATGGAAGGCAAAAATAGCTGTAGAGAATGCAGAATTGGCCCTTAAGATGAAAGAAATAATTGGCATGGTGGCAAATGGAAGAGCAGGTGTAGGTCTTCATCCATAGCATTGGTAGTCCAAGGAATCAACAATAAATGAAAGAAAAATGGTTTCAGAAGAAATTCATCTTGAGGAAGTCAGGCATATTGCTACAGCTCTATGACAAAGGAAACAGGGCACATAGACCAAATGGGAGACCACAAAAGACAGAGCTGTCATATGGGGTGACCATAAGCATATAGAACCCCCAAAATTAAGTTTCCTTATAAAGGCAGTCTACGATGTTTTACCAACACCAGTCAACCTTTATGCTTGCGGGTTAACTACATCCAACAGAGCATGTGGGAAAACTGCCAGCCTTAAATATATTCTCACTGGATATGAGTATGCTCTAAGAAGCTAGACATGGAGACATAATGAAGTCCTTGAGATTTTTGCCGAGGCTGCGAAGATATGTTGTGAGACTGCCAATAAAGCTCTAAATAATATCACTAATACAGCAATTCATTTCATTAAAGAAGAAAATATTTCAAAATTTTCATGTAAAAATAAGCACAGATCATCATTGCTTGATGGGCGCATGGACTGGTATGTCACAACTGATTTAGAAAATCATTTCATATTTCCAACAGAAATAGCATTAACAACCCAGTGTCCAGATATTTTCATTTGGTCCGTTGAATTAAAAAGGTTTTCATTATTGAGTTAATGATCCCTTTTGAAGAAAATTTCAACAGGGCACATCAGCGTAAGTTAGAAAAATATGAGGATCTGTGAGAACAATGTGTCAGAAATGGCTGGATAACCAATGTATTTCCCACCGAGGTCGGATGCCGAGGTTTCATTACCAACTCAACCTCCATATTCTTGAGTAATCTTGGACTTTCTCCATCAGACAAGAGGAAATACATAAAAACGATCCAAGATAAGGCTCTAACTGTATCAGCATGGATATGGCAATCCCATTGAGTGACGTCAATCCAACAAAGTCTGGTGGTATCATGAGTTACTGCTGGGGCGCTCTGGGTCAGTGGTAATGATGCTTCGGCCCCCAAAAACATGCCTGAACCCAGAGTCATCATCTGATGAAGGCTTCGTTGGAAGCAATGCTACTGTATAAACATCAGTCATTGTATGATATATATATATATATATATATATACACACACACACATTTTATTAAAGATAACAGTGTAATATTCAAGTCAAAGGGAAGTAACCCCAAACCATGTCACAAGCATATATCTCCCTTGACCTATCTGGAAAAGGAAGTAACTGTTGAGTCATGAGCAAAACAGCGGCACTTGTAAATAATGTAAATAAAGTATATTGTGGGGGAATAAGTCAGTTCTACCTCTGGTGGTGAGCTGTTTACATATCTTTGTATTCCATTCTTTTCTTCGTTACCCGCAAGTCGGGCTTTAGACATTACAGACAGATAAGGATTTGGAGCTAAGTTTTTTCTGAAGCCTTTTCATGTTTGTGAGTAAGATGTTGCAACTGAGGATGAAGGCTTTTTAATAATTGTTGAAAGTCTTTGATTTTTTAACCTGAGTACACTTACTTTTGACCTTTGTTGGCCATTACTAAAGATCTGGGTATGACTACACCATACATTATGAGATGTTTTATAAGATCAATGAATATTTTGAGTGAGAGCATTCATCCCATCCAGTTGATGTCATGTTTAAATTCACTGATTGCATAAAACATCTCATAATCTATGATGCAGTAATACCAATATCCTTGACAATGACCAGCGAAGGTCAAAAGTACATGTACCATCACCTTTAATAAAGTATGTCTACAAGAAAATCTGCTGCCTAAATACACATCATATCATCATCATGTTGCGCTGCCAGCACGGATCTCCCTGACCCTCTCTCGCCACTCGTCTCTATCGTCCATAGCTCCCAGTAAGTCTTCAAGGCTACATTCTGTATCTGCACAGAGTTGTTGTAGATAGATTCTAGCTGGTTGTCCTGCCTTTGTTCGTCCATGTGATGGGGTCCATAGGAGTATGTCGCTTATGAGTTCGTCCCTACTTCTCCAGCAGTGTCCCGCATGTCTATTTCGTATAACTTGAATAGTTTTCATGATGGGTGGTTTGTGAGGTGCTGCCTCCAGGACTTATTCAATATTGCTCACAGCTTTTTCTCCATATGTTTAGTTAGTATCCAACACATTTTATATATATATATATATGTATAAAAATGTATATATACCTAAAACAGTGTGGTTAATTGGTTACAAAATTTTATTTATACTGTTCAAAAAACCCCCAGTCCAAGGCCTTTTGCAATGTACAGTTATATAATATATAATTGAGTGATTTTGATTTTTAAGAGAGAAATTCTGAAAAGAATATAACTGAATTATTTAAGGTATTGCTTTAATTCAATTCCATCTAAAAAAGAAGAATAAAAGATTATTATTATCATCAGACAGTGAAAAAACTTATTTTTTTAAATTTTTGCCACAAATTTTAATCAAATTTCAAGGGCTTAGATGCACATAGGAAGTGATTATTTTTCTTAATCAGTTTCCTTAGCTGTAGTGAAAAGTTAAAATTTTCTAAAAAGAAAATTCTTAGGAAAAAAAATTCAGAGAATTTTCTTTGATTTGATATGCTATTTGAGATTAATCTTTTGCTAATGGCTTATAAACAGTCATTTAAGTTTGAAAAAGGTCAAATTGTGATATACAATGACTGTGACAAATACCTGGGGGATTTTGTCCAATACTCTCTCTCTCTCTCTCGCTCTATATATATATATATATATATATATATATATATATATATATATAAAATTTTGAATATGTAAAAAGTAAAGGCAGCAAATATATTTTTGTGAACTTTACATTTTACAAACATGTGCACAGATATATACTTGATGACAAGGAGTGTTCAAAAAGTATCAAGACTTAAGCTGTATTTACCAAGACAGAAATTAACACTAAAATCTCAATTTTCTGAAAAGCAGTCCCCTGGGCATTCAACATACTTATTCCGTTGAAGTTTTAATTAGTCAAAGCACCTCTGAAATTCCTCTTTTGACATGATGAAGTTGTGCTGTTGTATTTCTTTTAATATCCTCCACATCCTCTTACCCTGGAAATGCTTAAGAAACAACAAAGAATTGCAAGGTGCTGAGGGTCTGGTGAGTATGAAGTATGTACAATGCTGTATTCCACCAAAAACTGCTATTAAAAAAGTTCTGAGATTGGCTTCTAATTTTTTTTTAAAATTGGTAATTGTGAAATATAGATTTGGTATGACAAGTTTAAATCCTGGATAAGGTTGAATCCATCTGTTTTTCCCTCCAGTTATGGCTAAATAATACGGCATCCTGAGCTCATAAGGCAACTGGTTGAATACCATACTGGCAGCATACTGTTGAGCATTGTTATGAATCAATATTGGACCCTGTTGATTGAACAGTGTTGGTTGCAGTTAGCTTAATTGAACATGCATTTCATACAGCTGCTAGCAGTCAACTTCTTCAGTGATGCTTTGGTTAGATTTCTAAAAACTGCAATGGACACCGCCAATGGCAGACCATCAGATAGTCACCATAATCTTATGCGAGTATAATTTCAGTTTTGGAAAGTGTTTCAGTGCTTTGTCATATTTACGTCATTGAATTAATCATTTGCAATTGTTATTCAGGATTCATTTTTATCACAAGCCACTATTCAATCACAAAGTGGATCATTCAAGTTCTAAAGAAACAGCATCATACACATTTCCAAACATCAAACTCTTCAACCTTCATGGAGTTCATAAGAAATCCCTTTCTTGAGTTTCTTCACCCACCCAATTTTTTTAGAGATGATCCAATATTGTTGAAATGTTAACATAAGCTCTGATACTTGGATATAGGTTTTATCCAACAAAAAACAAAATCAACGCATCACTTCTTTTTTTATTTTTATGATTAGGGGCATATAACTTTCAGAATCAAATTCTGAAAAAAGTGATAGAAAATTAACAAAGAGGACATTTTAATCCTTGGATGTACATTTTCTTTTTCAAGTAGAGGAATTATATTGTGAATTGAATTACCATGACTAGAAAATCCAATGAACACTTGCGTGTGACATACAGAAACACTGGACTGGTCAAAACAGCTGTCCAGCATTTCCATATGTTGCGCACAAGTGTTCGCTGGATTTTTTGGTCATGGTAATTCAATTCACAATTTTAATCCTTATGAATGCAAATTTTTTTAATACAATTACAATTTAAACAAAATTTCAGAAAATAATTTAAATAGTTTATACTAAAAATTTTAAAATAATTTAAATAGTTTATTCTAAAAATTTTTTAAACAACTGAATGTATATTACCAAACTCAAAGCATAGTAATCCAAAATAAAATTGCTTTTATATATATATATGATAAAATTAACCTATAAGATTTTGATTGTGTGAAAAAAAAACTCAGATGATGCAATTTGATTCATCAAAATGACCTCATTTGGCCGCTATCACTACATCACAGATTATAGGTATTCTTTCCACCAAAGACTGGAGGTAGACTGAAGATAATTCTGCCCAGCTTTCCTGTATGAATTGTACACTTGTGGCTTGTTTAGCTCTGACTTTTCAGTCAAGCTGATACCCACACCACTTCAATGGGATTTAAGTTCACTGCACTGGCTAAAACATCAGTTGAAGGATGTGCGATTCCTCTTTGCTTTAATGTCCCTCTGGCAGAGTTTACTAGTATGCTTTGGGTCATTATCTTGCATGAGCTCACAAGCTGAATTCCAGATGGGATCGTGTGATGCTGCAGTATGTTGTGATAGCCAGTCTGATTCAATTTGCTCTTCACCTGGTGCAAATTCCCACTTTTGCACTTGATAAGAGACCCCACACCATAACAGAAACTCCTCCTTACGGCTGGTGTGATACATGGGGTTGCAGCTTTTTCACCAAAATTTTGCCGCACATAAAACGTTCTATTTGAACCAAAAATTTCAAACTTTGATTTGTCAGTCCAAAGGACTTTATTCCATTGCTCTATTGTCCAGTCTTTATGTGCCTTGACCCACTAGAGCCTTTTGATATTGTTTTGCTTCCACAACAGTGCTTTCTTGACAGCAATTCTACCATATAGGTCAGTTTCACAGATTCTTCTCCTCACAGTGGATGTTGACACATTTTTATTATGATATTGATTCAGTTGTGCAGTGATGTTTGTAGTCAGCCTGCTGTTACGCAAACTAGTGACTCTGATGAAATTGTCCTCTGCTCTTGTTTTTGCTTATAATCTACCAGCCCTATATTTGGTCTTGTTTTGTCCTGTTTCCTGATGTCTTGTAATAGTATTCTGGAGTTCGGGGAATTTTTATTTTATTGATGCTCAGTACTAAAGAAGAAAAACACCTTCAAATAATTTTCCAAAAGATATCTGGTTATACTCACATCAAAGTTACTGAGGAAGACTTGTATTAGGTATAATAAATAAAAACATTGTGGTGCTTAACTTGCTTCATTAAAAATAGCACTTTTAGGATAAGGAATGAAAATTTTTGAGTGGCCAAATACTTTTGACTGGTAATATATATATATATATATATATATATATATATATATATACATACATATATATATAGGAATAGATATATGTATAAATATATGTGTGTGTGTATATATATATATATATATATATATGTATAAATATATATATATACATGTATAAAAATACGTAGATATATACATATATATGTATTAATATATATATGTATGAATATATATATACACATGAATAAACATATATATGTATTTATAAATATACATATATATGTACAAATATATACGTATATATAAATATACATATGTATGTATAAATACATATACAAGTTAATGTTAGGCGACTGTAGTCAAGGGTGACCTGAAGACTCCCTTTTTAGTAGCTACTACATTGAGGTGTAAGAGAGAGCACTACACCTTTGGATTGCTCCACTTACTCTTGATCTGATTCTTATACTGGTAAGTGTTAAGCAAGGAGGTATCAAGAAACTTTTTTTGAGTCTCTTGTATGACTTGGCCTGGGATTGAACCCTGGTCTCCAGGGCCTTTGGCAAACACTGTAACCATTATGCATATATATATATATATATATATATATATATATATATTTGTAGTGTTTTGTTTTGAAGTTGTCGGTTGGAATGTTGTTAGCATTTTCATATTTACCAACCCCCTCCGCTTGGGCAGGATACGACACAAGGTCAATTTCTAAGCGGAGTTTAACAGGTTTGAATTCAGAGTTTTCCTTCTCCTAGACTAGTTGCCTCACCAAGGCTGAAGAACCTAGTCTGCCCTACTATCTACCCATAGCTGGAGGGAGAATAATTGGATTCATACCTTTCCCAAGGGTATTAGTGCTATGTGAAATGCAATCAGTCAGGTCCAGGATTTGAACTCGTGTCGTCGTATCCTTATCCTGTGACGATAACCATTACACCACCAATGTTTTTAGCATTTTGTTTTAAAATGTTCAGTGTGAAAAATGTTTACTAATAGTGTTAGTGATTTTTAGTTATTAGAAATATTTAATGTGTTGGTGCCTGTGTTAAATGCTATTTTATTTATGATTGTTTTTTTTATTTTTTATGCATATTGCTTCAAGGATTTTTAATAATTCTTTATAATTGTTTTTATACATGACTCTTGTATTATCTGTGAGAATTTTCCTTACATCGGAAGATGTAAGTTGGTTAGTGCTATTGTTGTGTTTTATAATTAAATGTTGTTTTATGGCACTATTTTTAGAAAGGTGATAAATAAGATGACAAGATAACATTGTGGTTGTATAGCCAATGTAAGAATTATTTTTGTTTTTTGGGAGGCACTCTCGAAATGGACTTATAAATTTATAAACTACATTGGTTTGGATTAGGTATATTTCAACGGAATTGGTGTTATTTTTAATGATAATGTTTGATGTTTTAAATTTAGAGTAGTAGATGATAAGTTTTATTTGTTTTTGTTTTTCAATAGGTTTAATGTGTCTTTTTATGATGTTGGTTATTGCTTGTTTGTTTAATTTTTAGTGATAGTGCATTTGACTTATGTAATATAGATTAAAACAAAATGCTGAAAACGTTCCAATCAACAACTTCAAAACAAAACACTACAAATTATTAAAACAGTAAAAACTCAACAGTCAACTCAAAACTACTTTACCCCTGATGACGACCAAAAGTATGGTCAAAGCATTTGGGCAGAAGACATGGGACAATTCCTTTACCATCTAGATCCCGAGACTAGAAAAATAACAAGGAATCTTGAAAAAAAAAAAAAACAGTGTTCCATCATCTTTAACAAAACTTGCTTGAATATATATATATATATATATATATATATATATATATATATATATATGAGGGGTTTACTTATTTTAGGCTAGCTGCATACTCATATTTTTAGTTACAGAGTTTGAATGTTGTGGTAAATAGAAATATTTTTCAAACAACAAATTACCAATTTCTTGTCTTGCATCAGGTTTGTAAGTGACTTCCAAATCAGGGACATGTTTTTTGACTTCCTCCACAAGTTCAGCAGGGGTAAAGCTCATAGCATTTACATTATAAGTCCTCATTGTTAACTTTTCAGACGGGGCTTCCATGAATTGTATAATTGAGTTGAGGCAGTCATCAATGTACATCATGGGGAGGCGAGTGTCTGGTCGAAGAAAACATTCAAATTTCTTTGTAGACACAGCATCGTGGAAAATATGAACTGCATAATCTGAAAAAGATTTAAAAAAAAAAAAAATGAAAAAATAAAATGGCGATGCTATGAATACTCAATCACAAGTTGAAAACTTCAGTAATAAATGTTGTTTTCATCTTTTTGCAAACAGATAATTTTTAAAATCTTTGTAAAGTGGGAAAATTATTTCCCAAAAATTTGCAAAAAAGAGAATATGTTCAAACAAGTCAATTAATCATATATAAAAAAACAGGCAACTAAAGTAAAAGTACGATCACCAGATGGAGACACAGAATACTTCGACATTGTAGCAGGAGTACTACAAGGGGACACGCTGGCTCCGTATCTCTTTATCATTTGTCTAGACTACGTACTTAGAACATCGATTGACAAAATCAAAGAGAATGGCTTCGAACTGACGAAGAAAAGAAGCAGAAGATATCCCGCAACAACAATTACCGACGCCGACTACGCCGATGACATAGCGATACTGGCAAATACACCTGACCAAGCCGAAACACTTCTGCATAGCCTGGAACGAGCAGCAGCAAGCATAGGCCTCCATGTTAATGCACACAAAACGGAATATATGTGCTATAACCAAACGGGGGACATCTCCACTCTAGAAGGAACCCCTCTTAAACTAGTAGACAAATTCACGTACCTAGGAAGCAGCGTCGAATCAACCGAAAAGGACATCGAAACGAGGTTAACGAAAGCATGGACAGCTATCAATAGGCTATCGACTATATGGAAATCAGACCTAACCGATAAAATGAAACGCAGTTTCTTCCAGGCAGCGGTCACATCGATACTGCTATATGGATGCACTACATGGACGCTAACAAAACGGCTCGAGAAGAAACTAGATGGCAATTACACAAGAATGCTGCGTGCAATCCTCAACAAGTCCTGGCAGCGGCACCCCACAAGACACCAACTGTACGGCCACCTGCCCCCTATCACGAAATCTATTCAAGTTAGGCGAACCAGACATGCAGGACATTGCTGGAGAAGCAGAGATGAACTCATAAGAGATGTACTCTTATGGATCCCCACACACGGCCGCGCAAAAGCAGGACGACCAGCACGAACGTACATTCAGCAGCTGTGTGAGGATACAGGATGTTGTCCTGAAGACCTGCCTAGGGCGATGAACGATAGGGAGGAGTGGCGAGAGAGGGTCAGGGATATCCGTGCTGCCAGCACGATATGATGATGATGATGATGAAATCAATAAAGCACTCACTTTTAATTATGATATTCTGCAAAACAATCTTTACACAATCCTAAACCAGAACATGGCCTTCTAGCGATGTTTCTATACATTAACATTAAATTGGTCAACAAGCAGCCAAAAAGAAAATGCTTTACATTGAGCTATGACAATTGACAAAAATGTTGCTCTGTCTGTGTATAGTAGGAAACAAAAATGTTGCTCTGTTTGCAAAAGGTTTAATATCTGAGATGAAGTATTTTCATTATTCAATGAATTATTTGGACTAGTCTTTTCATCTTTGTTATTTTGATCTCTGCATTTCAGTCAGTGTGTTCTTCAGATTTCTGTATCATAGTCAAATGTAACAAAAATCTCAAATTATATAGATATAACTGCTATCTATCTAAAGCAGAGAACAACTTATACTGGGGGTAGTGACAGGGAGAATCAATATTAACATTGATTGTCAGGCAGACAAAGGAGAAAACATAAAAGCAACAACCATTTTAACCATAGGATTTTTTATTTGTTTACCTGTTGTTCCTCCTCCAGGATTTGTATCGGCAGAAATGATTCCAGGAAATCGAAGACTTCGGAAATCCAGTCCAAACTTGTAATGATAATACTGCAAAAGAGTGAAAAAAAATAAATGAATAAATAAATATAAAAATGCAAAATCTTTTAAAAAATGTAACCCCCCCAAAAAAACTCTAATGTAAATAAAAATTATATATATATATGTATATATAGGTAGCATTTTCTCTTTTAAACATGTTTGATTAAATAGTACAGACTTTTATCTTTGATTCATTCTTCCTCCTACTCTTTATATAAATGTATATGACTCATCAGTGTGCTTATCATTTCACTATTCACTCCCCTGAAGATGGCTCCAGTTGAGGCCAAAAATATCCAGAGAAAAATATGGCACCTTCCTGAATTCATTCCATCTAGAAGTCAAATGACTCATACAAAGACTTGAATGGATCAAAAGATAAAATAGGTAGACACAAAGTCCTTGTCCTATTTAATCAACCATATATATATATATATATATAAATTGTTGTTGATCCAATGACAGAAAAGTAAAAATTTTAAAAAGAATAGGTTCCCAAATGATTTCAAATTTAGTATTTAGATTTTTATTATTTCATATACTTGTGCTCTACAAGTATTTTGGTTTTTACATCTTCTTCAGGAGATTTAAATGGCTAAGTTAGTCTGTTCTTTTTATAATAAGGATTGTTTTGATAGGTTGCTGTAATTTTGTTTGATTCCAATTTTTGTGTCTGTGAATGTCCCATGGGAATTAATTGTTCCTGAAGACCTCCGATCTATCTAAATGTTTTTATTTATTTATTTATTTGGTATATATAATTATGTATTGTGTATGTATGAACCAGACATGCGGGACACTGCTGGAGAAGTAAGGATGAACTAATAAGAAACATACTCCTGTGGACCCCATCACATGGACAAGCAAAGGCAGGACGACCAGCTAGAATCTATATACAACAGCTCTGTGCTGATACAGGATGTAGCCTTGAAGACCTATCAAGAGTGATGGACGATAGACATGGGTAGCAAGAGAGGGTCAATGAGATTTGTGCTGGCAGCACAACATAATGATGATGATGATGATTATGATTGTGTGTGTGTGTGTGTGTACACATGCATACATATACATACACTCATGCATACATATACTAGATAGGTTGTTGATAGATTGTTGGGATTTTGGTTAATTCCTGATTTTGTGCCAGTGAATGTTCTATTAGTATTAATTGTCAGTGAAGAGCTCTGATCTATATAAATGTTTTTTCTGTTTTTTTTTGTGTATATCTAAATATGTATTCTGTGTGTGTGTGTGTATGTGAACACATGTATATATACAATCATATATATACATATATCTTCAATGGTGTTGGGTTGATTCTTGTCTTCCTTTATTCTTTCTTTGTATAAATACATGTTTTTTTCAAGGGCATTGGGTGGGTTTAATGTGTGTGACCATGCATTTAACCCCATACATAGATGTATTTTTAAGCAAGTCTGTATGTGTACAGGTTTGCATGCACATGTGTGTGTGCGTGTGTGCGTGCGTGTATGTGTGTGTTTTATTAGGCTTTGTTTAATGCTGGTTTAAATCTACCTCTGAAAATTTTTCTTATTTGGAGTAATGAGTAATCATTATTCTGGTATATAGGCATCATTTTAAAGTCTCCTTTCCTGCATTAATAAAAGTATTTTGATACATAAAGTTTTCTATTTTCTGGTAATTTAATGTCGTTTTTATGAAAGGAGACTCTATCGTTCAGTGATTAAGTGCAGCCAATGTATATCTTGTTGCAGTTAGGGCATTTGATTATGAAGACTACATGTTTTGAAGTGCAGCTTAAATTTCTATTTATGGATATTGTTTTAGGGTTTTCGAAGTTATAGGATTTTCCTTCTACGATTATATTACATACACCACATCTTTTATTTTTGCATTTTGAGACTCCATATATTCTGTGTTTCCCAACTTTAGAGGAGGTTAGTGCAGGTTTTAAGTTGTTGGTTGTCATTTGCTTTCAATGATGTCTGTGGTGACTAGTATGTTTTGATTATGTCATTGATTTTAAGTTGACTGAGATTCTTTGATATTTCTTTGAATAGCTCTGGGTTATCGTTGTTGTATAAGACACATGTTAAGGGTTGCTCATTTCAATGTTTTTTTGGAGGGGGTTCATCGTTTTTAATGGTATTTTTCAGTTAATTCAAATCCTTTACACACACACACACACACTAAAAATGATAAAAAATATATAAATTTTTTTAGTGTAAATAAAAAAGTTATATACATGTATACACATACATATATACATACATATATATATAAATATATATATATATATATATACACACACATACATATATACATACATATATATAAACATACATACATACATACATATATATATAAAATAAAGAAAATTAACAATGCTTGTTTGAATTTTACACGTTATAACACCTTATCCTGTTATTCTTTTATGAAAATGTCTCGTGCAATACCATCATATCATGTGACTAAACATCACGCAATATAGATACTAGACAGGACATTATTACCACACAACCATGTGAAGATTATGGAAATCATATGAAATTTAAGTAATGAACTTATTGTATCCATAATTCTAATATTTTTAGGTTTATACCTGATCTGTTAATATAGCACAGAGCACTCTTTTCATCCAACTCTTCTTATTTGCTTTTACTCTCTCTTAATATTATCTATCCATATATATATATATATATATATATATACGAGGTGCATATGATAAGTTTCCAGGCTTTTTTTTCGTATGGGCACTTTTATTGATAGTACACATATGAAACTCTAATCCCCTTCGAAGTAATCTCCTCCGGCTGCAATGCACTTGTTGTACTGTTCCAACAACTTCTGGAAGGCCCCATGGAAGTCCTCTTGTGTGAGCGTGTCAATGATCTTCGTCACAGCCTCTTTCATCAACTCCATTGTCTCATAACGACAGCCTCTGAGCTTAGGGAATAAGACCCAATTTGAAGAGTGCAGGCCTCTTCCGACGGAATCTCTTCCTGAACTCCCTTAAAACCTCAACATAGTAACCCTAACCCTAACCCTTTGGCCAATCAACTGTGGTGTATTGACTTCCTTACTCCTCCCACACCTCTCATCATCCCTCACAGACACCCTGCCCTCCTTGAATCTCTTATGCCACTCAAAAACTGATGCTTGATTCATGCAAGATGCTCCAAAAGCAGTCTGAAACATTCCATACGTTTCTGTGGCATTTTTTCCAAGTTTAAAACAGATTTTATTGCATATCGTACTAAAGTGTCAGATTGCATTTTTGAAATTCACCAGCTGTGATAATCAGGCTTTAGTAGGGTGTATTCCAACTCTTGCTGTAGCTGTTTATTTGTACTTGAAATCATAAAAACTGGTCAGTCATCTCATAAGATGTATAGCAATAACAAACTGAATTTTCAAGAGTCTATGACAATTTTAAATGCCCAAACGGAAAAAGTCTGGAAACTTATCGTATGCACCTCGTATATTAAAGAAATATAAAAAATGTACAAAAATATAAAAAATTATAAAATTAATTTAATACAAAAAAATGATAACTTTTTTGTAGTTTACATGGTGAATGGAAGCTAAACAACTTTTGTAAGATTTGAATTAATAGCTGTCTACAATTTAATTTGCTGTATAACAACAACAATAATAATGACAATAATCATGGTAATAATAATAATAAACATAGTAATAATATAGACATGCTGTTAATAAAGCATCAATTGATTTTCAACTAAATATCTTCTTTGTACAGTTAAATGAAAAGATAGATTCAGTTCAGCTAACCATATGGACAAAAAGTAAGAGCCCAGTTTCCAGTTGCACATTATACATTTATACAAACTGAACCATGAAAGTAAAAATTAGGAATTTTCAAAGTACATGCTACTGTATCCCATGAATATCAAAAAATATTTTGTAGTTTTAGTCTTATAGATAGAAAACAGTAAACAAAAAAAGAAAAGACATTTGGTGAACTACAGTAAAATATAAAAGATTTGGCAGAATCAAATGAATAACAGAACAATTCAGAAATAATGAAAACAGTTATAGAATTTGCAAGTGACAGTAATCATATTTTAGTTATAAATACAAATACAAACTTCTCCCAATAGTTCGCCATGTACTTTCGATACACCATAAATTGTTCGGGGTCTCTGAATTGTAAGGTCAGGAGTTGGATTCCGGGGTGAATCTGGACCAAAAGCACCTGTGAAGATACATAACAAGAAGATTCATTTATGTCATATTTTCTATGCCTAGTTCCAAGAAGAGTCTTAGATAAAAGTTTGGTGACATATAAAGATAGCTACATATATGAAATAAACAAAAATATGGGACACTTAATTTATCTACAGATAAAATTATATTAGAATGTAAGCATAAATTGTAATTTTTGGCAAAATGGTCAAGATGCAGTGTCTTTAAAAATATCTTTTCATCATAAGTTGACTTTTGTAAGGACACTTTTTCTTAAGTAGGAATTGACCTGTCACACACCAGACATATATATACATATATATAAATATATGTACACATATACATAAATATCTATGCACATATACATACATCATCATCATCATCATTATGTTGTACTGCTCGAATAGATTTCCCTAACTCTCTCAGAGCTGTTGTAGATAAGTTGTAGATGGTCGTCCTACACTTGCATGTCCATGTGAAGGGGTCCATAGGAGAATGTCGCTTCTAAATTCATCTTTGCTTCTCTAGTAGTGTCCTGCATGTCTTGTTCATCTGATTAGGATGGTCTTTGAGATGGGTGGTAGATGGCCATACAGCTGCTGTTTTGTGGGATGTTGCTTCCAGGATTTGTTTGATATAGTTGGTAGCATCCTTGTGCAAGCTTTTTCTCTGTATGCTTAATCATCGTCCAAGTGGTGCCTCCATACTACTGTATGGAAGCACCACTTGGATGCTGACTAAGTGTAAAGAGATACACATATATACACACATATACATACATATATTCACACAAAAATACATATACACACACATACACACACACACATATAAATACATACACACACACACACTTATTAGTATATATACAATCATATATATATATATATATACACACACACACACACACACACACACATAAATATATACATATATACACATATGTTACAATTTAGGCAACAGATTTTATAAACTCCTGTGTCGGATAAAGAATTTGAATTTTTGGAGCTATTTTTAATATCTGTTTTATTGTTTTTGTGTAGAGGGTAGAGGTTTTTATGCCTAAGTAGTTAAAGTTTTTTCAATGATGGTAGCTGTGGGATTTTAGGGTAATACTATTTGAACCAACCATAAATTTCACATATGAACTCGAAAAAAACAATTCTTTACCTTTTCTGGACATCCTACAAATAGTTGTAAATAAAGTTGGCAACCTTAGTCGAGGGTGACCCGAAGGGTCTTTTTTTGATAGCTACTACACCAAGGTGTAGGGGAGGGCACTACTCCTTTCCTTAGATTGCTCTACTTTACCCTTGATCCATACCTTATAATGCTAAGTGTTAAGCAAGGAGGCATCAAGTACCATTTTTCGAGTCTTTGGTATGACCCGACCTGGGATTGAACCCTGGTCTCCTGGGCCATTTGCAAACACTCTACCTACTAGTGAAGGTGCCCCTAGAGCTGACTTCTGTTACTGGCCAACGTTTACGTACATGGTCGACATGTCTTCAGATTATTTGTCCGTTCGACACTCTCAAATGCAACATATCGTGACCTTTTATTTACTACCCCTGGAATCCATTTTCCTTGGGCATTGAAGATGCAAACAAAGTCAATTTGGTATTGAACACATGTCTCCCAGGTCATTGATGAACACTCTCACCATCATGCTAATGTCCGGTGATCCTACTTAGAGATAATAGCAATAAGTTAGAATTTAAAATTTACCACAAGAATAACAACAAAAATGACTTTTAGATTTTTATTCAAACTATAGCAATAAAATAAAAAGTGGCATTCTCACAAGTTTTTTTTTCCTCAGAGCTGTTAGAATCTACTCTCTCAATTTTCTAAATGAGGAATTTGAGCATATCAAGAACTCTTATTCTAAACTACAATATCCTGTATCTTTCATTCATCAGGCCAAATTGAAACCCATAAACATCCACATAAATATTGACCCTATAAAAAGACACAAGGTACTATAGTATCCATTGCCTAAATTGTTACAAATTATACATAGGTGAAATTAGTAGAAATCTGAACAAAATAATTTATGAACACACACACACACACACACACACACACACACACACACACACACACACACACACACACACACACACACACAAACAAACACACACACACTAATGATAATCAATTATAGTCAATATTTTTTATCTAATTGTTTATGACGGCTGTTTAATCTTTAATACAATTATTCAAATGAACATTTCCCATTTAATTTAAATAATTATATTGAACATGAAACAGGTGTCATGAACTATTCAATATAAAACACATTGATTCTAAATTTATAATTATGATAATTATTAATATAGCAATTTTTAAAATATTCATTACTCTGCATAAAATAACAAAACAAATAAACAGAAAAAATTTATAGATTCATGAATAAATATCCTCACAAATACTTTTATACATACATCTATTTAACCTAGAAAGTTGTGATAAATAGTTACAAGCTGATGAACAAAATAATCAAAAATATTTCATTACAAAATTCTAATAAAAATACATTAGTTATAAATATTGTTTTTACTATGACAAAAAAAAAATTATCACATTAATTCCTAGTTGAAATGTGCAACAAAAAGATAGAACAAATGCTGTTAGAAAACTTGCAGCTTTTTTTTTCTCTGAATGAATTCTACTAGCTGCTTAGCTAAATTGAAGAAAAAGTGTTAGCTGTAGTGATCTTACTCAGTAACCATTACTTTTTTATAAGCTAGTTCAAACTGACAATTGTAAGATTTTATGAAGAAAGAAAACTAACTTACCGATTGTGCTGGGAAAAAATAAGCGAAGATTATATTGCCTGCATAATTCCAAAATATTGTGGACTCCTTCGATGTTAACCTTCATGGCAAGGGGGATATTAGTTTCACCTATGGCACTGAGAAGGGCACTAAAGTGGACAATACACCCTACTTGATGGTTTACTACAATTTCTTGTAAATTTTTAAAGTCTAAAATGTCTGCATATATGTAAGGTCCTGAAACAGAAAAAAAGTTGTTAATTAGAAATTTTGAATGATTATATAAAAGAAAACTAGATGAAGGGATCAATATTTAATTTTGGGAAGGGGAGGAGAGGGAAAAGAAGGGAGAGTTATTGGCAGAATTTGAATCAGAAATTTTTATAGTAGGTTTGCTAGTTGGTTGGTTTGTTGTGTTTTATGGCATATCAACTATTGTCGGTTACTTAATGCCAAATCCTGTTTATACATATGATTTTTAAGTGAGTAGTTTATTGGCAGAATCTTTAAAATGAGCCAGGGTTAATTTTTTTTTGCACACAGTTAAATTGTTTCAAATATTGCTATTTATTGTTTGCACACAGTTAAATGGTTTCAAGTATTGCTATTTATTGTTTGCACACAGTTAAATGGTTTCAAGTATTGCTATTTATTGTTTGCACACAGTTGAATGGTTTCAAGTATTGCTATCTGACACTAATAGTTCTATCTGCCAGTTAAATGGTTTCAAGCATTACAATGTAATACTAATAGTTCAACTTAACATTAATCATTTGTTAGCACACAGTTAAATGGTTTCAAGTATAGCAAATGATTAACTAGTTCTATTTGATACATAGATGGAACCCTAACAGGGACTACCTCTCAAAGTCAGAGTAGACCTGGGAGTAATGGCAATGAAGGGGTACTCTACATTCCCTAAAGCTACAGGACAAAAGCCTCACCATCGGATGGCTTAGTCATATCCAGGACACTCATTGGTGGGAGGGTCTTACTCCTGTGCAGAGATGCAATTGACATAATCTACAGCACCAGTTGACTTGGCTGTTCACTGTAGCAGGTTCAATCAATGTTATAAAAGTATTTACTTATGTGCATTAACAAGGTGTTTATGTTGAAAAATATACATTCCTCATTTGTAATGTTACCCAATTAGATGGGGCCGTAGAATACACCGACTGCATCCCTGCAGAGGAGTAAGACACCCACAATGAGTGTCCTGGATATGACATTAAACCATCTGATGGCGACGCTCCAGTCTTGGAGATATGTGGAATGTAGAGTACTGCTTCATTGCCATTGCGCCCAGGTCCACTCTGACTCAGAATAGTAGCACCTGATATCTATGGGTCAAATAGAACAAACTATGCATCCAAATGAATGACTGATGTTAAATTGTGACTGTTATATAGCAATACTTGAAACCATTTAACTGTGCAAATAAGAGCTCAGGCTTGTTTAAGAATGTTATCTACAAAATGTGTTTACAAACCAAATATATATGTAGAAACAGGATTTGGCATTAAATAACCTACAATGGTTGATATGCCATAAAACCCAACCAAATCAAATCATATATATTTAATATATATGTATAAAGAGGATTTGGCATTAAATAACCTAAAATGGTTGATGTACCATAAAACCCAACCAAATCAAATCATATATATTTAATATATATGTATAAAGAGGATTTGGCATTAAATAACCTACAATGGTTGATATGCCATAAAACCAAACCCAACCAATCATTTGTAACATATTGAGTGGGAACACTCAGTGTGGTCGACCCATTTCAACACCAGTTTAATGATTGACATGTTTTGGGGATTATGTCCGGTGTGACCTTGATGAGGATATGGGAACCAGAACATGAAATAAAGGTTTAATGAAATTATGGATTTTCATTAGCAGATGTGGGCACAGGATCAAAGCCAAAAAACTGGGTTTTTTTTTTGGTTAACTAGAGGGTTACAAATGAAACAGAAACATAATTTGAGAGGATTGTGGGTTTAGGTCCTTCTAGACCATTGTATAGATGAATGACAAAAGAATTTCTCTTCTTTAATGATGGGTGAATTTCAGCAACCCACAATCAAAGCCAGCCTGAACGTTTTAACATATGAATACAAGTGCCTGTGGTGTAATGGTTATCGTTGTAGGAAATGGACACGTCGACACGAGTTCAAATCCTGGACGAGACCGATTGCATTTTCACATAGCACTAATACCCTTGGGAAAGGTATGAATCCAATAATTCTCCCTCCAGCTATGGGTAAATAGTAGGGCAGACTGGGTTCTTCAGCCTTGCTGAGGAAACTAGTCTAGGAGAAAGAAAACTCTGAATTCAAACCTGATAAACTCCGCTTAAAAATTGACCTTGTGTCATATCCTGCCCGAGTGGAGGGGTTGGTAAATATGAACATATGAATACAAGTAAAAAGATTTTTAAAAATATAAACATATCCATTTCTTTAGATAGATAGATAGATAGATAGATAAGAATACGAGATAGATAAGATAAGAATACAAGATAGATAAGATAGATAGAAAAGATTAAATGATAGATTGGTAGAAAAGATAAGAATGCGAGATGAATAGAAAGATAAAAAGATAAAAAAGATAAGATAGATAGATGAGAATATCAGTTCAAATAAATCGAAGAATAAGATTAATGACTTATTTGAAAATTTAATAAAAAGCAACATTATATAAACCCAAAAGTTTACTTATGACCACCTTTTGAGACTTCAAAAAGAATTATCAGAATTATTTTAAAAACTTACCCTTTTCATAAACACTTTTATCTGGTTTGATAATGTCAGATAATATCACATTAT
Organism: Sepioteuthis lessoniana; assembly: GCA_963585895.1. Classification (NCBI taxonomy): domain Eukaryota; kingdom Metazoa; phylum Mollusca; class Cephalopoda; order Myopsida; family Loliginidae; genus Sepioteuthis; species Sepioteuthis lessoniana. The sequence continues at coordinate 97,425,803 of OY757912.1, forward strand.
TTTTGCCATATTTTTGTCTGCAAAAAAAAATGAAAGCAAATTAAGTTTTCGTGAGAGATCAAACATTGACATATTACAAATGTACGAACTTGATAAGCATATAAAAATATGGACACAATTTCCATAAAATTGACAGGATTATTTATGTTTATTAATTTTTGCAAAAATCAGGTGTATTTTTGATAGCTTTCTCAAATCTCCTCAAACCAAAAATTCTTGAAAGTTTATTTCAAGCTGTTTATTTGAGTTGCCATAAAAATTAGAATCATTTATGTATGAATTAAGGATTAGAGAGTATTTTCTGGAAATTCCACAATTATTTCAAAAAACTATAAGACAGTGTTATCAAAGTGTAGTATCAGTGCCAAGTATTTAGCTCATACTCACTTCTGGAGTGTTAAAATTATATATATATATATATATATATACACGGGTGTTTTGAAAAGTTAGATATCATTTCATAATTCAATAATTCATAATTCAATAACTTGACCAATTCTTTTCCAAATGATCACAAATTTTAACAGCAAGTGTAGAAATAATTAAAAATTCTGTGTTTAATGTTTGAATACTTTTTCTTTCAAGTAAATGGTATTTATATATTTAAAAAGAAAAATACACAAAATGTAAACATATGAGTTTTTAAGATGTTTTTACACATGCTGTTAAAATTTGAATTCATTTGAACAAGAAATGGTCAAGTTATAAGATTACAAAAGGATATCAATTTTTCTTTAGTATAATTATAATACTCCTAATAATAACACTGGTTTACAAAAATAAATTTTTGGTCTGAGGCAAGAATGGGGATAGGTGTTTTTTGTTAATTTGGGTGTGCTGAATTCAAATTTATAAATAGTTTTGCTCTATCACCTCTAGTTTTCTGGCTTTTAGATAGTCTCATTTTAGTATAAACAGAGAAAATATGTGCATATTTCAAGAGTTGCAGCAGCTCATAACAGATAAAACAGGATAGATAAAGAACACTGATTGAATCAATATACTTGGATGACAAAATTACACAATTCATAGTACCACAGACAGTCAAAAGTGTGTTTTCTTAGAAGATCTGGTATATTTTGCCTCCGGGATGTCACGCAAGAGCATCCAGCAGAAGTCCCATCATGCCGGGGTTCCATTTGCCTTGATAGTTGCTCTCCATCTTCATAATGTCTTGGTGGAATCTTTCTCCATGCTCATCACTCACTGCTCCAAGGTTTGGCGGGAAGAAGTTGAGGTGGGAATGGAGAAAATCAATCTTGAGTGACATTCGGCACCCCATATCTCATAAGACTTTAGCAACTTCTCAATACAGGCTTGGTAATCTGGTACGCGTGTGTTACCAAGGAAGCCACTACAGACTGACTTGAATGCTTCCCATGCTCTCAGTTCCTTTAAGTTAAGAAGCTCCTCAAAATCAGTATCCTTCAGCACTTCTCGGATCTGAGGTCCGACAAAGATGCCCTCTTTGAGCTTAGCAGCACTAAGACCTGGGAACACAGTAGACAAGTGTTGGAAGGCAGCACCATTTTTGTGCAACACCTTCATGAAATTCTTCATCAAACCAAGCTTGATGTGAAGAGGAGGAAGAAGCACCTTATTCATGTCCACCAGAGGATTCTCCTTGAGGCTGTGTTCATCAGGAACAAAAGTGCTTCTAGACCCCCAATCTTTCTGCTTGTAATGCTGGGATACAGCTCGACTATCCCAGAGACAGAGAAAACAACAGTACTTTGTGAAGCCCGCTTGCATACCCATAAGAGGACCAATGACCTTATTTGTTCCGATTCCTGAAACTGGTGATCCTTACATCTTCCTGGACTAGGTTCCACTGTTTAAGCTGAGAAGCCAAGAGCTCTGACTGCTGTTTTAACAGATACAAATCACGAGCAAGATCATTCAGGTCTTCTTGCGTGATCCAGTGTGGCTCATTGCCACTTGTTCCTGAATATGTAGACTTAATATCTTCCAAAGATATTGACTCGGCAGAATCCTCCCTTGAAGGCATTTCTTCATCTGATGAGGAAAGAAGATCCTTATTTACTGGAGGTGTGGGTACAGGAAGATCATCTGAATGAGGAACGGGTCTCATAGCAGATCGAAGGTTGGGATATTTGATCTTTTTCCTAGAAGATGCATTGAAACCAGTTATATTAGTTAAACAAAAATAACAATTATCTGCGTGGTTTTGCGGCTCTCTCCAAACCATCGGGACTGCAAAGTTGAAAGCCACTTTCTTGCCATTAAACCATGCAGTTAGTCCATTGTAGCAGGGTTTACACCAGATGTGTGGAACCCAAGACTTGTCCTGATCACCAATTTTACAGTCAAAATAGTGAAAGTAGGTGGTTCTGAAGAGGGAAGTGATGGTTCGACGCTGTGCAACTGTTGTGAAGTCCCCACACACGTAGCAGAAAGAATTGGCCTTGTTGAGGCATCCTTGACATTTTGACATGCTTGAAGCCACTGGAGAATCTGAAAATATAACAAAGTAAAACTAAATGTGCATTTGAAAATGTAATACTAATATTTAGTAACCCAAAAGATGTGTAACACGATAGTTGAGGGACACCAACCTCCTGTGCCGCCTGCGAGACAACCTCTTCCAATGACAGCCAGAGTGTGGATTGAGACCTGCTGCCTTAACTGTCAAAATCCGTCTTGATATATATATATATATATATATATATATATATAATGTAATGCTATCACTTACATTTAGTGCATAATAACTAAAAAATAGGCCATAAGTCTCACAATATTAGAATTAACCCTGAATTCATATACATCTTTATGTACCGTATATGCACACTATGCATATCTAAAAAAACTAGAGGTGATGAGTAAAAACGGATTTCAAATTTGAATTCAGCACCCTCAAATTAGGTAAAGACGGGTATTTCTATGCTTGCCTCAATTTCTTTGTGAACCAGTGTAATTAACACTCCTTTAAAAATAGATGCAAAAAACAAATAAAAAAAACTGACATAAATATATAGATGGTTAATTTAACTTATTAATTTAATTTTTAAGGAAATATATTTGCTTAGATTTTCCTACAATCTGATTTCACAAGAGTAATGAAAGATTCTGTTATTTTGGTGACATGTTTTGTTTTGTTTCGTTTTTTTTTTGTATTTGCTGTATTACTATCAATTTTTGGTTCAAATTTTGTCAATTTGAAATTTTACAAGTATATTAGATGGATCAAAATTGTATAAATTCATTATTTTTCATTATATATTTGTTTTCACTTTTATAATTAAAAAAAAATTATATCTAATGGTATCAAAAACTACCATAGAATTTTCATGGGAACAAATACTACTTTCTCATCCTAGGTAGAAGAACAATAAAGTAACATTGATTCAAGGCAGAGTACACAGTTACTAGACTCTGATCCTAGGCAAAAATGCTGACTGAAATATAATTTCTTATAAGATTTGTCTTCATTGTACAATGTTTCAATACTAAGTTATCAATTGCAATATCAAAATTTGATTTAACTATACACAAGGAAGTAAAAAGATATAAATCTCGCATAGTTCTTATGATTAAATTTGATTGTAGAAATATTACCTTTGAGAGAGAGAGAGAGAGAGAGGGGGGGAAGGGAAGTAACTAGTTATTTACTCATTAGTTTTGTTTGATACAAAAGCAAATTAAGCAAAAAGGGAAGTAACTGAAAAGAAAAAAAAATTGGCAAGTAATCAAAGGGAAATAACTACCTCGTTAAAAATAACCCTGAAATACTCATCAATAATAGTTTCTCTTAACTGAATCTATTTCACGAAAACTACATCCCTAAAAATAAATCAAACTTTTTTTTAATGATAATAGTCAGATATTAGATCAAAATTTGAATACACAAAAAAACAGAAGTTATCATAGTGATTGCTTGTTTAAATATTCTTTGAAGGCTAAAGAATATTTGTTTTGTATACATCTATTCTAAGTCTTAAGATTTTTTTTTCTTGATTTTACATTAATTTATTCAAAGCTACATATTCAGTTGTCAGTCTGGTGCCACAGATGAGACAATTCATCGAATGATAGTTGAGTTATCCTTTCACAAAATAGCAAGATTTCCGGGTACAAAGGAAATTTACCTTTTTACTTTGTGAATATTTACTTATTTACTTTGTGAATATTCACAACTTGTGAATGTTTGCACAACATTGGGATCTATGTATTGACCTACGTTTTAAGATATTTTATGCTCGTTTAAATCATCAAAATCTTTTATTCTAACACATTGTTGCAAAGTGGAGATGTTCTCAAATTCAATGCAAACATTGATATGTTGTCAAGTTTGACACAAATGTTGAAAGAATAACTCCCCAAAATACCAAGGATGAAGAGATTATAGTAATTTCATATACTATATGTTTAGGGGATTGGTTGCTCAAAATTATCACATGTTGGCTCAGAGAAGAAGCAACTGCAGGTCTGGACTGGCCATTCTTGGATACTTTTTACTTCTCCTAGACTGGTTACAATAGCAAAGTTAAAGAGCTCAGCCTATCCCTCTATTTAACTTTAGCAGGAGAGACTAGTTAGATCTTTACCTTTCCCAAAGGTAATAGTATGATATGAAATGTAAAGGCCTTCATCCAGGATTTGAACTTGTATCATTGAGTCTATTTTCACTGATGACAACCATTACACCATGAGCACCTCCTGAGATATGCTATGAGGAGTATACATGTTTAAGTAAAAAACAATGTATAAGAAAGCGATGTATAAAAAAGAAAATGAGCAGCTCAGAATTCAAATCCTAAAAGACACAGAATGTAACAATGGGGAGCAAAAATTGAGAATATACTGTCAGAAGAAATAGAATATTCCATTCAAAATTCTATGAAAATTATTAGAAATGATATAAGCCTTAAGCTTCAAGAATAAACAAGCTGAAATAAAAAAAAAAGAAAAAAGAAAAAAAAAAAGAAATTCAAGTCTAAAAGCTAGTTAATATTAATAATACCTTGTCTTAGAATGGAAATCTCTTTGACACAGTGGTTAACGTGATGGGCTGTGACACCGTGGTAAGCAAGTTCAAATTCCAGTTGCACTGTCATTCACTTTTGGACTGATTATCATCGGGAAAGTTATAAACCCCCTATCCCTTCAGCAATGGGCTAAATAGTATCACTGATGTTCTATAAGGATGGCTTTGACTTTAAATAACACATAAAGTTTGATATGCCATTAAACAAGAAACCAAACCAAAACTTGTCTAAAAAAAATCAATATCAAAATAAATAATACTCACCTCATGACTCTGGCTAGGCCAAACCCTAACTGCCCAAGACTTCCTAAAAAATAAAGGAAGAAAAATATACAGAATTAGAGTTTCATAAGTTGAGATTAATATCAAAACTAATTGCTTCATTATTACTTTTATCAAAAATGTTATATATATTTTAAGCTAAAGTCAGTTTAACAATTATAGCCTCCACTTAGATATGATCCAAAAACCTATTTTCAGAAACATTTTTAATAGTTGAACTTTCCATCATCACAAATAGATCTATTTGATCCATAGATGGAACTCTAACAGATACTACAATTATGGATCAGAGTAGACCTGGGGCAAATACCAATAAAAGGATGACCCCACAATTTTGAAAGCTCCAGAACTGGAACTTCACTACTAGATCAAATTTAGCGTCATAGCCAGGAGGATGTCACTTCTCTGCAGAGAATGTAATCAGTATCTTCTAGGCTCTGCCATCAAAGCACTTAATTTTCATGCATAGAATAATATATATATTATATATATATATATATATATATATACCAGAATATGATGACATACCAAAATTTTAAACCTTTCTTAATAATCTTATATATATATATATATATATGCAAATTTCATTAAACATAATAGACATTTTATGTCTACATATTTTCTTTTGGATCCGTTCGAATTCCCGTATTACTTTTATTGTATTCTGGGGGAATTGATTTATGTATTGTCCATAGTTGCATGTATCCCTAGTACTTTCTGCCCGACTTTGGGCCATCATCAGGGGAGGATCTACTACAAAAGTGATGTAACTTTTGTTTTAGCATATTACAACTGTGTAAGGGCGTCTTTGCCGTTGAAGGTTTTTGGCGTTTGTTTTTGAATGTGATTCTATATTTAGTGCCAGTAGCTAAAGACATTTAAGTACATTAGCACTGGTTTGAAAATTAATTCTATTAAGTGTTGGCTGCAGGTTTCTGATATGTAATGCTTCGAGAATCTGAAGTTTTTGTTTATTATTTTGATGTTCTAATATTGTTGTGTTGTCGGTGAGAATTTTCCGTAGCTGTGCCGTTGGGCATGAATGTTTTTTTAAATGCTGAGCTATTGAACTTGTGTCTGAAAGGTGCATTGTAAGTCTCCTCGACAGGGTAGTTGAGGTTAAACCAACATATATATTATTATTATCAGAGATACAATCTCCTAAAGGACATTTAAATTTATATATAACGTTGGTTTTTTGCAAAACTCCAATCGAGGGAGAGGAATTATTTCTAATGACTAGATTCGAGGTTTTAAACTTATTATAATATATAACGAGTTTTATTTTTTTATTAGGATCAGTGGGGAGTATGTTTTTGTGAATCAATGTTTTCAAGATTTTTTCATCGGATTTGTAATTGTAGTGCATTTGGTTACGATAAAAAAGTTTGATATATGTTTGTTGGCTGGATGGAGTAGTACACTGTTTATTTTGTTGGTTAACATTTTTGATCATACGTTTAATTTGTTCATCAACAATATAGTTAGAAAACCCATTGTTGATGAGAGCCTGTTTTATGTTTTCTACCTCTTTATAAAATATTGTTTTGGAGGAGGAGATTAGTTTGGCACGGGATATTAGATTATGAATAATTGCTTTTTTATATCTGAAGGGGCATTCACTTTTAAAGTTGAGGGTACAGGAGTTGTTACTAGAGGGTTTTTTGTAAGTGGAGGTAGTGAAGTTATTATTGTTGTTAGCATCAATAAGAACATCTAAAAAGGAAATTTTATTGTTTTTGTTTACTTCATGAGTAAAGTTAAGGACTGAATTGTTTTGGAAGGTGTCTTGTAGTATGTTGATTTCGTTAATATTATTAGTAAGAATAAGGATGTCATCAACATATCTTAGGTATATTGGAGGTTTTTTTGTGCTATTAAAAATTCTATTTTCGAGATCGGACATGTAGAAATTACTGAAAATTGGGCCTAGGACAGACCCCATAGATACGCCATCAGTCTGAACGTAAATATTTCCAAGATGGTCATAAAATGGAACTTCAGTAGTACATGTTAAGAGTAGTTTTCGAAGTATATTAGAGTTGATTTTAAGAGGAGGAAGAGATGGGTTATTATAAATATTATTTATAATAATATCAATTGTTTCATTAACAGGTACATTAGTAAATAAATTTTCTACATCGAGTGAGGCTAATATACCATTATTGGGTTTAATTGTATGAAGAACTTGAATTAATTCATGTGTAGAATTTATGTTGTATTTGCTAGGTAAGTATGGTGAAATAAGCTGTTTTATTGTTTTTGTGAGTTGATAAATTGGTGTAGGTATTTGTGATATAATAGGGCGTAGAGGATGATTAGGTTTATGTATCTTTACGGTCCCGTAAAGATAGCCTGGTTTATAATCCCCAATTATTTTGGGTAGTTTTATGCTATTAAGTTCGGCATTATTAGCAGTGATTAGTTTATTAATTTTTGATTTTAGTTGGTTGGTGGGATTCTTATTTAATTTTTTGAATTTTGTATGGTCATCGAGGATATTTTGTAGTTTTGAATGGTAATCTGTTTTATTGAGTACTACAAAAATGTTTGTTTTATCAGCTTTTTTTATGGTGATGTTAGGGTGGTTGCGTAATTCTTTAGCAGCAGTTTTTAGTTGATGTGTTAATAATGTAGGTTGTTTTTTATTGTATCTATTTTTGATGGCTTCAGCCTTAAGGAGATCACGGAATTCGGGTTTGACTGAGATTACCTTATTATCCCGGAGTTTTTTAAGAGAAATGCAAACAGTCTTGTCCAGGGTTTGAACTTGGGTGGCCAATTCCATTTCCAGCTGTTATGCTAAGTGTGCCTCCATTACATAACATTAAGAAACAAGAAAATCAATAAGTAGATTCCATTATAAATTTATTTCATCTGTCATTGATGGAATCTTCAGATGGATTTGAATAAGAATTTCTTCCTTTTGACCATTAACTGAGAAATACATTTATCTTATGTAAAGGTCAATGGGTCATAATTTATATATATATATATATATATCCATCTTAGAAAACCCTCCAATGCACAATAAGTAAATCCTCTAATGCATAAGTGATTCCATTGAATCTACACTCACTTTTGTTTATACACACACACACACATATGTGTGTATACACACACACACACACACACATATTTTTAATGACTGCTAGGTTATTTTGAAATTTTTTATTATATACCACACTGTTATCAGGGGCTGTAGAATATGGCAACTGCACTTAAGAAAAGAGGGTAAGACCCCCACCTTCCTATCATGAGGCCACCTATCTGTTGTGGGTGGTGATAAGTAATACCTGCAGATGGCATCCTGGTGGCTGAACAGTCTATGACGTAGATACAAGGGGTCATGTGATCTGCAACACTCCACTTTGACTCTTACTTAGGCTAAACAGGCAATTGGAATGGCCCGATCTGATCAGTCAGCTGGTCATGACAAGTCTTAGCACCAATATGATGACACCATCATATCAGTGTATTCTACAAATTGCTCTTATTACAAACAAACACCTAACTCTTTCTGTTTTAAAGGTGCTAGAAGGCAGTGGCTGAGACTCAATTACATTGAGAGAAACAAAACTTTGACTACTGTTTAACTTTAAGTCCCTAGCTTGTGAGTACTAAAAGTCAGAAATTAGCAAGGTCTTAAAACCTCCTCCTGACATGAGTATACTGGCTGATGTATTTCAACCAAGGTAAATGAGTATCTCCCCTTGATAAATTTCCAACAGAAGTTGGACTCCATGGAGGGAGGTGGAGCACAAGACCAATGAATAAAATAAAAACAACACATGGCAAATACAAAAACCCAAAAGAAACCTCTTTGCATCTGATTTAGAAAATAAAATAAAAACAGAATTCCCAAGACTGATTATGATTGAATTACTTGAAGAAACTTCTTTAGCCATATTGTCCCTATTTTTGATTGAAAACCCCTCAAACTGTAAAAAAAAAATTAAAAAAAAAAGAAAAAAAAAAAAAGCAGCAATGTATTTGTAGAAGTAAGTAAAGTAAGGTTGGCGACTATAGTCAAGGGCAACCAAAAGGCTCCCTTTTCAATAGCTACTACACCGTGGTGTAGGGGAGGGTGCTACTCCTTTCCCTGGATTGCTGAGTGTTAAGCAAGGAGGTATCAAGTACCATTTTTAAAGTCTTTGGTATGACGCGACCTGGGATTGAATCCAGGTCTCCCGGACCATTGGCAAACACTCTACCTACTAGACCAATGAGCAGTAGATAACAAAAGACATACCAAAAAACTAATAAAAAAGAAAACATTTCACAATTTGACTTGCAAAATTTACCCACATGAAAAGCTAAACATCTCAAAGGAAATGATCAGAAACAGGAAGTTATCCTTAGTTACACCCGAAGAAATGCAAACATCCCAAGGAAAGCAAGAGCTTATGGACAACAAAAGGATAAACATTTGAAGGAGTGGTGAAGAAATACAAACTCACACATACATTTTAACATTTTTGACACCGGATGTACTTGTGGTGTAATGGTTACTGTTATTGGAAATGGACACAGCAACTCAAGTTCAAATCCTGTTTCCATTTCACATAGAACTAATACGCTTAGGAAAGATATGAATCCAACTATTCTCCCTCCAACTATAAGAAAAATAGAAGAGCAGACTGGGTTCTTTAGCTTTGACATGGCAACCAATTTAGGAGAAGGAAAACTCTGAATTCAAACCGGTTAAATTAGAATAAAAAATGGAACTTGTGTTGCATCCTGTTTGTGCAGAGGGGTTAGTAAATAGATACATTTTGACATTTAACAACTCCATAATTCCCACAGAAATAAAAATTGGATAATACCTTGAAAAGTAGAACAATACATCTCAACACCCTTAAAGTGCTTTAAATGTCAAAATAATGGACATTACAAGAAGAGCTGCAGGGAAAATTTGACATATGGAAGGTGTGGCCAAAAAGACCCAGATCACATTGAAGAAGATTTTTCCTCAAAAAATCAAATGCTCAAACTGCCAAAAGAACCACTCCATCTTTTTGAGAATTTGTTATACAAAAGGAAAAGGCAAACTATGGAGGTGAAATATAGAAGAAATATAACATTTTTAGAAGCAAGAAAAATAGTGGAATCCTATATGAAAGATAACACCAATGCAGCATAGAAAGCAAATCCAACCATCAACAATAATCATCCAGATAAATACAGAGCTTTCATCAAAAAACTAGTGCAACTAGGACCAAACAACAGGCCTTTGAGTAGGCCACCTGGCATTTGCGCCAGGTGGTTGGAAGTCTATTGAACATTTAACCTCAGGGGACTATCCCCCAGGCTTTATTGTTTTGTAATGTTGAGTTGATTGCTTGGTGTCTGAGGTGCCCCATTGGGGGAATACTGAGAGGGCCAAGTATTTTTTGGCCCTGCTACACATGAGTCTTGATTTGTGCACAGTTGCCATGATAAAATAGCCTTGTGCAGTATTATGGCTTGGTGGGAAGTTAAATACATACCACAAGTGGCCAAAATTTCAAGATCAGGAAAAGAAACTACACTCAACTGAAATTTTTCAAATAGAACTACAAATTAAACATAAATAACCCACAACAAACACCCATACCACTGCTCCCAAAATATTGTGATGCTGCATAAATAATTATCACAGGACGAGAGTCCATTTTATGCGCATGTGACATTGAGGGTAGTCTGGCACTTGACACTCCGCAAAATAAGTCCTAGTCAAGACTCCTATTTCGGGCATATGGTAAACCGGCAAATAATGTGGGGGTTAATTTGGGGCTAGAATGATCTCCGACACTGGTAAGTGGGTACCAATTCACTTTCACATACCCCAACAAGTCCTTCGTTTTCCTACCCCCTCAGATATCGGAAAAACAGACTTCAAGGTTAGAAAATATCAACTGTTGAAACAGATATGCACAAAAGAAGACAAATCGATAGAGGAAATAACAGCCAAAAGATTTCAACACAAGGGTGCATTTAAAACACAACAAAATTTTAATAGGCGACGACTAAACAAATAAGGATAAGATTTAAGAAACAGTTCCTTTTTCTTTTCTCTTTTCTTTTTAAAAATACCGGTAATATTAAGCCAACAGGAAGTATCAAACATAAATGTCTCTCAACAGTCCTTTTCTCCTTTCTCCTTTTTTCTTTCTTTTTTTCTTTTACTTGAGAAAATGTCTAAGTTGCCGGACTGAAGCATGTAACAAAGTTCATTCACTAATTTACTATTGATGAAACAGAATCTTTTCAGTTTCTTTCTTTCTTTTTGAGTACATATAACTTTCCAATATGTAGGAAGGGTAGAAGGAAAACAGATTAAGTTGTACTTATCTTTGACGAGTTTCAATGTCCAGATTCCTTTCTCTCCTTTTTACATGCGAGGGATCTCCCGGAGTCGGTGGATATCAGCACGTCTTTCTATCGCTGACTTCTGTCCCAAACTAAAGATTTGTTTCCAAATTTCTCTATCGGAAAAATGGCATTTTGGTGCTAAGGGGGTATGGGCCAATCATTTGATTTTTTCCTTCTCCCACTATTCCATCCAGTCACGATACCTGAGTGACCTGGATTCCTTTCTTTGTTCAACAGACTGCAGGTCATAGAGTGCGGGGAGCTGACCTCTATTCATACATCATTTTAATGGTCAGTCTTAGTGCCCATTGATTCAAACACAGAAGGATAGGGGAATTGACCTCCCCTTCCCTCTCTCTGTAGCATACCACGTCACAATATTAACAGAAAACTCCACTCCAGCTACAATGAATACTGTGAAGGAAAAATCAGATCACCATTCCATTACACCAATTCTCAAAATAAATCCAGAAACAAATACCAAAACAAAACACATTCTAATTACCCCAACTAGACTCAAACCCTTCCCCATCAATCTAAAATAAGTCATGCCCAACCAATAACTGAACAAAAACAAGTGAAAATGTCAAACCCAACTACTCAATCCAGAGATCCCTCAATATTAAGGACAAAATCACCCCACCAAAAAATTAATGAAAAACTAAATATTAAACAAAACCATACAGGCAAGCAAAAGTAATGTAGCTCCCAAGGATCAAATTACAATAAAATCAAAACCATAAGTGGATCCAAGAGTGTAGAAAGTATGGATATTGAAATTGACAGCATGGTTGCAAACTTCAAATTAGTAAATATATATCTAAGAAATATAAGGTACATCTATGAAACAAGACCTTTTACAAAGCCTATGCTTATGAAGCAAAATTTTAACTAACTTTTATCTCACACACTAACAATTCATTTAATAACAAAAATATATACCTTTAAACTATTTGCTCACAAATCATATATACAAAAAGAATTGGCATTAAATACCCCACAAGGGTTGATATACCATTAAACAATAACCAAACTGCTCTTGATTTGACGTTAAAGTGCATCTGATGGGGAGTCTCCAGTTTGAGAATGTGGAGTACCTCTTCATTTCTAATACTTTCAGGTCCACTCTGACCTGGAGTGGTAGTACCTGTTAGAGTCCCATCTATAGGTCAAAGAGAATTGTTCAATCTTTTAAGAGGGAATATTAATATTAAATAGAATTAGTGTTAAATAGCAATACTTGAAATCATTTAACAGTGTGTAAACAAATGAGTTCTGGCATATTTAGGTTGGTTAGTTTCTTTGATTAATGGCATATCGACCTTTGTGGGTTATTTAATCCCAAGGCCATCCTTGTATGAGAACAGTAGTGATACTCTTGAACCCATAACTGGTGGGATAAGGGGTAGGCTCGATACCTACAAACTATTTTCAAAAGATCATAAAGGAGGTGCCCGTGGTGTGATGGTTATCGTCGTAGGAATTGGACACGACAATACGAGTTCAAATCCTGGATGAGACTGATTGCATTTCACATAGCACTAATACCCTTGGGAAAGGTATGAATCCAATTATTCTCCCTCCAGCTATGGGTAAATAGTAGGACAGATTAGGTTCTTCAGCCTTGGTGAGGCAACTAGTCTAGGAGAAGGAAAACTCTGAATTCAAACCTGTTAAACTCCGCTTAAAAATTGACCTACCCCTGCCTGAGTGGAGGGGTAGGTAAATATGATTTTCAAAAGATCATATATGCATAAACAGGACATGGCATTAGATAACCCACAAGGGTTGATATGCCATAAAACACAACCAAACCAAACCAAACCAATCTTATTCTATAACTGGCTTTATTGTTGCTTTTAATCCCAACATTGTATCGATAAACCTTTCCACAACTAAAGTAAACAGTATGGAATTATAAATAAAGAAGAAACTCACCTGTGATAAGAATTTTTGGATTATCTTCAGATGCTGAATGTACATTGTGGAAATGCTGAGTAAAAACAGTACTGGCTGCTGGACAGTGGTTCTTTAGCTGAAGATAATTCTTTAAAAAGCCTTGACTTCTGTTTAGTATACTACGATGCATTTTAGCTGACATTATGAGGAACTCAAATTGGTTTCTGTGATGAAAAGATCTATGAAAAAAGAAAAAGAAAAAAGAAAAAAAAAATGAAAACAAAAAACTTTTAAAAGAAGAGATAGACTAAAAAAAAAAAAAAAATTAATGAGATTTCAAGAAGACATTTCCGTCTACTTGCAATAAAAACAAAAATGAAAATAAAAGTTTAAAAAAAAAGAAAAATTCAAAGTGACTTGAAACATTCTCTTGGGCGTGTCTTATGCCATTTCCAAAAGTGAGTCATTGCAACTCTATTGAATGAATAGACTTCACCACTACAACTTATTCAGCAATGTACAGATTTTTTTTTATAAAGATATAACAATATAAAGACATGATATATAATGAGAATAATTGGGTTGAGTCTAAACACAAACCACACTCTTATTAAGTAACAAACTGAATTAAAATATTGTCCTAACAAATCTTACTACAATGTGCCATTTTTTATTCATTATGGCAATATATAAAAACTGGATTTTCATACTCTACTGTAATTAGTTGTGTCTAACATGCATTCTTGTATAATATGCACCCCTAACTTTCAGCTAAAATGTTCTGGAAAAAAACATCTCCCATGAATAATACACATTGACTTTTTAAAATTTGTAGCAGTTAAATTTATAGTAAATTTAACATTTGTTCAACTTTTTTTATACAGTTTGTATCAACTAAAAAAAAAGAATTTATATAGTTTATATAATGTTTACATACTATTTAGGGCAAATGTAAGGACTTGTTCACACAAAAATCTAACAAACTTTTAGCAAAAATACATTCAAAATGAAAGTTGGCGACTATAGTCAAGGGTGATCCAAAGGCTCCCCTTTCAATAGCTACTACACTGAGGTGTAGGGGAGGGCACTAATCCTTTCCCTAGATTGTTCCACTTTGCCCTTGATCCTTACCTTATAATGCTGAGTGTTAAGCAAGGCAGCATCAAGTACCATTTTTTTAAGTCTTTGGTATGACTTGACCTGGGATTGAACCCCGGTCACCTGAACCATTGGTGAACACTCTACTCATTAGGCCAATTCAAAATAGAAGAAACAAACTATAAACAAACACACCTTCCAGTGGCTGTTTCTCTGCAATATAAAACAGAAGTACTTGTTGCACATAAGTTAGTTTGAACCATAGATATAACTTACTTTCAGTCATGCTGTCCCAAATATAGCAATACTTGTGGCAAAAAAAAGAAAGAAAGGTAATATTTAGTTCTCATGTATAGTTCTCATGCATCCATAGCTTTTAGGCTTAAAAATCAGGAGAAAAAAGTTTGTATCATGCAGGAATGATTACAGTAGAATCTATAATAAATTACAATCTATATTATAGATTGTAATTTGGCAGGTCTGATTTCTGATTTAAGAGTAAAAATTGGTTGAAAGATTTTTTCTTTTTTTTAAAAATTTGTTGAATTGTTAAAAAGAATCAAAATAGGTTTTCAATTATATTTTACTCTAGCTTAAAATCAGAAAAGACATAAACTGATTTTAGTTGAGAAATTCCCAATTTTCTTTTTTGAATAGCACAGACAGACACACAGACACAGACACAGACACACACACACACAGACAGACATACATACAGACAGACGCTCAGACAGACAGACAGGCAGAGACACACACACACACACACACACACACACACACACACACACACACACACACACACACACACACAGACTCCATTCTAGAATTGCTTTTTTTGCAAATAGTTCCAACTGTATATTTTTACAGAGCAGAATTTCACTTAATGGAAATTATGAAAAGTGTAGAATTGCATCTTTTAGAAAACAAGATATCTTTATATTTTTCTTATAAGACCATGTGTGATGATATATGAGTCATAATTCTATTATATGTCAATATTTCAAAGCAGGAATTAAGGAAAAGTCAAGTTTTAAAACTCAAAAAGCAAACTTTAAATGTTAAAAACATCATTTTTAGGTATTTTCAGATATATAAGACCCCCACCTAAAAAATAAAAAAATCTTATAAATATTTTATAAGTATCTCAGCTGTACAGACCTAGATAGCAATCTAGTTGTCTAGACATCATCCTTGTATTATATAAGTATCTCAGCTGTACACATATTTAGACAGCAATCTAGATGTCTAGACATCATCCCTTTATTATATAAGTATCTCAGCTGTACACATATTTAGACAGTAATTTAAATGTCTAGACATTATCCCTTTATTATACAAGTTTTATAACATTAGTTTAGACAAAATCTTCATCGTCACTTTTATAATGTGATTCATAAGGGAACTTTGTAACTCACTATGAGTGAGTTATAATATTCCCGTATCTTCCCATAAAGTCAATGTACTAGTCGAACCCTTCAAATAATATACAATAATGCTCTCAAATAATTCTCTTGAGTAATTTACTCAGGAAAATCTCTTCACTGACATATGATACCGGAATACTTGATACAGAATGTAGAATCAGAATCGAACACTTCAGACGTCTATCTGAATACTTTATATATTAAATATTCATGGTCGTGTGACCCCAGTAGCACAATTCATTCAACAATTTATTGCCAGGAGATGCGTGTTCAACCACACGGGTTGGTATCAACACTTTCTTCTGACATAACAATAAGTATCTCAGCTGTGTACACATTCAGACATCTTAGACATCATCATCGTTCTATTATAAAAGTATCTGATCTGTGAACATGTCTTCATTTAAATTCTAAAATTTAAAAAATCTAAAGCTTCATCCTTAATACTTTTTGAGCACCCCCCCCATATATTTATATTGGTCATACAAGCTGGTCTCACAACAGAGCAATGAGAAGTTGAGAAATGAATTATTAGCATTAGTTTTTCTGAACCCACAGAGTAAGTTTTTTGCAATATATTTGTCAACATGGTTTCATTGAGTAATTAAAACTTCTGTAATTATTATTTATGTAAATTTCTGAGATAAAGCTTGATAATTGTCATAACTAAGAATATTCAGACAGTTGACCTCATCTTTATTGTTATTATGGTAACAGTTTTTGTACTGGTTAAACTTGGTTAAAATTTTTATCGATATGAACCTTTATATTTTAAAACAAATATAATTTTAGACATTATTATTACTTCAGAAATAGGACTCAACCTCATTCCTGGATACTTTTCAGTTTGAAAGTTCATAAAATTTGTGGTAGATTTTATTTGTCAAAAGATGGACCAGCTAGTCATATGAGATCTTATAACAGCAAACAATTGCATGTAACCTACAGGTAATTTGTGTCAATTTTTTGACAATATATGTGGATCTGCAGGAGGTCTAAGAGGGCAAGAGGTTAATGTCAACAACAAAGATAGTTTTTATGGTGGTCGCATATATGACAGGGCATGCAAAAGCAAAATTGGCCTGAGGAGCCATATGAGCACCTTTGGGCATTCTTTGTGGGATTGAGGAGATGGCCTTCTTCTTTAAAGAAGTGGCAGTCTCTCTCTCTCTCTCTCTATATATATATATATATATATATATATGCTCATATAATTCTTTAAATCTTATATCATTGTTTATAAAATATTTTTTAAAATTTCACTGGTGTAGATATTACACTGATCTTAGGCATATATATATATATATATATATATATATATATATATATATATATATAAAAACTATTGTATATACTATTCAATAATAAAAATGATAATAATTTATAATAATGAAAAGTAAATGCAAATAAGAAAAGTTTACATATAAAAGTGCTTGATGCTATTATTGTAGAACAGGTATAAAACTCAAAAAATATTATTATGAAGACTAAAAATCTGTTACTCATAGTTTTGCACGGTGTGCACAATCATCATATATATATATATATATATATATATATATATACAATAGAATCAATATCTATTGAGTTGTTGTACCTTTCACTTTCCTCTATGAATAAAAATCAAAGACTCCGCTGTGTAATGGTTATCGTCGCAGGATATGGACACGGCGACACGAGTTCAAATCCTGGACCTGACTGATTGCATTTCACATAGCACTAATACCCTTGGGAAAGGTATGAATCCAAATATTCTCCCTCCAGCTATGGGTAAATAGTAGGGCAGACTAGGTTCTTCAGCCTTGGTGAGGCAACTAGTCTAGGAGAAGGAAAACTCTGAATTTTAAACCTGTTAAACTTCGCTTTAAAAAAATTGACCTTGTGTCATATCCTGCCCGAGCGGAGGGGTTGGGTAAATATGAAAAATCAAAGACTCCATATGAAAACCATATCAACCTACTTGACATCTTTCATAAATATTTTCTTCATTACATATATATAGAAAAGTCTCAATTCAATAATAGTTTACCAAATGTAAATTGGACCCTTGTATGTTGTAATTGAAAGAAGAGTCTATAACACACACTCAGATGCACACACATATACATACACATGCACTGTAGAGGTGCTCATTATGTAACAGTTATTGCCATAGAAAATGGAATTGGTGACCTGATTTCAAATTCTGGACAAGGTGGTTTGCATTTCTTATGCTAATACTCTTAGGAAAAGCATGAATCCAACTATACTCTCTCCAACTATAAGCAAATAGTAGGACAGGGTGGGCTTTTTAACCTTGGTATAATGACTGGTATGGAAGGAAAATTCTGTATTCTCACCAGTTGTACTTTGCTCAATAATTGACCTTGTGTCACATCACACACACACACACACACACACACACACACACACACACAAGTACAGTACAGTAGGTGCATGTGGTGTAATAGTTATTGTCATATGAAATGGATTCAGTGAGCCAAGTTCAACTCCCGGACAAGGCTGTCTGAGTTTCATTTCAAACTAATGTTATCGGGGAAAGGCATGAATCCAACTAAAGTGAAACACACATGAACAATTGAGAAGTCTATAATCACAAACAAGCATATAAGTATGTTCATAAAGAGCTCCAGGAAAATGAAAAACATTTGAGCTCATTTCTTGGAGAGTAAAGTTCCTGAAGTTGAAATGAAATAAACTAAAGCAAGAATGTTTTCATTTTTTTTTTGTCCATATAAGATATTAGTTTTTAAACAGACTAATTAGTCAATCTTGAATAACATTTTAAAAAGATTTCTGCCTCAAATTTTGTATCAACAATGACAGAATGAAGATGACCTCTGCAAGAGACACTTGCACAAACTCAAAATCCAGAAGAGACAAAATAATCAGTGTTTCAGAAAGAAAATATTTGAGGACAAGTTATAGTTATAATTCAAACTTTTTTCTGAAGAAATAAATTAAAATCCCAAACTCTGTACAGAGTCTATTGTTACAATATGAATACTGCATGTCAGCTTGAATGAATTATATACTAATTAATAATAATTAATATTACTAGAATGCTTGGTAGTAGGAAAGATATTGAATAAAGTCCTCACTTACTAAAGACTAATATTAGCATTAATATATCCATGATAGACTAATACAATGAAAAGAAAAACAAGATAAACTCATTTACAGGTGCAAGAACATTTAACATTTAATATATACACTATAGATACCATTGTCATGAAAAGAAAGAATACACAAATGTGTCCCAACAGATAAAAATATACACACATTGATCAATGAACATGTGGAAGGGGTATAAAAGTGAAAAAGGGTTTACTTAATAAGTTTAGGTAAACTTGTCATGTGGCTTTACCACTCCCTTACAGGGTCAGAGATAATGTCTACTGAGCCAAGAACAGAAGCAAAAAGAACTCAAGAAAGGCTTCTATGAATGTCATGTAACACCAAGGAGACATGCTAATTCTCCAAGGGAGACAATTATTTATTGTATTTTTACAATATATAGATAAGGTGTCCCTCACCAAATAAAATATTGTAAGGAAATCTCTTGCAGAGTAGTGTTTTTTAAAGAGTGAAATGTATTTACCAAATCCCTCACATAGACAGGATGTGACACAAAGTCAATTTTTCAGGGGAGTACAGCTGGTTTGAATTTAGAATTTTCCTTCTCCAAGACTGGTCACCTAAATAGTGCTAAAGAACCCAGCCTGCCCTACAATTTCCCCATAAGTGGGAAAGAACAAGGCATTAATGCACAGTGAAACACAAACAGCTTCATTTGAATTCAGGCTGCCAATTCCATTTCCTATAATGATAAGCATTATACAAAGAGTGCCTTTAGGGTAAAACTGAATAAACTGAAGAAAAAGTCTCTTCATTTTCTGTCTTTATAAAATATTACTTAATACTTTCTCTTATGCTAAGAGAAAAAAATTTTTTTCAGAAAGATGTACGATTAAGTATTTTACATACTTTAACAAACAAATATCTCATTATAACATCTGCTAATTATCAACAAGTCGTTCTGGAACTTCTTTGTGCAATTTACTCATCCAGATTCACCTTTTTTATAAAAATAGGTTAAGAGATAACAGTTAAGAAAACAATGACTAACTTTATAAAATATAAAAAAGACATGAAGCTTTGTTCACCAGGCCTAAAAACTTGCACATCCAATTCCTTGACCATCATCCCTACACTCCACTATCTACAAAGCTGCATAGTGATTCCTCATGAGATTCTAATTATTTCAAATAGTCATACAGCCCCCCACGCCCCCCAGTTGACTAATAGACTTCTAAGATTTTTTTAGGATTGAATCTGTTTATCAGGAAAAAAACGTTAAATTGTATCTGTAAAGTCTCTTCAATCCTTTTCTGAAACATTGATCATTTGCCTATGCAAAAGTTCTCAGCGGAAATCATCTTCATTCTGCGGTTGTGTAGAGATTAATAAAAAATAAAAATAAAGATAGAATAACATAAATTCAAAAGATATCAGTTTCCAGAAGCCATAACAGGAAGTAGGAATGGCACATGCTTAAAGAAAGGGCCTACCAGTGCTAAATGGAAACTCTTTCTCATTTAGCAGTAACCACTTGAACTGGAAAGACCTGCTTCTCTCCTGCTGCTGGTGGGGAAAACAATGTGTCCACTTAGCTACATGCTGGATCACTCTTCCACTGGTAGCAGCCCTTGCTGAACATATCTACTTGACATAGAAATGACTCTCCTGTTAGTAGCTGTCTCTGCTAACATATCTCACTAAAAACACCAACTGGACATAACCACCAACTTTGGACTTATCACCCACTGAAAATGACTAATTTAACACCTTGATTTGGAGATGCAACTGTTTCCTAATAGTTCAGGAAAACATTTCCTCACTACAGAGAAGCCATATTAATCAGAAAAATAAAGTTGAAACTTAAAAAGTATTTTCGTCTTCTTTCTTCATTCTGTCAGTAATTCTTTTGCAGCCTTCACAAAGAAGATGTCAATGAGTTAGATGGGGTAAGAATAAAACAAATGGAGTCAGATATAACAACCAACAACCTAAAAAATTAAACCAAATAACTGAGCAAATCTTCTGGATCCCCTAAGTTATTGGCACTAACATTTGACAATTTTGATTTAAAAAAAAAGCACAAAATTTGAAGCAGAAATCTAAAAATATAATGCACGATTGGAAAATTAATCTGTTTTAACCCTTTTGCAGGCAGATAAATTTCTTAATCCTAGAGTAGAGTGGACAAATTATTTTCAGAAAATTTGTAAAATAGAAGGTATATTCAGATAAGTCAATGAATCATATGTAAAAAAAAAACAAACTAAAACGTGATAAGTTGATCAGCAATTGTATATCATAGTACAATAGCAAGAAAACAATAAAGCACCCACTTTTGATTATAATCATATTTTGCAAAACAATTTTACACAATCCTATATCACAGTGGAGACACCGAGTGATGTTTCTATACATTAAAACTGAATTGGTCAATAAGCAGCCACTAAGAAAAGGCCTTACACTGAGATAGTGTAAAAAAAAAAAAAACTCAGCCTGTTTACTGTTTGGGATAAAGATATTGCTCTGCCTGCAAAAGAGTAAAAAAAATATTTTTTGGCAAATAAATGACCAAAATCATCCAATAAACATAAGACTACCATTACTATCATTCACTTTCACTAATACCTCCATCCCACTGTTAATTTATGTGCAATTGATTGACTGATTTCAAAATCCTTTATGACTTAATGCAATGTCATGCTTGTAAGGATTCTTCCTTTATACAAATGAGTCTTCCTACAACATTTTATTCAAATCTATCCAGAAAGAATCCTCAAGGTGTAGTGGCTAACATGCTAGACATCCATAGTAAGCAAGTTCCAACTCCAGTCTCACTATTGATTTCACTTTCAGACTAATACTTTACATAGATACATTAAGGAAAATGGGATTAAGACTAGAGCCATAGGTATTATCTATGTGTACTAATTAAAAAATCTTCAAGATTGCAAACATGAAATTAATCCTTTGTAGAGGAATTATCTATCAACTCCAGGAATTCTTGGATGTCTTCAAGAACATCATCAACTTTGCACATAAATGGGTTCTTCAACAAGCATATGAAATGTTGGCAGTCTTCATGCTAAGAAAATATTGTCTGAACTCATTCCTAAAGTTTTCCATCTGGGTGACAATATCTTGCTTCAACAGAAATAGAATGAAATAGTATATTAATTGTTTGACTGGATGCAGTTTAATCATTAAGGTTGATAGAAATAAAATTTTAGTTACCAGAATATGTATTTACCAAAACTTAACCCTCACAAGCAGGACATTTTCCTCAGGGAGTACATTTTAACCCCAAATTTTAAAAAAGTGAATATAAGATTAACTGATATATTCAAAGTTCTATAAGACTGGACTCATGGCTAAATTAATTGAAGGTCCTCTCAAAAAATACCAAGCCTGCCAAAAAATTGATTTTAAATTAGAAAAAAACATCTTTTCTTGTGGTCAGCCAAGCAATCCAAAATTCAATGGAATGTGTTCGGTACCCCCCCCCAAAAAACCTTAAGCATGAGTGAAGATAAAATTGCTTATTTAAAATACTTTCAAATGGATGTCATCATAAAGTAATGGTGAGCAAGCTAGACTAAGAGATAAATAAGTAATGGATTCAATCCTCACTAGCGATCCCATACTTGCAGCCATATAAATGAAATCTAAGCAATGCTTACAATTTTATTTCATTTTTTAAAGCAGGGAACTTAGCATGGTTAATGAATAAGGCAAGCAGACTCTTACTAGTGATACCCTTGTGAAAGATATGAAACTTTTTATCTCACCAGCTATGGGTAAATTAGTATCATTGTTGTTCTTCAAGAAGAATGGTTTTGGCATTAAATAACCCATAAAGGCTGATATACCGTTAAACAAAGAAACCAAACCAAGCTTACAAATGTGTTTGATTCTCCCTGAGTGGCCCATAATTCTGGTCACTCTGATGGTAGGATCTATAATATACTGGCTGTATCCTATGCGGAAGGGTAAGACCTGCCCCACAAAGGAGTATACAAGATATGACATTTAACTAAAACCGGGAGTGAGGCTCCAGTTCTGGTGCTTTAGAGAGTATGATGCACCTCTTCATTGCCATTACTCCCAGGTTCACTCTCATCCTAAGTAGTAGTCCCCTATTAAGGGATCAAATAGATGTGTTTGAAAATCATTAGTATTGGATAGAAATGCCTGAAACCATAAAACTGGGTGCAGACAAATGTTGGTTGCAGTTAAAAGGGAAGTTGCTTGAAGTTGTATGATCATGTGTAAATTGTTGGTATTAGATAAGAATACTTGATACCATAAAACTGTAAGCAAACAAAATTATTATCATCATTATTATTATTATTAAAGACAAAGATGTGAAAAAATAATAAGTAAAAAGTAAAATTGGCGACTGTAGTCGAGGACAACCTGAAGGCTTCCTTTTCAGTAGCTACTACACCGAGGTGTAGTGGAGGGCGCTACTCCTTTCCCTGGATTGCTCCACTTTACCCTTGATACGTACCTTATAATGCTGAGTGTTAAGCAAGGAGGTATCAAGTACCATTTTTTAAGACTTTGGTATGACTCGACCTGGGATTGAACCCCGGTCTCCCAGACTATTGGTGAACACTCGACCCACAAGACCAATGAGCCGGTTAATTGCAATGAAATGTTGAAAATATGAATAGTTATAATTATAATCAAATGTTTACAAATAAATCAAATTTTGACAAGATGAGAAATTAATATGTTAAATAAACCAAATAAAACCAAACCATAATTTTGATCTTGTGCCACAACTAAGTTAAACTACTTTAATCCTTATATGATTGACTGATTGATTGATTTTAATGGTATATCAACCCATCTAGGGTTGTTTTATACCTAGAAGTTAGGGAATCACAGTACATTTTATGCTTGTATTTACATTTTTTTATGTACTTGTTTCTTAAAAGTTCTTTTTTTTTTGCACACAGTCCTATCAAATACAAATAACTCTTAAACAGATTTATTTGATCCATAGATGAGACTCTAAGAGGAAGTACTCCTTAAGGCTGCATCTATAAGCCAAAAATGGACCTGGGAGTATGGCAATGAAGGGGTACTCGACACTCTACAGTTGAAGTTTAGTACATCAAACACAATACAACCCATTTCTTGGGGGGGAAGAGGTCTTACCGCTTTGCATGGAATACAGCCTAGCTAACAGGATGTAGTCATGGGATTTTGATAAAGATTTTTAAATTAAGGAGGTTAGGAAATTGGGGGAAGTGGGGGCAGTGTTAAGGTGAAAAAAATTAAATTTAAAAAATACCCTAAAATAACAACATTAAAAACAAAATTCAGAGAGAGCATAGATTTTTCTAGAACTATGTTCTTTGTGTCCCCTCTGTTTCTCATAAAAAATAAATAAAAATCTAGTTTAGAGAAAACTACTGAATTGTCTGGTATGTAAAGCGCACTATTTCTTTCCAAAAACTCTTTCAGAAAAATCACCCAGCATCTTATATAACCAATAATTGGATCAAGAAGAGGCTTTGCACTAGCTAATGGCAAGTAGCAGTTTCAGTGCCACAGTATCTGCAAACTTAACTTCAAACACCTACATAAAACTGGTTCCCAGATTATTTTTGTATATAACTGGTGTTATAAATAACTAATATCTAATACATATCAAAAGTATGAGATAAAATAACAGGTCAGTGCATCTTTGATAATGATACTGTTCACTATATCACTGTGTTTGTTTACATCATTCTCGAATCAATCGTGGTTAGATTTATTTGTTTAAAAACATATCAATTTCTTCATGAATGATTTAATGTCAAAATTTTTTATTCATTTGTAAATGTTTAATTGTAATAACCATATTTTCTATTGTTCCGTTGTTTTTTGTTTTAATTACACTATCTTATTTAAAATCATTTGTTTGCAAATGTTTATATGGTTTCAAGAAATTCTATCTAATAATAAAAATTCATGCACAATTATATGGTTTTCAGAAATTATTCCTATTTAAGTATATTTATTTGTCTAGTTATATGGTTTCAAGTATTTCTATCTAATGCCAACACTTTACAAGCAATCATATGCTTTCAAGTAACAAATAATAATTTTTAGTAAACAATTATACCTTCAAGTAATTATACTTAATACAAATAATTTGCATACATTTAAATGGTTTTAAGTATTTCTATCTAATATTGATATAATTCTATTCATTTGTTTGCAGACAGTTATATAGTTTTACATATTCCTATCCCAAATCAATAATTTTCAAACAAATCTGTTTGATCCATAGACCTTAACAGGTACTACCACTCAGAGTCAGAGTGGACCAGGAAGTAATGGCAATGAAAAGGTACTCTACACTGTACAAAGCTCCACCAGATTCAGTTTAGTATCATACCCAGGACACCCCTTTTTTGAAGGTCTATCCCTGTGCAGAGGGTACAATCAGTGTATTCTAGACTACACCTACAGACCAGGATAAATCTTGCCATCTAGTATTTTAACAAAACATTCAGTGCATACCATACTGTACTTAGAGAGCATTAAGATATATTTATGAAGTAATTTGAATAAAAATCATAGCATATTAAGATTGGCTATAAAGATACAGTCCAGAAGAACTTTAATAATTTGGAAATAGAGTGTGAACAATTCTAAAGATAAGAGTTATATTTGAACACTGGTAGATAATAAGCTTCAAAATAATTTGAGAATGAGATGGTTGTGAAGGTGAAAGAAAAAAAATTTTCCCTAGAAGATGGCTGCAAAAATTAGGGTGTGCCTTATATAATAAAAAATACAGTAATCAGAAAAAATATAAATAAAAATGCACAGGAATTAGTTGAAATCATTCCAGATTTATCAAAAGTAATCTTCAGATTGTAAAGTCAAAAAGAATGCCAGACAAAAACAGTTAACATTGCTGACCTGTAATTTGATTATTGTTTGGTTTCTTTGTTTAATGGCATATCAACCTTTGTGAGTTATTTAATACCAAAGCCATCAAAGCAGTGGTACTATATAATACATAGCTGGGATGATAAGTGGGGGTTCAATACCTTTTCCAAGAGTATTAGTTTGAAAGTGAACATAATAGCGTGACTG
This sequence comes from Sepioteuthis lessoniana, assembly GCA_963585895.1. NCBI lineage: Eukaryota > Metazoa > Mollusca > Cephalopoda > Myopsida > Loliginidae > Sepioteuthis > Sepioteuthis lessoniana. The sequence goes on from OY757912.1 coordinate 97,452,050, forward strand.
AAGTTTAAACTTGCTTACTTCAAGGTTGCAGTTGATCATTTCACCACGAGGATTCCCTAGTTTGATTATGTTGATCAATTAATTCATTAAAACCAGTGGATAAAAAAATCATTAAAACAAGTGGTTAAAAAAATTATTAAAACCAGTGGATAAAAGAAATTATTAAAACCAGTGGATAAAAAAAATCAAAACCAGTAGATGAAAAAAGGGCAACTAAAAAGTACAAAAAAACTTAAATGTATCTACATGTTTAATCTAAGTAGGTATTAACCAAATTCTTTGACTATAGGCAGAATGCAACACAAGGTCAATTTTTAATCAGAGTACAACTAGTTTGAATTCAGAGTTTTCCTTCTCCAAGAACAATTACCATAAGTTAAAGAGCACAATCTGCCCTACTATTTACCTATAGCTGGAGGTAGAATAGTTGGATTTATACAGGATTTGAACTAACATGTTTAATGTAAGTACATATGAATAAGTTCTTTAATTTTTTGAAATATTGTTTTGTCTCCAACAATCAAAGAATTCCAAAAGATAGTGCCAGGAAGTTCTTGGCCCACCCCAAAATCATTGCTGAACTGAGTTCAAATTGGTGACCTGATTTCAAAATCCTGGATGAGGCTGTTTGCATTTCACTTTGTGCTAAAAACTTTAGGAAAGGCATGAATCCATCTTTTCTCTTTCCACCCCATCTATTGCAGGACAGACTGATTTTTTTTTAGTCTTAGGCAACAAGTCTCAGAGAAGGAAAAAACTCTGAATTCAAACCAGCTTTACTTTGCATAACAGTTGACCTTGTGTCACATCCTGTTCATGGTGGAGGGGTTGAGTAAATGCATATATTAACAAATGAAACTCTTGTAAATAAATATAGTTAACCTAAAAGAATAAAATAAAAAATACCTAATATTTTCCATGACTTGGGCAATCATGGCTCTCCACAGCTTCTTTTATTATATTACCATGCTTGCTTTTGGTTTGGTTTCTTTGTTTAAGGACATATCAACCTTTGTGAGTTATTTAATGCCAAAGCCTTCTTTATAGAAGAACAGCACTGATACTATTTAACCTATAGATGGGGCGGATCTATAGGTTCATACCTTTCTCAAGGGTATTCATCAAAAAGTGAACTTAATAGTGTGACTGGAGTTCAAACTGGCTTATTTCAAGGCTGCAGTCAAGCATGTTAGACTCTACATCACGAGACCCCCTCCCTCTAACTGCTTTTGGGAGGGATAGTGAAATAATTACCTGTTGCCTTTTTCAATGGTTCTGAATTCTCTTTATTGTAATATTTACATGATGTTCTCTAAGTACAATATGTATGCTATGCACTGAATGTTTGATCAAAATACTATATTCTAAGATTTATCCTTCCCTGTCAACAGAGTTTAAAATCCCCTACAGACCCTCCCTGTCTCCTCAGAATGGAGTGTTCTAGGTATGACACTAAACTGTACCTGATAGTCAGGCTCCAACTCTGAAGATCTTTGGTTTAGTTTGGTTTCTTTGTTTAATGGCATATCAACCTTCATGGCTTATTTAATGTCAAAGCCATCCTTGTAGAAAAACAGTAGTGATTTGATTCAACTCATAACTGGGGGTCTGAAGATCTATGGAGTCTGGAGTACCCTTTCATTGCCATTGCTCCCAGGTCCACCCTGACCTACATTGGTAGTACCTGTTAGGTTCTCATCTATGGGTCAAATAGATCTATTTGAAAATTATTAGTATTAGATAGGAACGCTTGATATCATAACTGTATGTAAAATATTAGTATTAAAATTAGTTATTAGAAGCTATAATTGTTTACTTAGTATTATTATTAGTTACTTGAAATTGTATAACTGTGTAAACAAATGATTATTAATAAATAGAAACAGTTACATGGATTTGGTTTGGTTTGGCTTTATGGCATATCAACCATTGTAGGTTATTTAATGTTAATTCTTCTTTATACATATATATCAAATATATATGATTTGTAAACACATTTTCTTGATAACATTTTAAATGAGCCTAAACTCATTCCTTTGCACATAGTTGAATGGTTCCAAGTATTGCTATGTATCACTAACAATTCAATTAAACATAAGTCACTTGTTTACATACAGTTAACTGATAAAACAGTTCTATTTCAAACAATTCAATTTAGCATAAGTCATATATTTGCTCTCAGTTAAAATGTCAAACAGTTTTATTTGACCCGTAGATTGGACCTTATCAGGTGCTACCACTCCAGGCCAGAGTGGACTTGAAACAATGGCAATGAAGGAATGCTACACATTTCCCAAAGCTCCAGCATTACTGGAGCCTCACCATCAGATTGTTTAATGTCATATCCAAGACACTTGTTGTAGGGGGGAGTCTTACTACTCTGCAGAGATGCAATCGGTGTATTTTATAGCCCCAGCTGACAGGTCAGTAGTTACTTGGAAATATAATTGAGTATAGAATATTAGTATTAGATAGGAATATTTTAAATTATACAACTGAGTGTAAATTATTTGTATTAGCAATATTTGATATTAAAAGAGTCTTAGAAACAACTGCCCAAAAAATATAAATATAAATGTACAATGAATGCAAATCCCTAACCTCTAGGCATAAAATAACCCTACAAAGGTTGACAATCAATCAATCAATCATATTTCAACAAGAGAGTAATCTTCCTTATTTACACAATTAGGAGAATACTAACAGACATGCTACAATGTGAAGGATTACAAAAAAAAAAAAAAAATTATTATCTATTATTTATTGCTTTCCTGGTTGGAATTAGGTTATAAACAAGATTAATCCTAATTATTTAATCCTAATCTGAAAATTACCAGTGTACCTAAATATGGAATAAAGAGTAGAACAGATAAAAATGCAAGCATATCATTATCTATCGGGTTGGTCTAAATGTTTGTTCTGTTCTTGCCATAAGAAAGCATTAGAAGCATTTAATTTTATTTTTTAACTACAGAATATACTCATGTAATGAACAAATTTTTCAGACCAATTTTTCACCTCAAAAGCAAGGGGTTGTTCACTACTTAAAATATGTTTTTGAAATGTCAAAGCTTACATTGTTTCTAGACCTAACCTTGTGGTAACTTTGATCTAAAGTGTCTCTGCATAGCCAATACCTAAGTAAAGGTCACTAGTTAAGATAAAGTTTTTACTTAACATTGTTTACTATTTATAACACCTTATATTACTGGTGGGGTTTTAGTGTGTTTAGAATATCCAAGTAAACATTGTAGGCTACATCAAGTTCTAAACTACATTGTTTATTTACATTATTGTATTGATTTTGATTATGTATAGTGATAGTTTTGAATGTATAAATAAGTGTTTGAATGTTTTCTTTTTATGTCTTGCCCAGTCAGCTGGGGCTGCAGAATACACCGACTGCATCTCTGCAGAGGGGTAAGACTCCCCCGCCCCAATGAGTGTCCTGATATGATACTAAACAATCTGATGGTGAGGTTCCAGTAATGCTGGAGCTTTGGATAATGTGAAGTACCTCTACATTGCCATCGCTCCCAGGTCCACTGTGACCTGAAGTGGTAGCATCTGATGGGGTCCTATCAATGGGTCAAATAGAACTAAAATGTGTACTTATACTAAATTGAATTGATTGAAAGAGAACTGTTTGTGTTAACCTGAACTGCTTAAAATAGAACTGTTTGGACATGTAACCTGTGTATTTATGCTAAGCTGAATTGTTTGAGGTTGAACTGTTTTGACATTTAGCTGTGTGTAGACAAATACTATACTTATACTAAACTGAATTGTTTGAAATAGAACTGTTCATTTGTATAAAAATAGACTTAGCATTAAATAACCAACAAAGGTTGATATGCCATAAAACCCAAACAAACAAACAAACAAACAAACAAACTCTTTATGTCATTAGATGCTGAAGAAATAAAAGTTAGGGGTTGTTCATTACATGCAATATTTGATAAAAATACCTTTTTGTAGCTACAGCACATTGATTTTTGTTGTTGTTTGTACTATGACAATTATCAAATCAGCATGTATTAAAAGAAATGGTGACTAGGAACAACCAAGATCTTTCGTCACATTACACTATGGATGGCAATTTTGAATGAGTTTTATTATTTCATTTGAAAGTTCATTTGTTCCTTTCAATTAGGTATGCCTAACTGTCAGACATCTTTTGGTTTGGTTTGGTTTGGTTTGGTTTCTTTATTTAAGGCATTGTGACACTATGAGTTGGATATATGCACATACATGTATACACACATGTATGTGTGCATGTGTGTGTATATATATACACCTATGCACATGTGTGCGCACACACACACACACACACACACACACATACATACACACGTATATATGTGGCAAGATGAGTTAGATTCGGCCTGGGTATCAAATTTCAAATGTTAGGAAAACTCATTAACTAGAATAAGGATATCTAGATAAGAAAATAGCCATAGACATGGGTAAGTGTTAAGTACTTGTCGGGTACTGGTCAAAAGCTTAAAAGGGTCTGAATTTAATGCCCCTGTATCGGAGACGGCCAGGCTAGAAAATATTTTTATGTCCAGTTTTTTAAAGAGAGAAATGACTCCCCCAAAATGTTATGGGTTTATTCGTGGGTGTCCCTTGGCCAGAAATAATAATGAAACATTCTGTATATATACAGGTGCATCTTGGATCCTAGCAGTTAGACTTAGTTTGGGTTCGAGGAAAGTTGATTTGGCTGGAACAAAGAAACAACGAATAGCGACATTACCAGCCAGACCCAGTTAGTTAAGATAATCTTTTGCCAGCCGAAACTCAGCCTAGAACTAATTATCCACAAAGTGTTACACGCTCTCCATCCTCCCTTGGCGTTCTAACCACAAAGTTGTGTTTTTGTTCTTTTCCCTGTGAACCTGCCTCTCGCTCGATCCGGCCACACATAAGTTCTCGACGTGGGGTTAGTAACTTATGCAATGATCTGCAGAGGTGGGTATTCTCACAGCATATCAACCTTCATGGGTTATTTAATGTGAATGCCATTCTTGTGGAAGAACAGCAGTGATATTATCTAACCCATAGCTGGAGAGGATAGGAGGGTTTATACCAAGAACTGTCTTTTAACAAGAGGACTATTTGGAAGAAAATTAAGGTTTAACTCATTTCTGGATAATCTGGGACTATGCAATTAAGTTACCTAAAATATGGGATAAAATGGAACAAAATGGTAAATATGTTAAGATTAATCATGAAATTAAAAAAAAAAATTTTGTAAATCAAATGAACATTTTCAGACTACTCAATATGTAGAAAAAAAAATTATACATTGGTGTCACTTACTTTAGGGATATAAACACACTTGATTTAAGATAAATATTTTTTTCATACAATTTTTTTACCACGATATAATAGGGATAACTAAATCATATTTTAAATGAAGAGTTTCAATGGCAGTAAATCTAAATCTATCTGTGGTGGAAAAGTTGTATGAGTAAAAACTGTTCTCTATGAATAATATTTTGTTTTAGTCTTCATCACTTAGTTCAAAGTGTTTCTCTGAGAATTAATGTTTTTTTCATGGTGTTATGGAAACTCCACTTTCCAAGTGAACAAATCACAATGTCAGTGACAAATAAAAATCTACATAGTGTAACGGCTATTATTGTTGGAAATGGAACCAACAATCAGAGTTCAAACGCTGGACTAAGCTGTTTGTGTTTCACTTTGCACCAATATTCTTTCTTCTTCCCCTATCAATGCTTAAATGGTAGAACAGACAGGTTTCTTAAGCTTTAGTTGAGCAGTCAGTCTAGGAGATGGAAAACCCTGAATTAAAACAAGCTGTTCTCTACTTAAAAATTGACCTTGTGTCACATCCTGTTCATGGCTGAGAGGCTTGGTAAGTACATACAAATAAAAACCTATAAACAAATCGACAAATTAAAAATAAACTTTACACTTTATCTATTGATAAGATGAAATTGATATTTTATGTAAGAATAAATATCATTTTCCAAGAATTGAAAAAAAAGTTATCAGAAACCAGTGCTGTACACATGCAACTACCAAGTATTTTACCTTATTCATTTGTTAACCCAACTGGCTGGCGCTGTAAAATACATAGACTGCATCTCTGCAGAGAGGTAAGACCCCCCCACACACACACAACAAGTGTCCTGGATATGACATTAAACCATCTGATGGCGAGACTTCAGCCTGGGAGGTTTGGGGAATATGGAGTATGTCTTTATTGCTACGGTTCTCAAATCCACTCTGACCCGGAGTGGTAGCACCTGACAGGGTCCTATCTATGGGTCAAATAGAACAAACTATGTGTCCAAAAATCACATGAACCAGTTTTTCAGCATAATAATGATCGAGAAACATACTCGAGGACAAGTTAGAGCTGCAAGGAAGGTAATAAAACTGAGAGGCTGTGGTTATCACCTAATCAAAAAACTTCAACTCTAGTGAGAACATAACTAACTAATGAAACTAAAAACTAACATAATTTGTACACAAATGAGAATGATCTTTACAATATAGTAGAAAGTTGGTAAAAAATTCCATTGAAAACAATAAGGAATCTAATTGCATTAATGTCTCAGAAATGTACTGCAATGAAAATTTTGCAGTAATTATGAGTTATTATTTGTTCTTACATCAACTCATGAGGGTTTTTTATGCATACTTGTTAATTAATAAAAATTGCAGAAAATTGGTTTGTTCTGAAACTATTTGGCCAGAGTATTTTTCACAAATTAACATAACTTATTAATACTACAATACAAATCAGTCAAGACAACAAAATAACTGTATATATCTTAAAATAGATAAGGTAGAATAATTTCAAATTTCAAATCTGAGTATCTATGCATGTAAATATACTTTTTTCTAATCTAAGCTACTTCTACCAGGAAAGTATCTAAGGAAAGTGAAGTCAGTAATCTGTCATATATTCTACTTTATTTTCTTGAATCAAGTGTTAACCACAGTTGGCTTGCAAAACCTGTCACAGCTTGTTTAAATTCAGAGTTATCCTTTTAAACAGGTTGCCATCCAAATGCTAATGAGCCTAGTTTGTTATACAATTTATTCATAGTTTGGGGAGTGGAGAAAAGGAGAGATGGAGTCATGCCTTTCTCAAGTGTATTAGCATAAAGTGAAATGCAAACAGGTTTATCGAGAATGTGTCCATTTCCTACAATAATAACCATTATGCCATGAAAACTACTTTAACCATTAAAAAGGATGAATATTCTTCATATTTGGTCTGTACTGTTTATTAATTACTGTAAACCAATGGACTGAGTGGTTGTGATGAAAAGTTAGTAAAACCAAGATGAAATAAATATTAGTCAAAAATTTATAAAAGTTGACAATATTTCATCTGTTAAAAATTCAATTTCTCTAACTTGTCAAAAAACATGATCTAAATGCAGGAATATAGGAATGAATAAAGGTAGACAGTTTTATTTGATATCAGTCTCTAGAATATTTTGAGTATACAACTATATGTACAGGTGTTTTCAAAAGTATTCAACATGCTTACTCCAGTGAGTTTTCTATTGATTGAAGCACCTCTGAAACAATGTATTTATTTTAATATCCTTGACATTGTCAAATGAATTTTCAGTTTTGGAAACAAGAAAATGTTGGATGATACTAAGTCTGGTCCTGCGTTTGCACAAATTTATGTTTCATCAAAAACTGCTGTTCAAAAAGTATAAAGACTGACTTGATAATTTAAAAAAAAAATTGGCCCTGCTGACTAGGTGACAATACATTATCACTTTCTCATATATACGCAACTCCTCTGCGCAAACAGGACGCAACATAAAGTCATTTTTTAAAGCTTAGTAGGTTTAAATTTAGAATTTTCCTTGATCTTGACTGGTTACCATACCAAGGTTTAAGAACCCAGTGTGCCCTACTATTTACTCATAGCTGGAGGAAGAATAGTTGGATTCATACCTTTCCCAAGGGTATTAACGCTATGTGAAATGCAAACAGCATTGTCCAGGATTTGAACCCAGGTTGTCATGTTCATTTCCTACAATATTAACCATTAGACCACAAGCTCCTCCACTTTATTATATAAAGTGCTCAGCTGCACACATCTCCGTTTAAATTTTATAGCTTTAGACCTGATACCTTTTGATTATAGTTTGTCTAATAGCTATAAGGGGAATCCCAGTGACATAGTGGCTAACATGCTGGACTGCAACATTACATTAACTTTCTGGACAAATACCCTTGAGAAAGGAATGAACACCCTTATCTCTCCCCTCAGCTATGGGTTAAATATTATCATTACTATTCTTCCACAGAGATTGCTTTGGCATTAAATAATCCATGAATGTTGATATGCCATTAAACAAAATACAAACAATAACTATAGCAACCCAGCAGGTAGTTAGGTGAAATTATGAGTTCTTAGGTGCATATATTCAGGTGAAATAAAGCCTATACATGTAGGTGTAAGCATGTCTGTATGAATGTGTATGTATATAGGCATATATATATATATATATATATATAGATATATATATATATATATAGGTACAAGCATATCTGCATGTGTATGTATAAGTATAAGTATAGCATATATGTATGTACGTGCATGTATATGTATGTGTATAAAAGTATTAAAGAAGTAACTAAATAAGTTGGTTTGGCAAATTTAAAAAAATAATGAAATAGAAAGAGAAGGATTTCTTGATGAGAATGAAAGGGTTATTTTTTTAATGCTCATATTAAACTGAAGTCTCTGATAGTTGTATGATCAGAGGTCAGCAGACAAGAATCTGATTTCTTTTATGTCTTTTAGTATCATTGGTTTTCTTTTTCAGAGGTTAGAATTCAAAAACCCATACATTCAAGAGAGCATTTTGACTATAGAGCAGTAGTTGGCCACTGGATTGAAAGAGAGAGGTCTACCAGGCCAAGCTGGAGCCCCTAGTGGTTCAAGGAAAATCACTGACAGAGTTTAGGTTGAAAGAGCAGTAGTAAGCTGCAGTTAGACAGAGTGAAGCAGAGAACTAACCAATGCCCAAGTTTTGTCCTCATCAGTACTATTATAATTAGTGTCTACTTGACTTACTATGAACTGCTAAGTGTATAAAGAACCATTCTCCCAGGATTGTTTCAAAGTGTAAATAAAGACAATATGAATGTATTCTCAGATTTATTTTGTTTCCTTTGTGGATCTGACTCAACTAAAACTGGTGACCGACTTCATTTTTTTTAAAGAAAGCAAACATAATATGGGGAGAGGTCAATTAGCAGACAAGACTGGATGGGCTGTAGATTAGTACTGCCACAGCTATATACAATAACACATGCAAGCATTTGTATACATATGGTAATGCTTATACAAGTAGAAAACTTTGTTTTTTTAGTCTAATATGTATAGCCATTTACTGTAATGTCTGTGGATATGAATAGAAGACTATATCATATGAGGGAGAGGGAAGAGTGAAAGAGAGAGTGAGAGAAAGAGTGCATTTATAAAGGATGAGGACCAAATCTAATTGCTGATATTTAGTTGGTTTTGTTTTATAATCCTGTAGAGACACTAAGAAGAAATATTTGTATCCTCAGTGAGAAAAAAAAACTCTCAAGGTAAAACATGGCCTACAGCAATAAATGTACAATACACCAAGACAAGAGGTGAAAGCAGTCAAACACATAAAAAACTTCCTCTATAAACACACATAACCATTAGGAAATAAATATCTATCTAAATACAATCTCCATGGTGTAAGGGCTAAAAAGCGAGACTGTGGCCACAAAGTAAGCAAGTTCGAATTTGAGTTGCACTATTATGTTCACTTTCGGACAAATACCCATGGGAAAGTTACGAATACCCTTATTCCCCCCAGCTATTGGTTAGATAGTAGCACTATTGCTCTTACTCAAGGATGACTTAGGCATTAAATATCCCATAAAAGTTGATATGCTATCAAACAAAGAAACCAACCCAAATCTATCAACTTATAAGAAAATGCACACCTACCTATATATATATATATATATATATATATATATATATTTATACATTTTGTTTAAAAAACAAGAAATTTAGAAATTGTATTCCATAATAAATTTATTTTGTTTATTAAAGCTTATCAAATATATATATATATATATATATATTTGATTGAACAAAATAGTCATTTTCTGTCTACAAATTTTTTTGTTAATCCTTTTGAATTGCTGTATTGATCTTATGATATTCGTCAGGAATTGGTTGATAAACCTTCCAGAATTAGTTATTTCCCAAGTACTCTCTGTCCAACTTTGGGCTATCATCAGGGGAGGATGTATTACAAAAGTAATGTAACTTTTGTATGTACATTACTACTTTGTTAAATTGAGCATTTGTACTGTTGTATTGTGAAGTGTTTACTTTTCAAATGTTTTTCTATAAATAGCATCAGTAGCTAAAGACATTTAAGTACATTAGCACTGGTTTCAAAATTAATTCTATTAAGTTTGGGTTGTATGTTCCTAATATGTAGTGCCGTGAGAATCTGTAGTTTTTGCTTGATATTTTGTTGTTCTAATACTGTTGTGTTTTCAGTAAGAATTTTCTGTAATTCTGTTGTTAGGCATGAATGTTTTTTTAAATGCTGTGCTATGGAACTGGTATCAGAAAGGTGCATTGTGAGTCTTCTCAATAGGGTAGTTGAGGTTAGACCAACATATATATTGTTGTTTTCAGAGATACCATCTCCTAAAGGACATTTAAATTGATATATAATGTTGTTTTTTTGCAAGACTCCAATCGAGGAAGAAAGATTATTTTTAATGAATAAGTTAGAGGTTTTAAATTTATTATAGTATATAATAAGTTTTATTTTTTATTATCTTTTTATTAGGATCATAAATATATATTATCATATATATATATATATATATATATATATATATATATATATATATATATATATATATATAAGAGGTTTATGCTTCTTACTAGCTCACTTGGTGAGTTAATGGAGGACCAAATGTTGCACTATTGTTAAATAGTGCTCAATATCAATGATAGAGCATTTACATACACACACACACACACACATATATATATATATTACATGGTACAATCAATGACCCTGGGTTTCATGCATTCAGCAATTGTCAAACAGACGATATATGAGGATCATTAAATAAGTTTACAGACTTTTTTCGTATGGGCACTTTTATTGATAGTACACACATGAAACTCTAGTCCTCTTCGAAGTAATCTCCTCCAGCTGCAATGCACTTGTACTGTTCCAACAACTTCTGGAAGGCCCCATGGAAATCCTCTTGTGCGAGCATGTCAATGACCTTTGTCACAGCTTCTTTCATCTCCTCAATTGTCTCATAACGACAGCCTCTGAGCTTAGGGAATAAGCAAAAGTCACAGGGAGCAAGGTTTGGACTATAGGGACGGTGAGGAACTGTCTTGATGCCCATCTTGGTTAAATAGTCTGTGACAAGGATGGAGTTGTGGACTTGTGCATTGTCCTGGTGGAAATGCCACTGACCCAAATTGAAGAGTGCTGGCCTCTTCCGATGGAATCTCTTCCTGAACTCCCTTAAAACCTCAACATAGTAACCCTAGCCCTAACCCTAACCTTTTGGCCAATCAACTCTGGTGTTCTGACTTCCTTACTTCTCCCACACCTCTCATCATCCCTCACAGACTCCCTGCTTTCCTTGAATCTCTTATGCCACTCAAAAACTGATGCTTGATTCATGCAAGATGCTCTAAAAGCAGTCTGAAGCATTCTGTGGCATTTTTCCAAGTTTAAAACACAATTTTATTGCATATCGTTCTTCTAAAGTGTCCTCACGTCCAGATTGCACTTTTGAAATTCACCAGCTGTGACAATCAAGCTTTAGTAGGGTGTATTCCAATTGCTGCTGTAACTGTTGATTTGAACCTGAAATCATAAAAATTGGTCAGTCATCTCATAAGATGCATAGCAATAACATAATGAATTTTCAAGAGTCTACAACAAGTTTAAATGCCTGTACAAACAAAGTCTGGAAACTTATTGAATGCACCACATATATTGATAATACTGTTTGCTATATTTATGAATAAAGAATGCTCAATATTGTGACAGAGTATCATTGTAGGATCAGAGAGGAGTAGCTTCATGCCAGTATGTGAATAGTGAGTGTGGAGTGTTAAAATGATTTAATGATTTAAAGAGTCTAACTACCAGCAAATTGGGTGAAAAATTGACCACAAAGTAGCAGTCAGTCAATTAGAAATGAAAAGGGAAAAAATTTACGTCCAACCATGATCAGCACCAAATGGTCTAATTTGAAAAGTTATATCAAGATTTGACGAGTGATTGGCATCAGATGAAAAATAAAAGAAAGTAATGTCTGCTTCATGGGTGGTCAAAGTAGGAGGAGTTTCTTTCTCTAGAAGAAATCCATCTTTGAGCCAGGTGGGAGTGGATTCTGCTTAGTGGAGGTTGATATTGTCAGAAAACATTGATCATTTGATGCTTTCTTCAGTATGGAGGCATCAGAATCAGCAGGTAGAACATAAAGAAAAAATTCTGATTCACCACTGTGAAAATTAAGTATTGCCAAGGAAGAACTTTGTAAACAGAAACTTTTCTTTTAGTTTCTTTGTATATAAGAAAAAAAAAAACCTTATGGTTGAGTTACTCAGTGAATTTAATCATTCCTTCAAAGTTGTTCTAGTTCTGATCTAACTATGTAAAAGACACAAGAGATTAGAGTTAACATGCCATGCAAGAGATCCAATATACTAATCCAGTCAGCTGGGGCTGTAGAATACACCAACTACATCTCTGCAGAGGAGTAAAACCCACTTAACAAGTGTCCTGGATATGACATTAAACTATCTGATAGTGAGGCACCAGTAATGCTAGAGCTTTGGGGAATGTGGAGTATCCCTTCATTGCCATCACTCCCAGGTTCACTTTAGCCCAGAGTGGCAGCACCTGAAAGGGTCCTATCTATGGATTAAATAGAACTGTTTGACATTTAAAATGAGTGCAAACAAATGACTTATGCTAAATTGAATTTATTAAAATGAAACTATTTGATCATTTAACTGTGTGTAAACAAATGACTGATGTTTAATTGAATTGTTCGTGATACATAGCAATATTTGGAAACATTCAACTGTGTGCAAAAGAATGAGATTAAGCTTGTTTAAAAATGTTATGGACAAAATGTGTTTACAAATCATATATATTCAATATATATATGTATATGTACACCAGGACATTGGCCCAGCGGTTAGAGTGTTCGCCAATGGCCCGGGAGACCTGGGTTCAATCCCAGGTCGAGTCATACCAAAGACTTTAAAAATGGAACTTGATACCATCTTGCTTAACACTCAGCATTATAAGGTACGGTTCAAGGGTAAAGTGGAGCAATCCTGGGAATGGACTCCATTCCCAGGATTGCTCCACTACACCTTGGTGTAGTAGCTATCGAAAAGGGAGCGTTCGGGTCACCCTCGACTATGGTCGCTAACTAACTTATATATATGTATAAAGAGGATTGGCATTAAATAACCTACAATGGTTGATAATCCATAAAACCAAACCAAACCAAACCAAATCATACATATTTAATATATATGTATAAAGAGGATTTGGCATTAAATAACCTACAATGGTTGATATGCCATAAAATCAAACCAAACCAAACAATGAATTATTCTAAGGCTTCATCACTAGACCTTGCCATCACACCAAGACTTGAGAATTTTGGTTACTCTAATCTGCCGGTCAGTGAACAAGACTTGACTTAGGATTACAATATCATTGACAGAGTATATAGATTTAAGTTAGGATAGCATAGGCATAGCAACAACGGTGCTTGGCAACTGTCAGTTTCACACTTATTGGCCTGATAAATGTATAAGCAAGAAAGAAACAGTTACCAAGCACCATTGACACTATGTCTATGCTACCTTAACAATCTTTTTATTTCATAATATCTATACAGAAATACTAAATCAAATAACAAATTAAAAAGAATTTTAGTAACAAATATATGGACATATTTTATAGGCTTATTTGATTCATAAAAAATCACTATAAATAATGAATAATAATAATAATAATAATAATAATGATGAATAGATAAGACATTCCAAAATAGCAAATGTAGGTTATGTGGTGATAGAGATTAAACCATCAACCATAATAAGCAAATGCAGCAAATTAGCACAGAAGGAGTATAAGACTAAACACGACTGGGTGGGCAAGGGGATCTACTGGGAAATGTGCAAGAAATTTAAATTTGATCATATGAACAAATGGTATATGCACAACCCAGCAGCTGTCCTGGAGAATGACATACACAAACTCCTATAGGACTTTGACATACAAATGGATCACCTAATATCGACCAGAAAACCAGACATAATAGTAATCAACCAAAAAAAGAGAACTTGCAAAATTGTGGACTTTGCTGTACTGGCTGACTACCGAATAAAACTGAAAGAAATTGAAAAGAAGGATAAGTATCTCAACCTTGCTAGGGAATTGAAAAAACTATGGAACATGAAGGTGACGATTATGCCAATCATGATTGGTGCATTCGGTACAGTAACTAAAGGATTATTAAAGGAACTGGAGGACTTGAAAGTTGGAGGACGAGTGGAGACCATCCAAACTACAGCATTGTTGCGAACGGTCAGAATACTGAGAAGAGTCCTGGATACTTGAGAAGACTTGCTGTCACTCAAACTCCAGTAAAAGACTATCAGCTAATGCTGATGTGAAAAATTCTCAAAGAGTAAAAAATAATAATGATAATAATAAAATCTAATAAATTATTGTGAAAAATTTAATGATCATTTTCATGTATAACTATAGACTGACACATACTTATCAACTGAATTATAATTTGAAAATTTCTCTCTATAATGTTATATCTACATGAATCACTGAATTAATTACACTGCCAATGAAGGAGATTTTCTTGGGAAATAAATATTTGTGTAAAGTCCTTTTTTTCATTTTGAGGCTATGAACTTAATGCATCCCTCTCTTACACTCTCTTTCTCAAATATATATATATATATATATATATATATATATATATATATGAATACCTCCAGAGCCAGAAGTAATCTACCTAGGTTTCACCTAACCAGATCATCAGGATAATTCTGACTATAAAGGGTTGGAGCAAACTACATTTTATCAATTAAATGGCTGCAAGAAAGAATTAAAAAAATTAGCATATATATATATATATAGATGCACATACAGATATGTAAGACTTAGAACTAAGTAATATTGAAAGCACCAGTTCCTACTAAATTATTGAACATTGAAGTTAAGTAATGATGAGCTTGTTCAATATTTAGATGACTACATAAGCAGCAGCATGTACTTTAAACAAATTCAGGACTGTGTGCCATATCTAAATAAAGTTTAGTAAATATATATATATATATATACACACAGACACACACATAAGTGTGAGTGTCATATGTCAGGATTAGAGAGAATTAAAGTTTTGACATATTTGCATGTAATTCATCCCACTCTTGTTATTACAGGTTACATAAACATAATTATTTTATGAATGTTTGAATGCAAAAGAAATGACAACCAAGAAAGATGAAATAGGCATATTCTGAGGTATTCATTTTTTGTGCTGAATATTCTTTCTTTGGTTTCTTTATTTTTAATGGCAGATCAACCTTTGTGAGTTATTTAATGCTCAAACTATCTTTGTAGAATTACAGTAGTGGTACTATTTAACTCATAGCTGTGAAGGGAGGAGAACGATAAGGGAGTTCATACCTTTCCCAAGGGTATTAGTCCAAATCTGAATGCAATAATCCTTTTGGAGTTTAAACTCACTATGATGTCACAGTCAAACATGTTAGTCGCCGCACCACAGGACTACCATACTGAATATAATATGTATGAATTAAATTTTCACTTGTAAAATATCTTTTTCAAGTCTACCTTATGGTAATGTTTATAGAGTAATAAATGTAAGTGGAACTTACAACCGACCACTTGAGAGATTACCATTTTCTAATTCACCATAAGAAAGTGATTATTTTAGTTCCTCAAAATAATTTTTTTTTGGTATAATAAGCCTTCCTGATTCATAAGAGGGGATATATTATTAAAAAAAGTGGGGCATCCAGTGAGAACCAATTTTATGAGAGTAGTAATAGCCTATGAATTGGATGATAAATATGCTTTAATATTCTCTAAATTTAGCCCTAATACATATTGATTACCATTTGATTTCATCAGAGAGGTCAAGGATGCTACATGCTTTTTTTTAAGAAATCCTGGAAGCAGTACGCTATAAAACAGTAGCTATACGGGCACTTACTTCCCATCTTGCAAATCATCCAAGATGAGCAAGACATGCTGTAGAAGTAAAGACAAACTCATAATCAGCATTCTCCTATAAACTCTTACATATGAACAGACCAGAGTGAGCTGACCAGTAAAATCTTCTATGAATCAGCTCTTCGTGAACACTGGATACCCTCAAGAGGACTTGCTAAGAACAAGGCACACCTTGATGATGATGATGATGATGATGACATATTGATATTTATAAAGTTTAGTTTGATACAACAGCACAAAACCTCCAGTAAGGATTGACCTATTGGCTGCAGTAATGGTCTGTGAGACAAGTTTTCTATTCAGTGGCTATTGATAAAAAATCCGTCAAACTCAAATTAAGACAATATAGTATAAAATTCAACTTAAATTTATCTCCCTCAAAGTACATGATTACAACCAAATGGTATATAAAAAAATATATAAAACCTGCTCTATAATTTTTTACACTTAGTGGATGAAATTAATATGTAAATATTAGGACTATAATAGGACAGGGAAAATTATTAAAAATTACATAAAATATCATTTTGAGATTTTACAAGGAGAATGTCAACTTGTAGATTTTTAATCATCATTTATTAGATTTAAATGTTCACTGTTGGTATAACTTCTTCCAAATTGACTACTTGTTATGGTGTTATCTATCATTTAGTTCTCTGACCTAAATAAAACTGACAAACAAATTTCTCAAGACTACCAACTAGAAAAATATTACTTAGATAGAACTCAACAAGTTTAAATGACTCAGACATGTCCTTAGAATACCAAGCAACAGAAAAGCAAAGGCTGTCAAGTGATTTGGACAAGAGTAAAGAAATGCAAAGAAAGACAGAAATCACTTGAGACAAATTAAAAGAAGTTGAGCTGAAACAAATGCACCTCTTATGGGTTGAAATATTCTCAGACCTTATTCTGGTCAAACGCAAAGCCATTTGGATAAGAGCAAGGAAATGCAAGGAAAGACAGAAATCACTTGAGATAAATTAAAAGAAGTTGAGTTGGAACAAATGCACCTCTTATGGGTTGAAATCAGGGGCGGAGACGGGATTAGTGCTACTCGTGCCCGGCACGACCAATAACTCAGTCAATGTTATTCAAAATGGATTAAAAATCATCCATTAATTTCAAGCAAACATACTTAGTCTGATCTCAATTAAATTACGAATCTATTCAAGTTTCGATAACTAAGTAGCCAAAAGTTCATAAATATATCTGGGATTAATACAACGATGCTGTTTTGAACGGATGGTCTTTGTCCGGCCACCGTCAGATTCATTGAACATCCCAGAAAATCGGCTATAATGTTGAACGCCCAATCCGTGCCAGGCACTAGACCCTTATAATAACAATAACGTGAGCAACCCTAACACCGTGCTCAAAAATCTTAGCACGTTGTGACTGCTGATAGATGTATTGGGAAGAGGGAGAGGGACCGAGAGAGAGAGAGAGAGAGGGGATAGCAGATTAGGGCCATCGCCGACGTCATCATCATCGCTATGGTAAATGTTGGTTAAACGGCGTGTTTTAATTCGTTTTTTCACTAACAGATCTCTATTTCTTTAATGAATGTTGCATATATTACATTCTGTAACTAAAATTTGTTTATTTGAATACATTTTCAACAAATAATCTTTATTTTAAGCGAAATTGAAACTACTAGCTGTGTCTGTGTATATTGTCATCAGTTTCTTTATTCTAATAAACATATTTTTCTCGTCATAGTAATGAACATCTTCTCTTTTCTTCTATACTTTTGAAAGGAAAAAAAATTATCTTATCTACTGTATTACAAGACTACAAATTATATAGTATCTTGATTGTTTACAAAAAAAAACACCATGCAAGGTACGTTTGTCAATCTGTGCTATACAATGGAGAATCACGCAATAGCAACTATGATGACTTACTTTGGGTCCACGGACCACGGGTTGGGAACTGAAGTTGACAGAGGAGGGGGGTCACGAGTAGCAAAAATAGGCTAGAGTCGCCACTGGTTGAAATATTCACAGACTTTATTCTGGTCAAATGCAAAGCCATTTGGATAAGAGCAAGGAAATGCAATGAAAGACAGAAATCACTTGAGACAAATTAAAAGAAGTTGAGCTGGAACAAATGCACCTCTTATGGGTTGAAATATTCACAGACTTTATTCTGGTCAAATGCAAAGCCATTTGTATAAGAGCAAGGAAATGCAATGAAAGACAGAAATCACTTGAGACAAATTAAAAGAAGTTGAGCTGGAACAAATGCACCTCTTATGGGTTGAAATATTCACAGACTTTATTCTGGTCAAATGCAAAGCCATTTGTATAAGAGCAAGGAAATGCAATGAAAGACAGAAATCACTTGAGACAAATTAAAAGAAGTTGAGCTGGAACAAATGCACCTCTTATGGGTTGAAATATTCACAGACTTTATTCTGGTCAAATGCAAAGCCATTTGTATAAGAGCACGGAAATGCAATGAAAGACAGAAATCACTTGAGACAAATTAAAAGAAGTTGAGCTGGAACAAATGCACCTCTTATGGGTTGAAATATTCACAGACTTTATTCTGGTCAAACACAAAGCCATTTGGATAAGAGCAAAGAAATGCAAGGAAAGTCAGAAATCACTTGAGACAAACTAGTAGAAACTGAGCAGGGATAAATGAACCTCTAATGCATTGAAACAATAATTCATGAAGCTTATCCTGGTCTGGCACAAGGCAATTTTGATGAAAGCAAAGAAAAGAGAAAATTGCTAAATCACTAGCCACAAACTAATGGAAGCTGAGCTGGATTAAATGCACCTCTTATGGGAAATGTTATCATGTATTAAGCTTCTGGTAGAAGGCCATTTAATAAGTGCAGAGAAAATAGAAAAAAGTTAAAAACCATTTGACACTAACTAGTAGAAGCCAATATAGCCGAGAGAGACCACTATTGTTTCAGGGCTATTGGGAAGGCATGAATCAATTTCTTCTCTTTCAGCTAAGGGCAAATAGTAGGGCAGACTGGGTTCTTTAGCTTTGGTAAGGCAACTGGTCAAAGAGAAAGAAAACTGAATTCAAACCACCTTAGTTTAAGGAATTCACTAAAACATAACTTTCTTAAAAATAACCTTGTATAGCATCCTACCCATTGCAGAGGGGTTGGGTAAATATATACATAACTATTCTGTTATCGTATTAATCTAACCTCTTAACCCCTATATGTCCGGGTATTAAACGCATTGCCACAACTGGGTGTACAGACTGAAAATAATATTCTGTATTTTTTTTCATACTAAGAACATGATACTTCAGATTTATGAATAGTAATACCACAGTAGTTTCATTGACCTCTTTGCCAGATTTCTTTTCATCAGTGAAAGGAGAAGGATCTAAAACAAGAAATAAATGCAATAAGCTATTCTACATATGATTTTTTTTAACACAGTCTCCTTTTAGATAGTACAAAAGTGAAGACTACTTTCTACACTGAATGTTACAAGTTATACATCTATAATTATAGAATGCTTTATCTCTCATTTAAACCAACACAAGACAAGTTTTGATCTTCTAAAATTAAATATATGCTTTTTAGTTGTAAATATTTAATTTTAGGACACAATACTTTCTTTGTTAGAGCCATCATATATCCTGCTAGAAAGTCAATTCACAACACTCTAAAGGCCAATGACAATTTTGTGCATGCTAGAAGGTTATAGATTTTCTAAGAACATTTTTAAAAAAGTTTTCAGCAAAAAAATATGTATTGGAGGAAAATATTTACTATCTGTATGATCTTATGCGTACAAGAGTACCATGCCTGAGTTAATACCCAAGGAAGATATACACTGTATTGATAAAGGAACTGAATACTGTTATGTCAATGTGTTGATCTGTATATGTAATCATTAACTGTAAATGAGCTATATTACACACCTTTCCAGCAGAGCCTAGAATATGCTAACTGCATTCCCAAATTTTGAGTAAACTGAAACATATTAAAAGTGTTGGCCACCTGCCTCCTATCACGAAAACTATTCAAGTTAGACAAACCAGACATGCAGGACACTGCTGGAGAAGCAGGGACGAACTCATAAGAGATGTACTCTTATGGACCTCCACACATGGCCGTGTAAAAGCAGGACGACCAGCACGAACATACATTCAGCAGTTATGTGAGGATACGGGATGTTGTCCTGAAGACCTGCCTAGGGTGATGAACGATAGAGAGGAGTGGCGAGAGAGGGTCAGGGATATCCGTGCTACCAGCGCGACATGATGATAATGACAATTCTACAAGGATGAGTCAAAAGTTTTGCAATATGTTGGTACATGCTAGTTTGCAGCATGGATGTCATGTGACCAAAGGAGTTAAAACCATGGAAGGTACCCACTAAGGTTGGTAGTATTGTAGTAGTTGGTGCGCTGACACATTGTGCATTGCTTCATGTGTGATTTGAAAGCCGCACAGGTGTATGTGTAATGCAGTCTAATTTGGGAAATTATATTTTACGAGTTTGAACTAGGCCATAATGCAACAAAAGATCCAAAAACATTTGTTGTATGAAAGGGAAGAGAACAGTTGATCACAGTATAGTAACTAAATGTTTCAAGAAATTTCACATAGGTCGCTAAAAACTTGATGTTCAGGCAAGATCAAATAGGCCTAAAACTGTAGATTCTGAGGTCATGCTCAGGTGGAGTAAAGCAATGCCTACTGTCAATGTATAATTATGAACAATATGATTTTCAGTAGGTTTTCTTGTTTATCTGTCCATAACATGTTATATTAAAGTAAACTTATAAAATTAATTGAATCTTGATCTAATTTGAAAATCCAGTGAAGAAAAAAACAGACAAGTAACATATCCCCTATATCAGTATTCTACTTGCTTCTTGAACATCCTGGTAAAAAAAAAAATCAACCTGGAAATACTAAGTTAGGCATAGTGCACAGATACTACACTGATCCTGAGCAGAGAGCAACACTTTGATTCCATATAGAGCAGATACTCTGATCCTCGATAGAAATTCTGATCCATATATAAATAATCATGTCAGGAGGAGGTGCTCATGGTGTAATGGTTATCGCCATAGGAAATGGACATGGTGACACGAGTTCAAATCCTGGGTGAGACTGATTGCATTTTACATAGTACGAATACCCTTGGGAAAGGTATGAATCCAATTATTCTCCCTCCAGCTATGGGTAAATAGTAGGGCAGACTAGGTTCTTCAGCCTTGGTGAGGCAACTAGCCGAGGAGAAGGAAAACTCGGAATTCAAACCTGTTAAACTCTGCTTAAAAATTGACCTTGTGTCATATCCTGCCTGAGTGGAGGGGTTGGGTAAATATGTATAAATAATCATGTCATTATTAAGAAACATATTACTTCAAATTTATCAATAATAATACAATGGTAGTTTTATCAACCTCTTGGCCAGATTTCTTTTCATAAGTGAAAGAAGCAGGATCTAAAACAAGAGATTATTGTAATAAACTATTCTAAATGTGTTTTTTTATCAAACACGTATTATTCAAAAATTTGTAGTATCATGTTATTGACATGGAAACAAAGAAACCTACAGAAAGTTATACCGTTAGTCATTACAACCAGGATGAGAAAAAGATTTTGCAATATTTCAGTACATACTACTTTGTAGCACATATATCATGTGACCAAAGCAGTTTAAGCTGAGGAAGGTACTTGCAATGGTTGGTAGTATTGCAGTAGTTGGTGCACTGATACATTGTGCATTGCTTCACTGTGTTATTTCAAAATTGCACAATTAAATGTGTAATATAGTATGATTCCAGAACTTATGTTTTACAAGTTTGAACTGAGTCATAATACCACAGAAACAATGAAAAACATTTGTTGAGTGAAAGGTGAAGGTGCAGTTGATTACAGTATAGTAAACAGAGGTGGAGGTCCTCATGGTGTAATGGTTAAAGTGCTAGACTACTGAATGAGAGTAAGCGGGTTCGAACTTTAGTCATGCTATTATGTTCACTTTCAGACAAATACTTTGGGAAAGGTATGAAACCCCTCATCCTCCTAGCTAAGGGTTAAAGAGTACCACTATTGTTCTAGAAGGATGGATTTGGCATTAGATAACCCAAGACGGCTGATATGCCATTAAAACAAACAAACAAACAGGACAGTAACCAGTTGTAAGAACCTCAATGATCAGGTAAAGTTAGGTAAACCTAAAAGCATTGATTTTGGGTCTATGCTCCATGACATAAAGACAAATCCAGCAAATGGTACTTGGAGAGCATCAGAAGAGCTTGACATGTCACAGTCCATTGTGGTTAGTCATTTTCACAGCCAGGGCAAAAGCAACAAGAGCTGTTAAATTGTTCCTCATGTTAGCAAAATATTGCAAAACTTTTGACTCAACAAGTATTATTATACACTGACTGAAAATATGTGTTTCAAAGATTATTTTATGCATATATCGATTCTAAATTCTTCTTCTACAAGTAGTTATTACATAAAGATAGAATATTCAAATCTCACTAGCCATCATACATTATTTTTTAAGTTCACTTTTTTAATTCTTCATTCATATCAATACAAATTGTTAAAAAGTCTTATAGTTACTGATTTCCAATTAAAATGAGAAAGTGTTATGATACAAACATAAATATATTTAGATATATTTACTCAGCTTTCTCTGAAACATAGATATAACGCGCAACCATGATAATTGAATTCATGACACTAACTAATGGTCTGACAAACCACACATACACACAGATATAGATATAAACATTAAGACATATACATGCATACATTAGTCATTTACATACATTAAAATATATACCTACATATTATCTATCATCATTAAGTCATACTGATAGCACAGAGTTCCCTAACTCTCACACCATCCATTCCTTTCATCTTGACAGGTCTACTAGACAGCATCCAGTGTCTGCACAGTGCTGATGTATGTAAGCTGGTCAGCCAACGCTAGTATGTTCATGTGCGGGAATCCATAAAAAAAACCCATTGCTTATGAGTTCATCCTTACTTCTCCAGCAGAACTCAACATGTCTTGTTTATCTTACATGGATGGTTTGTCAGATGGGAGGTAAGTGGCTATACAGTTGCTATTTTGTGGACATACTGCTTCTAATTATATATATATGAAATTATATATATGAAAGAGATCAGATGAATTGAATATTACTCAGTGAAATGTTCAAATCTAAATTCAGCAAGTAAATTTACCTGTCAATTTGTGGACTAACTGATCTCTCTTTATATATATATATATATATATATATATATATATATATGCATATTTATGTGTGTATGCATGTGTGTGGGTATATGTGTGTGTGTATGCATATATCTGTGTATGTATTTGTGTGTGCATGCACATGTATATATATGTGTACCTATGCATATGTGTGTGTGTGTGTGTGTGTGTGTGTGTGTGTGTGTGTGTGTGTGTGTACACAAATATATATATATATATATATATATATATATATATATATATATATATAGTGCTTTGAACAAATCCTGGAGGCAACACTCCACAAAACAGTAACTGTGCAACCACTTACTTCCCATCTCATGAACCATCCAAGTAAGATGAACAACACATGCAGGTCACTGCTGGAGAAGTAAGGACAAACTCATACCGGATATTCTCTTATAGACACCTACATATGATCATACAAGCATTGGCCAACAAGCAAGGACTTACATACATACATACATACATCAGTTCCGTGCAGACACTGGATGCAGTGTAGAGGACCTGCCAGGAGCAATGGACAATAGGGATGGATGGTGAGAGAGTCAGTGAACACATCAGCATGACTTTATGATGATGATGATAATGATGATGATAATACTGATATATATAAATGTAAATAAAATTCTTTTTCATCACATAGTGCATTCATGACACTAACTAATGGTCTGACCAACCACACATACACACAGATATAGATATAAACATTAAAACATATACATGCATACATTAGTCATGTACATACATTAAAATATATACCTACATATTATCTATCATCATTAAGTCATACTGATAGCACAGAGTTCCCTAACTCTCTCACCATCCATTCCTTTCATCTTGACAGGTCTACTAGACCTAGCTTAAACTGCTTTGGTCACATGATATATGTGCTACAAAGTAGTATGTACTGAAATATTGCAAAATCTTTTTCTCATCCTGGTTGTAATGACTAACAGTATAACTTTCTGTAGGTTTCTTCGTTTCCCTGTCAATAACATGATACTACAAATTTTTGAATAATACGTGTTTGATAAAAAAACACATCTAGAATAGTTTATTACAATAATCTCTTGTTTTAGATCCTGCTTCTTTCACTTATGAAAAGAAATCTGGCCAAGAGGTTGATGAAACTACCATTGTATTATTATTGATAAATTTGAAGTAATATGTTTCTTAATAATGTACCTGTCAAAAATGACATGATTATTTATACACATTTACCCAACCCCTCCACTCGGGTAGGATATGACACAAGGTCAATTTTTAAGCAGAGTTTGTGATGAAAAAGATTGATTTTTTTTAAATCTAAGATAGAACCAGAACAGTGTAAAATTATTTCCAAAATGTGATTGAAAACATATTTTTAAAATATCTCCAAAAACTAGTTGATTAACATAACCAGTTTTTAGAGATATTCTTAAAAGCAATTTCGATCACAATTAAAAAAATTATTGCAATCAAAGTTTGGAAGTAATTTTACATTATATGTTAATGTATATGTGTGTATATATATTGAGAGAGAGAGAGAGAGAGAGAGAGAGAGAGAGAGAGAGAGAGAGAGAGAGAGAGAGAGAGAGAGAGAGATGTAATTTTAAACCCTCAATCTTAAATTTTTGGAGGGAAAAAATTTACTGAATTTTTATGAGAACTAATTTTGAAAAAATATTCCTATAACAGACTTTGCATTGACAATGTAGCCATAATACATTGATAATGTGAATTCCAGAAATAAAAAGAAAAGAAAAGGTCACTCTGAATACTGTGTTTGTTCTGTGCAAATTTCTAACAATAATTGTTCTTTTGTTTAGTTTTCAGGAATGGTAGCACAGGAACAGAAACATGATATGGCCTCTCACTAAAAAACATCATAATTAAGTTATTAATATTTGTTTGGTCTAGTTTATTTGTATAACAGCATATCAACTCGTTATGGGAAATTTGATACTGAAATTTGATTCATTTGTAAACGTTTGATTATAAGCATAAGGATTTATATTTTCAACATTCAATTGCAGTCATTTTTTAAAAATCCCTTCATTTTAACTTTTATTTGACAATGACAATTTGTTTGCGCAGTTATATGGTATCAAGTATTCCAATCAAAAACTGGCCCAGTTAGCAGGGGCTGCAGAATACATCGACTGCATCTCTGCAGAGGAGTAAGACTCCCACAACGAGTGTCCTGGACATGACATTAAACAATCTGATGATAAGGCTTTAGTGATGCTCGGGCTTTAGGAAATGCAGAGTACCCCATCATTGCCATTGCTCCCAAGTCCATTCTGGCCTGGAGTGGTTAACACCTGATAGGGTCTGATCTATGGGTTAAATAGAACTGCTCAACATTTAAACAGTGTACTTATGGTAAACTGAATTGTTTGAAATAGAACTGTTTTTACATTTAACAATGTGTAAACAAATGACTGATGTTTAATTGAATTGTGACTGATATATAGCAATACTTGAAAACATTAAACTGTAAACAAATGATTAATAGTATAAAGAGTTACTAATATTAGATAGAAATAAGTGAAACCGTTTAACTGTGTTAAAAAAATGAGCTCAGGCTTATTTAAAGATGTTATCAACATTGGCATAATGGTTAGAGTGTTTGCCAATGGTCTGGGAGACCTGGGTTCAATCCTAGGTTGAGTCATACCAAAGACACAAAAATGGTACTTGATGTCACCTAGCTTAACACTCAGCATTATAAGGTACAGATCAAGGGTAAAGTGGAGCAATCCAGGGAATGGAGTAGCACACTCCCCTACACCGTGATGTAGTAGCTATTGAAAGGGAAGCATTCGGGTTGCCCTTGACTACAGTCGCATTGATAGATAAAATCAGAGAAAACGGCTTTGAGCTGACCAAGAAAAGAAGTAGAAGGTACCCCACAAAAACAATTACCGACGCCAACAACATAGCGATACTGGCAAATACACCCAACCAAGTTGAAACAATACTGCATAGTTTGGAACGAGCCGCCGCAGATATGTGCTTTAATCAGACAGGTGACATTTCCACTCTAGAGGGAACCTCTCTGAAACTGGTGGACAGATTCACCTAACAAGGAAACAGTGTCTCATCAACCGAAAAAGACATCGACAAGCGGCTAACAAAGGCATGGACAGCTATCAATAAGCTATCGATCATATGGAAATCAGACCTGACTGATAAAATGAAATGCAGTTTCTTCCAGGCAGCGGTTGTGTCGATACTGCTGTATGGATGCACTACTTGGACGCTAACAAAACGGCTGGAAAAGAAGCTAGACAGCAATTACACAAGAATGTTGCAAGCAATATTGAACAAGTCCTGATGGCAACACCCCACTAAGCACCTACTATACAACCACCTGCCTCCCATCACGAAAACTATCCTAGTTAGTCAAATCAGACATGCAGGACACTGCTGGAGAAGCAGGGACGAGCTCATAAATGATGTACTCCTATGGACCCCTACATATGGCTGAGCACAAGCAGGATGACCAGCTTGAACATACATACAGCAGCTATGTGAGGATACGGGATGTAGCCCTGAAGACCTGCCAGAGGCGATGAACGATAGATAGAAGTGGCGAGAGAGGATCAGGGATATCCGTGCAGGCAGCATGACATGATGATGATGATGATGACAGTCCCCAACTCTTTATAAAAAGGATTTGGCATTAAATGATCAACAATGGTTGATATGCCACAAAACCAAACCAAATCAAATCCTATCTCAACACTGATAATTTATACACAGTCATATACTTTAAAGTTACTATTTCCACTTAATAATAATCATCTGTTTAGATTGATTAATGGAGTTTAACAGCATGTCAATCTGCCCAGAAATTAGGATATCCCATTCATTGTATGTTCATATTGACATTTTTTGTAGTTGTTTCTCAAGAGGTCTTTTTTTGCACAAGGGCCGATCAAATATGAATAATTTTCAAACAGAAATATTTTACATATAGATAGAACCCTAACAGGTACTACCACTTCAGGGAAGAGCGGACTTGGGAGTAATGGCAATGAAAGGGTACTCCACATTCCCCAAGTACTCCAAAACTGGAGCCTCATCATCAGATGTAGTTTACTGTCATACTCACAACACTCCTTTCTGTGGGTGTCTATCTCTCTGCAGGAGATACAGTTAGTGTATAAGCCTCACCGAGAGGAAAGATAATCTATTTGCACAGTTATATGGTATCAAGTATTCCTATTTAACACCGATAATTTACAAGCAATTATATGGTTTCAAGTAACTTATATTAATCATTAGTAAACAATTAGTTTCTAGTAACTGTTCTTAATATAATCTGCACACAGTGATGTATTCCTAATACAAATAATTTTCAAACAGATCTATATGACCCATAGATGGGACCCTAACAGATACTCATCATCACCATCATCATCATCATAAAGTTGTGTGCGTTCTCTATCTGTCCCTATTGTCCATCGCTCTAGGCAGGTCTTCTAGACTGCTCTCACTGTCCACACAGAGCTTATGTATGTAAAACCTTGCTGGTCAGCTAACACTGGTATGTCCATGTGTAGGAGTCCAGAAAAAAATGTCACTTCCATCCTTACATCTCTAGTAGTCCCCAGCATGTCTTGTTTATCTTAATTGGATGGTTTTTCAGATTGGATGCGATATCTTGTGGATGTTGGTTGGTTGGTTGGTTTTTATGGCATATTGACCTTTGTAAGTTATTAAACGCCAAATCCGTTTTTATGAAAATAGTTCTATTTCAAACAATTCAGTTTAGCATGAGTACACAGTTTAATTGTTAAAAACATTTCTATTTCAAGCTATTCAGTTTAGTCAAACAGTTCTAATTCAGCTAATTCAGTAGAGTATAAGTACAGATTTTGTTTACACACAGTTAAATGTCAAAACAGTTCTATATTAAACAATTCAGTTTAGTGTAAGTACAGTTTCAATGGCAAAAACAGTTCTATTTCAAACAATTCAGTTGAGCATAAGCATGCAGTTTAAATGTAAGTACACAGTTTATTTGTCAAAAACATTTCTATTTCAAGCTATTTAGTTTAGTCAAACAGTTCTAATTCAAGCAATTCAGTTTAGCATAAGTATGCAGTTCAATTTAACTCATAGATAGGGCCCTATCTGGTGCTACCATTCCGGGACAGAGTGGACCTGGGAGCAATGGCAATAAAGGGGTACTCCGCATTCCCCAAAGCTCCAGCATCACTGGAACCTTACCATCAGATTGTTTAGTGTCATATCCAGGACACTCATTTGGAGGGGGGGTCTTACCCCCTCTGCAGAGATGTAGTTGGTGTATTCTACTGCCCCAGCTGACTGGGCAAATATCTTGTGAAGTATTACTTCCAGGATTTATTCAAAACAGCATGTAACATTCGTGAGTTGTTCCCAACAAGCTTTTTCTCTATGCATTTCATTAGTATCCAAGTTGGTGCATCCATACTGTTGTACTTATAGAAGAATTAAACATAAATAAATATTTTTGATGAACAAGAAATATTTGCTTTTTATTCGTCTTATTTTTGCTGGAGACTCAAATTACATTGCCATTGTCCAAGTATTTTGTTACAGTTTGAAAAAAGAATGAAATGTCACTTACTTCATGGCCCGACGAAAAATGGCACTGGTAAGAAATTTTTTTTTTTATAGAGAGCAGACCAAAAATAAGAGGCATTGTGAGAATGGGGGAAGAACAAGAGAAAGGTGTTTTTGGAGTAATACTATACATGGATTAAATTTCAGTACTGACACACACACAGCTTAAAAGAAATAATAACTTATAATTATGTTTTTACATTTTTATAATATTTTCTGTTATGATAAATATTGATAATATATATTGATAAATACTGATAATATATAATTCCAATAATAACACTATATGACAATGGTTAAATTTCAGTACTGACACAACCACAGCTTGAAAGAAATTTTATTTTATTTTATCAGAGATCAGATTTTTATATGATTGATAATCTGTCAATAGCAGCCCATGTTCACATCACTTTCAGTAGATGAGATATTGCTGCTGAGGTATGTGAACTGGTCTACTAATTTCAGAGGTTTACCACTTAAAGTGGAGATGGCTCTTTCTAGTTTAAAATACATAATTGTTTTATTTGCATTCACATTGAGTTCAATGCCTCCTGCTGCTTGTTCCAGGCTATTCAGTAGGGATTCAACTTGTGGTATTTGTGAGAAGTGCTAGATCATTTGTGTAGTCAGCATCTGTCACAGTTCTTACAGGATATTATCTGCTTTTTGTTGTTTATTAGTGTTAAATCATTTTCTTTTATAATATCTATTGATGTTCAAAGTACATAATCTAGACAAATTGTAATTCTTGCAAGATTCTAGTGACAATGTCAGAGCTGCCATCAGGTAAGCAAACCATTGCTTTTGTGTTTTTGTAAAGCATCTTTATGGTGGTAACAGTTTCTTTGAAGAGACCATATAGAATTAAATGCCTTGGAAACATTTTTGAGAAATCTTCTTGGGGAAGGGATGCAGTCTTTTGTCCATTGTTTTTGTTGTCTTTAGATTATACACACTATTGCATAATCAAAGAAAGATGTTGTCAAATTTTCTTGTCTTCTATATTTTAGGAGATTTAGGCCGGCAGCTTTTCTGCTAATAATTTTTTTCAGTACTGTGTCAAGTTATTCCTTTGTCAACTCTCCTAGTTTGATGTCTAGTTGGCTATTAATAATTTTTGGAAGGTTTATCAGTGATTTCAGGAGGGTTTCAGAGCAGATTCTTGAAATGTTCTTTCAACTTCTGAAGTCTTTCTTCTTGGCTAGCAGCTTTTAGTTTTGCACTAAAAGATGCTTTTCTTTTTACTCACTTCATTTACAGTTTGCAATGCTAATTGTAGTTGTCTTTCATTTTCTGAATTTCTGATTTTATTGATTTGGGCTTGAATATATTCTAGCTGTTCTTTTTAGTATGTGCTAGTTCTCACTGAAATTTATTAGGTTTCTGTGCATTGGCATTCGTTGGATTTCTTTTGTGAAGTAAGGTTGATTTTTTTTCTCAAGGAATATAGCAATGTCAAAGTTAGCTTTGTCTGGCACATACCTTGATAAAAAAATGATTGACTGCATAAAACTGAATAACCTCTAATCTACTTGAAAAAGAAATCACTGACCCCATCCCACATTTGTTTTCACAGTCTGAATAATGTTAATTGAATATTACTGCAACTGGAAATATTACTATTTATTTGATCTATTTAAACTGATGTTACCCATGCTTGGTAGCAATGCGTATCATAAAAAAAACCAACATTTATCTATCTCTAAAATAGATTCTCTATTGATACCAACAATAATAATTCCCATTTATTATGAAAAAAAAAATTTCAGGATATTTTAAAGGCTAAATCCTCATTCATCCATACAGAAATGATAATTGAAAATGAAGACATTACACATCACTCAATAAGTCCAGGGCTTAACAAATAAAACAACAACTTTTAAGCAAAATTCAACTTTATTTATCAACATAGTCTCCGTCTAACAATTTGATGCCTTTTTTGTAGAATGATTTAACTTTGGCCTCAAAATATGCCTCACCGGACATTGGCCTAGCAGTTAGAGTGTTCGCCAATGGCCCGGGAGACCTGGGTTCAATCCCAGGTCGAGTCATACCAAAGACTTAAAAAATGGTACTTGATGCCTCCTTGCTTAACACTCAGCATTATAAGGTAGAGATCAAGGGTAAAGTGAAGCAACTGAGGGAAGGAGTGGCGCCCCCCTACACCTTGGTGTAGTAGCTATCGAAAAGGGAGCCTTTGGGTCACCCTCGACTATTGTCGCCAACTTTACTTACTTCTTCATTGGAGCCAAAACTCTTTACCTGGAGCATTCTTTTGAGGTCTACAAACAGCTAGTAGTCACTGGGAGCTAGATCTTGAGAATACGGTGGGTGCAGAAGTAATTTAGAACATCGATTGACAAAATCAGAGAGAATGGCTTCGAACTGACAAAGAAAAGAAGCAGAAGGTACCCCGCAACAACACTTACCGATGCCGACTACGCCGATGACATAGCGATACTGGCAAATACACCTGACCAAGCCGAAACACTACTGCATAGTTTGGAACGAGCAGAAGCAAGCATAGGCCTCTATGTTAATGCACACAAAACGGAATATATGTGCTATAATCAAACGGGGGACATTTCCACTCTAGAAGGAACCCCTCTTAAACTAGTAGACAACTTCACTTACCTAGGAAGCAGCGTTGAATCAACCGAAAAGGACATCAAAACGAGGTTAGCGAAAGCATGGACAGCTATCAATTATATGGAAATCAGACCTAACCGATAAAATGAAACGCAGTTTCTTCCAGGCAGCAGTCACATCGATACTGCTATATGGCTGTACTACATGGACGCTAACAAAACGGCTGGAGAAGAAGCTAGACGGCAATTACACAAGAATGCTACGTGCAATCTTAAACAAGTCCTGGTGGCAACACCCCATAAGACACCAACTATACGGCCACCTGCCCCCTATCATGAAAACTATTCAAGTTAGACGAACCAGACATGCAGGACACTGCTGGAGTAGCAGGGACAAACTCATAAGAGATGTACTCTTATGGACCCCCACACATGGCCGTGTAAAAGCAGGATGACCAGCACGGACATACATTCAGCAGCTATGTGAGTATACGGGATGTTGTCCTGAAGACCTACTTAGGACGATGAAAGATAGGGAGGAGTGGCGAGAGAGGGTCAGGGATATCCGTGCTACCAGCGCGATATGATGATGATGAGAAGTAATTTGAAGCGCAATTCCATTTTTGCCATCATTGCGATCGACTTGTGATATGGTGCATTGTCTTAGTGAAAGAGCACTTTTTTCTTCAGCATTTGTGGCTGTTTTTTTATGAATACTTCCTTCAAACACACCAATAATACTATATAATATTTGCTATTGATGGTTCTTGCTTTCTCAAGGTACGTGGTGCATTCAATAAGTTTCCAGACTTTCTTGTACAGGCATTTAAAATTATCATAGACTCTTCAAAATTCAGTATGTTATTGCTATACATCTTATGAGATGACTGACCAATTTTTATGATTTCAGGTTGAAATCAACAGCTACAGCAGCAATTGGAATACACCCTACTAAAGCTTGATTGTCACAGCTGGTGAATTTCAAAAAATGCAATCTGGGCATGAGGAAGAACGATATGCAATAAAATTCTGTTTTAAACTTGGAAAAAATCCCACAGAAACGTGTGGAATGCTTTATACTGCTTTTCGACTATCTTACATGAACCGAACATCAGTTTTTGTGTGGCATAAGAGATTCAAGGAAGGCAGGGAGTCTGTGAGGGATGATGAGAGTTGTGTGAGGAGTAAGGAAGTCAATACACCAGAGTTGATTGGATAAAGGGTTAGGGTTACTATTTTGAGGCTTTAAGTGAGTTCAGGAAGAGATTCCGTCGGAAGAGGCCAGCACTCTTCAAATCGGGTCAGTGGCATTTCCACCAGGACAATGCACCAGTCCACAACTCCATCCTTGTCACAGATTATTTGACCAAGATGGGCATCAAGACAGTTCCTCACCCTCCCTATAGTCCAGACCTTGCTCCCTGTGACTTTTGCTTATTCCTTAAGCTCAGAAGCTGTTGTTATGAGATAATTGAGGAGATGAAAGAGACTGTAACGAAGGTCATTGACACGCTCACACAAGAGAACTTCCATGGGGCCTTCGGGAAGTTGTTGGAACAGTACAACAAGTGCATTGAAACTGGAGGAGATTACTTCAAAGGGGACTAGAGTTTCATGTGTGTACTATCAATAAAAGTGCCCATACGAAAAAAGTCTGCTAACTTATTTAATGATCCTCATAATTGATGAACAAAATACTTTGTGCATCCCAAAATATGGAGGCCAAAACCTTGCCTGCTAATATTTGCATCTTTGGTCGCTTTGGATGGCTTTCACCTGCTGTTGTCTATTCAGCTGACTGCCAATTTGACTCTAGAGTGAAGTGTTTCATCCATTGTCATATATTTATGCAAAAACTCCTTTTTGTTGTGTTGAAACAGTTGCAAACAATGCTCTGAATTGTTGATGTGTTGTTGTTTTTGATCAACTGTGAGCAAACACAGCACCTACTTTGAATACAGCTTTTTCACTGACAAATGTTCATGCAAAATGATGAATACACTGTCTTCTGATATCTTCAACTCCTCTGCTATCTCACACAACTTCAATTTATGATCGGCCAAAACAAGTTTTTTTGTATTTTCTGGAACAACTGCTGAATTTGGGTGACCTGAGCATTTAGCATCATTTGTGTCTATACAACAGTGTTTAAAGTCAGCATACCACTTCTTAACCATTGTTTTCAATGGAGCAGAGTCTGAATAACGCTTATCAAGCCATTGCTTTGCTTGAACGGTATTGTTATATTTTGACCCTCGACCCGGCCCAAAAATACTATTCCAAGGTGATACACCGGAAGGAAGTGACACATTCCAACGAAAGAGATCGCGTGGGCGGATTAAGGCTTATGATATGGGAAAAGGTGAAGGTCCCATTCTGCCATTACAGTCATGCACCGGAAGAGAGTAACCTCTAAACTGCATGACAGTTATTTCCGCTTGATGACGATTAAACATTCGATTTCAAAGATCCAGTAGGCAATCGTGTGGGCGTTGAGTTATTTTTTAACTCAGTTGAGTTTGGGTCCCAGAGCAGTTGCCAGCAGACTCCCAGAGAGTTAGAGACGAGATGTAGTAGGGAAGGCCACACCCGACCGAGGGGGACCTCGGAAAGCCCCGATGCAGTTGCCAGCAGACTCCCAGAGGGTTAGAGACGAGATGTGGTAGGGAAGGCCACACCCGACCGAGGGGGACCTCGGAAAGCCCTGATGCAGTTGCCAGCAGACTCCCAGGGGGTTAGAGACCAGATGTGGTAGGGAAGACCACACCCGACCAAGGGGGCCCTCGGAAAGCCCCGATGGAGTAGACCCCAACATCAGGAGAACAATAAAGACACAACGTGACGGTCATAACAGTGGGGTCAAAATATGAAGTTTATGTTCGGTCTCCAGCATCCTCTCACATGCTAACCTTTCGAACCCTTGCAATAAAGTGAGAGGTGAATATTTTTCTAAAGAAGTCTTCATGCGTCCTTCATTCCTGCGTTTTCCTTCCTGCATCTTAATTCTTCTTGCGTCCTTTCTTCAGGAGTCCTTTATTTGTGCGTCTGTTTAATTATTGTGTCGTTGTGATGATGCAGAGATGACTATATAACAGTATTTTTTTCCATCAGAAAGCAATGCTTTATCAACACATGAAATTCAGATGTTTCCATTGTTTGAAAATTTTCAACAGTAGCTTTACTTAAATAACTGCAATTTGTAAACTAATAATCCAATTGGACTCAAATTTTGATAAATGCCATCTGAAGGTTAATACTTTATAAAAATTGTATAGATTTTTTTCTAGAGATGCCATCTATATGTCAGGCCCAGAACTTATTGAGTGATGTGTTAGACATTATGGTATTATCTCTTGGGTACCCCATACTTCTTGATTTGTGCCACAACTAAGTTAAATTTTGTAAATAATTACATTATGATATTATCTAAATTTGAAAGATTATGGGTTACTATTTACACATCTCAAACAATTGTTTTGATCTTACTTGGTAGGTTCAGCTTCAATACCCTCTGGTCTTTTGTCATAAGGGTCTATACTCTGATGGTCTTTTGTAATAAAGGGTCAGTACTCTTATGGTCTTTTTTCATAAGGGTCTGTACTGTTATGGTCTTTTGTAATAAAGAGTCAGTACTCTAATGGTCTTTGGTAATAAAGGATAATTTTCAGGGAATTTTGAACATAACTGTCATACTTATATGCAAATCTTCACTTTATAAGTAGCAGTTGATAAAGTAGAGGCTAAACAAGTCCAAACATTGAAGATGAAACAATTAGAGCAACAGTAGTGAATACTTTTAAATAATTCTAGTTTACAACAATAACCCTTTATATAATCCACAGGAGAAGATTGTTCTCATTCTACTGTGCATGTCTTGGGATATTCCATTTCTGATAGTCAGTTCACCTTCTTAGTTATTTCAGTCTTGTACTAGTACTTCTCCTTCCACTGAACCCACTAGACATTCCAAGGAAATGGAGAGTGGAATGAAAACAGTCTAAAATAGGATAAATAAAAATTTCAAATCAAAATTTTATGAAATTTACCATTTATAATAAAGGATACCGGAAGAAGACTGAATGAGATCAATAGTATAGTATAAATAATATTATCCTATTTACCAACCGCTCTACTCAGGCAGGATATGGCACAAGGTCAATTTTTAAGCAGAGTTTAGCAGGTTTTAATTCAGAGTTTTCCTTCTCCTAGACTAGTTGCCTCACCAAGGCTGAAGAAACTAGTCTGTCCTACTATTTACCCATAGCTGGAGGGAGAATAATTGGATTCATACTTTTCCCAAGGGTATTAGTGCTATGTGAAATGCAATCAGTCTCGTCCAGGATTTGAACTTGTGTCGCCGTGTTCATTTCCTACGACGATAACAATTACACCACGGGCCCCTCCACAGTATAAATAATATTATGATATTTTCTATTCGATATAAAACTGCAAGGGTTATGTTACAGCATCTCTTTTAGTCACAGGTCATTTTTTCAAACTCAAATTGAAATATAGATTAAAACTTACAAAATGCTAAATGTTTATACTTTAAGACATTGAAAATTTCAGAGAATTCGGCAGAACATGTTTTATTGAATTGACATTACATTATAAAATAAAAATAATCTGTGACAATATTTTCAGATAACCTTTACTTTTGGATATACCCAAATTTAGACCCCCCTGACAGCCTAACAGTACAATCTATTAACTTCTTTGTTACTCACATTCTCTACAAACATTATAACATTCATGAAAAAGATCAATCAATTGGCCAGCTACTTTTTGATGTGAGGCAGCCCAAATTTGGTAAAATTTTGATATTTTAGAATATTTCTAAGATTTTTCTGAGTTTTTGGTGTGGTCCCCAGTATGCAGCTTTCTGAAATTTTACCTCTAACTTTGTCTATAATATGATTCCATCCCTTAGCAATAATAATTGAGCTCTACAAGTTCAGAAATGGTTCACAGGTTTCAAATTAATCATCTCTATTTTCATTATTATGAATTTTGGTCCTTAAAAAAATGCCTTCTTTAAGGAGATAAAAACAATTTCCAGCCCAAATAATGCTCTTTTTCCATTAATGATATTTTTTCCACTGAATTTCAATCTTCAGGAGTTAAAATTGACTTTAAAATTAATCACTTTTGTGAAGATGAGTAAAACTTTCATACAATTAATTTCAGCAAGACATCACAATAGGGTTGAAATGTTGTTCATACAGCCTAAGCCACAATTTAATGAATTAGCTAAAAGACCTTTAGTTGCAAAAAGCTGTGTCTTATACTTTTTCCAAATAAATTCTCCCAATTTAGTCAAAAATTTTGGGTAATGACGCTACATCATTCTACACTCCCAATTTTGTAAATATAGTGTGGTCTGGTAATACAACTAAAATGCAGACTCATTTGAAAGAATTACAGTTAATTAAAAAAATTACAGTTTAAAAAAAAAAAACAAGTTTATGTACAGAATTTTACTGGTGAAAATTTTTTCAGTGTTGCATTCTTTAAAATATCCTCCACATCTTAGAATCTTACCTTTGACATGAATTTTTAATTTAAGAAACAAGTCATATGGAATTAATACTAGTGAGTATAGAGAGTGCTGTACTTGCACAATTCTGTATTTCACTAAAAACTGATCAAAAAGTATTGAGACTGACTTCATGATTTTCTTCTTTCAAATTGGAACTGACTTGTCTTGACATCATAAGTTTATTATACAAGTTGTTCAGCTGAGTATGTATATCTTCATTCAAACTTTGAGTCTTGATACTTTCTGATTGAACCCCATGTGTATATATATATATATATATATATATGTATATATACACACAGGGTGTCCCCCAAAATTTGACTTCATTTTAAACCAATCATCTTGAAAACTACTAATTCTAGCTCAATGAAATTGAACAATTTAGATGTTGACATCATAAGTTTATTCTGGGACCAATTTCATAAGTGTTCAATATGGATACTGTTTGTGACATGGCACATGTCAAGTCAGTAGTTAAGCTCTTGCCAAACATGCTGTAACATGTTTCCAGGAACATTATCCAGTGCAGAAGTTATTCTCTGTTCATCAATGCTAGCAGGAAGAGGG
This sequence comes from Sepioteuthis lessoniana, assembly GCA_963585895.1. Classification (NCBI taxonomy): domain Eukaryota; kingdom Metazoa; phylum Mollusca; class Cephalopoda; order Myopsida; family Loliginidae; genus Sepioteuthis; species Sepioteuthis lessoniana. The sequence goes on from OY757912.1 coordinate 97,489,947, forward strand.
AGGACATAGACCAGTCCCTTCACATATCTCCATAAAATGAAATCACACAGGGACAGGTCAGCTAACCACAGCGACCATTTCATCAGAAAACTGTCTTCATCTCCACCATGCCCGATTCATCTCTCTGGTAGATTCTCATTGAGATATACATGTACTGACCCCTTCCAGTGGGATGGAGCCTCATCCTATTGCAAAATGAAGTACTCGTGTTCTCATGTTCACTTTTCATGAGGTTATTTCAACAAGAATTGCCAAAATTATTGGCCTGTGAAATGATGTCAAATTTTTTGGGGCACCCTATTTTATATACAAGTGGTTTCTTTTTTTTTAGTTTATTCATATAATGCTCATGTTACCATAAAAATGTGATTTCTTACTACTCTGTTGTGAGATTAAGTCACATGATCAATAAATAATATATATATATGTCACATCATATTTTAGATACAAGTAGATAATGCAAATATGTTTATAATAGAAATGGATTGTCATTTTTTTTACAAGAAAAGCATGGAAAATCAAGAAACAAATGAATCGCCATGGGTCAGAAACTAAGACAAGCATTATGAACAGAACAGTTATTACATGTATAATAAATCAATATCTCATGAACTAAAAAATAAATTCACTCATGTTCCACAAAATAATGGCAGACTTTTTTTTAAATAGAACATTGGATTTTCAGTAAAATCATACCATATGCCAGGTATAAAAAGGGGTCTGGAATATAAAATTATGTAAAATCAATTTGATTAAAAGTAAGTTATATTTATAGGGCAATTTTGTTCTGAAAACTAGTTAATGAGGTACAGAAGTAGAAGTCAGTAAAAAGCAGTAAACTAAGTAAATAGTGTTTTGCTTACAATGATCAGCATAATTTAGTTGAATGAAAATATTGATCAAACTAGAACAAGCTGTTTATATAGCCAGTAACGATATTATAGGTAAAAATCTTCAGAACCTAATCTATTCACATTACTTATACAGGTTCATCAGTAAGTTAATAAAATAATGAGGAAAAAAGTGGTATATTTTTCACAGCAAATTTTATTTTCAGTATCATCTCTTTTCTTGTCCAGTGTATTCAACTCAACCATTCACCATTGAGCTTATAGCTCAGACATTATACAGTGAAAATTTCAGATGACAAAATTAAGTTAACTGCATCAGGTTACAGACATCCTGATCTACCTTCATATGCATGAAGGGGTGCAGGAAAGTTTTCACAAGAAAGGAATAACCCAGAACAATGGTTTCAAACTGTTATTGTTTTCAGACAACCACTTACTCTAATTTTGATAAGACGTTTAATAAAACAAAAATATTGAAAAAATATTCAGATGAAACACCAATAATATATAAAAAATAAAAATTAAAGCAACCCTGTTTTCTTTTTTTAATGAATTTGTAATTGTTGTTAAACAATTATTAAAAGCAGATTTACTAGATTTTTTCTTCAGGTTGAATGATAAACATAATTCATTCAATTTTATATATATATATATATATATATATATATATATATATATATATATATATATATATATATTTATCCTTATTATGATTATTATTATTATTATTATTATTATGATACCAGTGTTGGTTGTTACTAAATCACTTTGTGGGTTTGTGGAGAGCCGAGTGCAATATAATATGGAGAGTGTTCAATATCTAGGATAGTACTATTATATTATAATGATAAACAAATATATAATAGATTTATATATTTCATGGCATTAAATTCCATGGCATTAAATATATAAATCTATTATATATATATATATATATATATATACATTGGGCCAAGAACTTATCAGCATTTTCTCAATAAACAGCAAATTCTGGTTGTAAGAAAGGAAAAAAAAAACAATTAGTCACATTTCAATTTTAGTAGTGACTGCATTTAAGCCTGGTATATAAAGGCAAGGTTTCGGCTTTTCTTATCACTACTCACCATAATTCTCTCATGCGTTAAATATTTAATCTACTATGTCAATATTAGTTTTTCAGGGAACACAAACAGTTAAAATTTAAACAGATTCTTTTTTTTTAGTAGTACAGGGAAAACAAGATTTATGCCTTTTCCAATAGGCACAAGTATAAACAATTTCAGTCAGAATTCACACTGTTCACTAATTTCATTTTCTACAATGAAAGCTGTTACTCTATTCAGTGTCTTTATTCATAATAATTAAGAGAAATTGGTCTAAAATTTGTCACTGCATCATGGTAGCAACAGCTTGTCTCAAAAATTCAAACAGAAAGAAGTCAGGAGAGTACAGTGTTCAAGAAAAATAACAAAGATAAAGAAACTAGTCAACAGAATCATTGTCTAATTAAGAGACAAGAATTTGAAAGCAAATAAATAAAGTGAAAGAATGAAGATCACAGAGTAAAAAAGTAACAGCTTCTCCAACTGAAGACAGGTGTACTAAACCTGTTATTATCCAGTCAAATCATAGCAATATTGCTTTAAGTGGTGGGTAGAACTATTCACCTTGAACAACACCAGAGAAAAAAGTACAAAATACAAAGGAGAGCTCTAATTAAACCTGGTACCACAGGCAGAAAAAGAACAACTAAATAATAGAATTATTCTAACAAACATCTGTATATATTAAGCCTTTGTTCTTTTTCCTTTTATCTAGTAATTTATTTTCCCCTAACTTGAATCTTTGAACAATGCAGTTATATTTTTATCTACTATGGGTAGAAAAAAAGCATTTATATTTGTTTAAATAGCTACCATATATACACACATAACATGTGACCTAAATTTTAGTCCAATATTAGGGGTTCATATGATAAGCAAGATTCAAACTTTGTCTGTGTAAAGAGTTGGCCAAGGCTAGGCCTGGACCAACTGGTATGCCCACAATTTCCAGCTGTAAAAGCCAACAAATAATCCTGGATAGTATCAGATGATAGTTGAGTATATATGCTTTTTATTTCCAAAATTGTAAATATTCTATATATGTTATTTTTTCTTTAAGTTTTTTTTTATGAAGTGGTGCAGTGCCTTTTCTTCATCCAAATATCCAAGACAATCATTTTTTTACAACTGATTTAAAAGAATCTAAGAATAAAGTAAAATACATAGGTTATGTTGTGCAGAAAATAAATTATTTAATAGTATTTTATAAACATATGGTACCTTTTACCAATATCATTTATTTAACATCCATTTATTGAGTTAATCTCATAAGGAAACCAAAAACATATCTTATATATTATACAATATTCTTATATATCATTACAGTAATTAAGAGGTTCCTTTAAATAAAACACTCTGGGTGCCTCTGATGGTGTAACGGTTAACAAGCTAAACTAGCAAACCTTCATGGGTGAGTTCCAGTCTCATTGGGTGGCCCATTTAAGCAAAAAAGCCTAGTAAATTACTAAGACACTCCAATCAATATATTGAGTCTCAGAACCCTAGTGGTCAGTATTTGTGCTAATACCTAGAAATACAAGGATCGTTCAAAAAGTTCTATATCTCACCTATAAAGAAGAACATTTTTGTTGTGGCAACACACAATAACCTCTTATAAAACTAGAAAAACTAATTCTGATTTGCGTCTTGATTTCTGCACAGGTGAGCCACATCATAGGTGAGAGGTATGCAACAAATTCAAAATCTGGGTGAGGGTAAGAATTTTTTGAACGATCCTTATACATGGGCAGCTTGAATTCTGGCCAAGGAATCCCTTTTTCTACATTTTTATTGTTTATAATCAACAATATCATTTTATCATTAGTTAATTGATAATATCATAATTAACAATATCATTTGTACATCACTATTGCCTATAATCAATAATATTATCAACAATATCAGCTCTACATTGCTATTGCCTATAATTGATAATAACAATATTATCAGCAATATCATCTCTATATTGCTATTGCTTATCATTAACAATCTTACAAACTGTTGAATAATAGATTAGAATATTTTACACTTTTCAGCCATTTTTCAACCCAGAGGCCAGAGTGATGGGTCTCAAGTATGTCAGGGCTCACGGTAGGTGAGAGGCACGGTTTTAAGGGTTGATATTATTGTACCAATTATTGAGTGTCAGATGAGAAAAGGGGAAGAATCAAATTTATATATCAACAAAAAAAGGAGAGAGAGAGAGAGAGAGAGAGAGAGAGAGGGGAGAGAAAGACAATGTGCTTTTAGTTCTTCTTTACTCTCTGTAAGGCTTTATGCTCCCATCCTTATTCCAATACTAGAATTATTCCACGATTTTGAAAAAAAATAACTCCATTTCTCAAACAACTTTAACCAAATTCACAGGTGACTGAAATAAAGTACTAATAATTTCCAAAAAGATCTATTTGACTCATAGATGGGACCCTAACAAATACTACCACTCTTGGTCAGGGTAGACCTGGAAGTAAAATGACCTAGGACATCCCTTTTGAGAAGGTCTTACTCTTCTGCAGGGGATTGCAGTTGATGTAATCCAAACCCTATTAATGTGGTGGGGGAAAGTATAGTTTTGGTTCAAAAGTTTCAATGTTGTAGGGATGGAAATAATTAATAATATCCATTACCAAAATTTTTTTTACAATGTATTAGCTATGTGGACTCATGATTGATTAATGAGAAACTCTATCATTATGGAAACACAAGGCATGTTCATTGCTGAATACTGTTTCATGTAGCCATAACTAAATTCATTATTGACCAGCTTACATAGATGGTTTTAGATACTAGAGTGAGTCAAAAGTTTTGCAGGGGAATCCTCATGGCATAATGGCTAACATGCTTAACTGCTAACTCCAGTTGCACTATCATATTCACTTTTAGACTAATACCCTTGAGAAAGGTATGAAGCCCCTTATCCCTACCCCACTTATGGGTTGAATAGTACTATTGTGTTAGTATAGCGTTTATTCTAAGGCTAACAGCAACAAATAAATGAATAAATACTTTGTTTAATTCTAACAATTTATTAATCAACACGTGAAACAATTAATAACAATATACAGTCCTCCCTGTGTATAAAGTTGAGTTTAAGGGACTTACTGGCGTGCTGAAGAAGATATCTGGTATCTTAGGGTTGTCTTTCCGAGAGCTTTTAAACATCCCCGCCTCACGGAACGTCTGGTGGAAAATGTCTGACTGGATTTTGGATTTTTGCACCAAGACTTCTGGGCTCATCACATGATTAGTATATCCAATCACAGAGAGCCTCTCCCTTACTCACTCTATACACAGGAATTACCATTTTACTGACCCAACAGTACCACAACTGTTCTTCTACAAGGATGGCTTTGATATTAAATAACCTAGAAAGTTTGATATGTCATTAAACAGAGAAACCAAACCAATTTTTGCAATATTTTAGTACATGCTAGTGTATGGCACATATATCATGAAACTGAAACATTTCAAAGAAGGAACCTGCTGCAGTTGTTTGTATCATAGTAGTAGTTTAGTGTATTTAGAGGTTTTATATTGCTTCACTTCATATGTGATTTGAAAACTTCACAGATGAATGCACAACATAATCTAATTTAAGAGCTTTATGAGTTCAAACAGAGCCATAAAACCACTAAAATACATTTGTAGTAGTAGTGGTGGTGGTGATGATGATGATGATGATGATGATGTCTTCATAGTTTTTCCTGTAATAGGGTGGGTAATTTGATTTGAGCACCATGAACTGATACATAACCTAAGAGCAAACCCTTCACTTAGAAATTTTTATCAGTCAAGTAACACATTGTCCTTGACGTTTTTTTTACTTAATGTCATTAGAATAAAGAAAAGTACAATTATTTCAATTCAATTATTTTTAGCTTTATTCATCATAAAATGTGTTGACATCTGTTAATTCTTAAAAAGCCCACATGATTTAACTATGTCAAATAATGATGGTAACATTTACTAGTGGCATTCATTTTTAATATGGAATTTAACTATAATTCACCAAACATCTTTTTTTGTTTGTCTCTTATTGCATAACTCAAGGATGGATAGAGCTCTAGCCACCAAATTTTCTGGGGTTACTAATGGAACATTGGAACAAGTTTTTGGCAAAGTGTTAGATTTATAATGCAAGTATAATGTTAAAGTGGATCCTTACTTTGTATGAGGTTAGTTAAACTAAATATTTATATTTTTCTTTAACTATATAAAGATAGAGATCTTTTTATCTGATCTATTCTTTAGTTTTCAGATTAAATTGTCTCTTAGGTATTGCATAAAAACTGTTTCTAATGGTGAGGCTCCAATTCTGGAGATCTGGGGAATATGGAGTACACCTTCATTGCCATTACTCCCAGTTTCAATGACCCAGAGAGGTACTATCTATAAATCAGTTTGTGTGTTATTTGTAATAGAGAAGAATGCTTGATATCATAACTGATTAGACAAAGTGCAATTGAAAATTTTTTTAAAAGCAATTAAACATTGAAAATATAGTTATTACAATCAAACATTTATAAATAAATCAAATTTCGGGATTAAATAACCTATAAGTTGATATAATGTTAATCAAACCAAACTATCAGTTTAAATTGCACTGAAATCACAAGCTACCTTACTACAGGAAAGGCACCTCATTGTGGCATATTGGTTAGCAAGCTAATCTTGTAAATCAGTTACTGAGTAAGTTTGATTGCCACATGGTGCTCTATATATCTGGCCTTGTGCCAAACTAACTTTTTTTAAAAAAGACAACTCATTGTGGTGTAACTGTTAGCAAGTTAGTCTCTCAGACCAATTACTAAGTAGTGACTTGACTCCTTACTAGGTGCCCCATTATTTTGGCAATACTTTCACCCTTGTCTTTTGGCCAAGTGCCAAATCTAAGCTACTTAGTTTTATAAGTGTGTTCTTCATGGTGTAATTGTAAATTAGTTTGGTAGTTACACTTGCAGACCATTGTACTCCATACTTCTGGCCTTGAACCAATCTTAGCAAAGCTTAAATCACAACCTTGATACAGATTGAAAGTTGTGGCCTCATCCAAAGATCCTTATTCCTTTTGAATTCAAAAGCTGAAAAACAGGTCTGCTAAAAATGGTGATAAAAATAACCAAAAGATAAAGCTAATAGCAAAATTTACACAGGTGTGTGTGTATGAATGTGTGTGTGTACTTTAATGCCCCAGGGTCCCATTAGCAAACAAAGAAAATTCAGTGGTCACAGCTGTAGGCTTTCTGGAATTATTTGATAACAGAAAAAAAAAAGACATTTGAAAAATTACAAAGTTATGTTGCAAATCAAATAAATCTCAATAGCTCAATAAGTTCTTAACCAATATTTGTCAAATTTAAACTTGATCATTTTCATCATTAGTAAAATATCTAATTAAACTTTCTGCCATTTCTAATGGTTAGTTTTTGAGATATTTGGAATTTATGAAAATAGACTGACTAATATGCAGATTGAGCCAGTATTAGCTTAAGACCTCTGAAATCTAATAAAAACTATTTTTTCTTTTTGTCCATAATATATGTTGAAATATGGGTAAAGAGAAAGATCTAACGACTGCTGAAGAACAGAAAATAACAAAGTTATTGAGTGAGGGAATCTTCACTTAGGAGATATCAAAGAAGCTTTGGACTGATCATCAAAAAATGAAGAAAACTTGAAAATATAAGTTGAGAAATCAAAGCAAAGGAAAAAGCTCTAAGAATTTGCTTCCTCAAGATGAACATAGACTAAAGTGAGTTATATTAAAACAACCACTTTTGGCCAGTGCTCAGATCTTTGAAAAGGTTAGAATTGAGGGAGTTAAGAAGGACAAAAGGTGTAGAATACTTTATTAATTGAGATCCGTAAAAAAATCTCCAAAACAATCTCCTCTCACTAAAATATTTTAAAGCATTAAAATTAGGCCAAGAAATACATGAAAATTAACTTTTCTAAAGTAATGTTTTACAGATGAATCTCTAGTGACATTTAGTAGACCTAATGGATAGGCCAAAGGGTAGATTTTATGCAATTCAGATGTGCCTGTGGCTAAAAAAGGCAATAAGATGTTGGTAGTGTAATGGCATGGGCTGGAATTGTCAACCAAACTATAATTGGACCATTCAAAGTTGATGAAGGCATTAAAGTGAATAATGCTAACTATTACGATTTTATGGACAAGGCTTTCTTTACATGATACAAGTCTCAGTCTCACAGATTCAAAGTAAAGTATGTATCTATGCATGACAATGCTCCTTCCCATGTATCTAAGCTTACTCATGAATTCTTTGAGCATAAAAGATTTACAGGAGAGAAGATAATGGAATGGATACCATCAAGTCCTAATCTAAGATAGGGGTGTCCTCGTGGTGTAATAGGGGTGTCCTCGTGGTGTAATAGGGGTGTCCTCGTGGTGTAATGGTTAAAGCGATGAACTGCGGAATCGTAGTACGCGAGTTCGTACTCCAGTCGCGCTATTATGTTCACTTTCGGGCAAATACCCTTGGGAAAGGTATGAACCCCCTTATTCTCCCTCCAGCTATGGGTAAATAGTAGGACGGACTAGGTTCTTCAGCCTTGTTGAGGCAACTAGTCTAGGAGAAGGAAAACTCTGAATTCAAACCTGTTAAACTCTGCTTAAAAATTGACCTTGTGTCATATCCTGCCCGAGCGGAGGGGTTGGTAAATAGTACCATCAAGTCCTAATCTGATCAAAAATCTATGTTCAATTGTGAAGATGAAATTATATGAAGGTGGTACACAATATAACAACAAAGAAGACCTATGAGAAGCAATTAAAACTACCATGCTGGAAATTGAACCTGCTGAAATAGAAAAAATTAACAAACTCAATGTATATTAGATTACTGGCTGTTATTGAGAAAACGGGTCCCTATATTAAAATGTAAAGGATTTAAAGACTTATGATATGTGTTTGTTATTTGTTCTACTATAGAAGTTGATGAATTTTTGATTGTTCACCAATGGTGCAGGAGACCTGGGTTCAATACCAGGTCGCGTCATACTTTAAAAATGGTACTTGATGCCTCTTTGCTTAACACTCAGCAATATAAGGTACGTACCAAGGGTAAAGTGGAGCAATCCAGGGAAAGGAGTAGCGCCCTCCCCTATGCCTTGGTGTAGTAGCTACTGAAAAGGGAGTCTTCTGGTTGCCCTTGATTACGGTCGCCAACAACTTTATTGAAGTAAAATGTGATTATTGGATTTTATCTAATAACTTCAGATGGCAGTTTTTTAGAATATATCAAATAACTTCAATAACTTCAATAAAACCTACTGATACTACTGAACATTTTAATTCAAGCTTTGTTTTGACATAAATTGATTGTTTAAAATTTGACAAATTTTTTCAAATCAAATTCGAGTTCTTAAAGTTTATGTGATTTACTTAATAACCTCAGACAGGGTGTAGAGTAAAATTAACATTGCTATATAAAAAGAAATAATTGTGTTTAATATTTTGTTGATGAGGTAGTAATTTTGGAATCACTATTCAAGAACAGCAAGAACTGCAAGCAACCTGAGACCTGTGTTCCAAAGTAAACAAAGTTTCATACATATTACATTCAAATATTATAAAACATGGAAATGGGATAAACTGCTAGATTACATGAAAACCAATTCCATAAGAGGTTCGGTGGTTCAAATTTGTTTTTTGTTTCCTAAGTGCTTTTAAAATTCTGTTTTAGGTTTTCTATCAAAAGAAAAAAATGGAAAAGGTTGAGAAGAGAGAAGAAAATGAAAAGAAAGAGAAAGAGAGAAAAGAGAGATAGGAAAGTGAGAAGAAAAGAGAGAGAACTGAGAGAAGAGAAGAGAAGGAATAGAGAGGAGAAAAGAAAGAGAGAAGAAAGAGAGAGTAGAGAGAGAATAAAGTGAAAAAAGAGAATAAAGAAAGAGAGAGAGAGTGAGAGACAGGAAAAAACAAGAGAGAGAAAGAGAGAGAGGAAAGAGAGAAAATAAAAAAGAAAGAGAAAAGAAAGAGACATAGGAAAGAGAAGAAAAGAGAGAATAAAAGAGAGAATAAAAGAGAGATGGGAAAGAGAGAATAAAAGAGAGATAAGAAAGAGAGAATAAAAGAGAGATAAGAAAGAGAGAAAAAAGAAAGACAGGAAAGTGAGAGAAGAGAGAACAAAAAAAGAGAACTGAGAGAAAAAAGAAACAAAAGAGAGAAAGTAAAAAGACAGAAGAGAGAAAGAGAGGAAACGGAAGAGAAGAGATAAGTGGAGAAAAGAAGAGAGAAGAGAAGAGAGAAAGGGGAGAAAAGAAAGGAAGAGAAAAAAATAACTATTTCAAGTTTTTCTTAGTTGAACACACAAGCCTTATGTTCCTTACAGTACCTTCTGTTGTGAAAGTGGTCACCAATCTACATACAGATTAGTCCCTTAACTTCTGTGATATAGTAGAAACAGTGTTTTGACTGACTTGACCATAAACAAAAGAAAAAAGTTGATTGTTAATGACTGGATATATTATATTTAAGCAGAAAATACAAAAAAAAAAAATGTCTAAAACAAGCATCATGCATACTTTAAATAACTTCATGTGAAGAATGAACTCAGATTACTTCAGTTGAAATTTAAATGTTAACATTTTGTGAAGATTAAAAGAAAATCTTACAGAAAAAAGCATTAATATACTTTTTCAAGAAAACTTTGAAAAAATTTTTATTAAGGTCACAAGTACTTTTTTGAAATGCATATACATTGAATAAAATCTTAAGTGTAGGCAGGGCAGTGTATTATTGAAAACAGCTGCCTGAAAAAAAAAAAAGATAAAAAAAATGCATTTTTAGATTTACTCTAAAGTTATCAATTGCCTCTCTCTTCATTGACAATATCAAATTATTATATTTTATAAAAAGACCAAGTAAAACATTTAAAAGGTTGGAAGATTAAGAATAACATATAAAAAAATATTCATTAAAATAATATGCAACTATGAAAACAATAAAAAAGGGTGTGGTCTAAGTCTGACAAACAACTTAAAAACTTTCAACTTTAAACCAAATTAATTCTTAGCAGTAGACTTAAACAAGTAACAAAAAGAAAAAAAAAAATTTTTTTAATTTTTATGAATTTTTCATAAGACTAATGAAAAAAAATCAGACCTTTCTAATTTATTATTCTGTTACTTTTATATTTAGATTTTGGAGTAATGATTAACAAGCTAGATTAACAGGTCATTGTTAGTGAGTTTAATTCTCACTGTGTGCTCTATATTTTTGCCCTTTTTCTAACCTAAGCTCAGTAAATAACTTTTACATATGTATTTTCATTTCAATAACTATTTGTTTGGTTGGTTAGTTCCTTTGTTTAATGGCATATCAACCTTTGTGGGTAATTAAATCAGTAGTGGTACTATTTAACATATAGCAGAGGGATAAAAGGGTTCAAACCTTTCCCAAGGGTATTAGTTCAAAATATAATAGTGCAACTGGGATTCAAATTTGTTTTCGATGATGCTGCAGTTCATTATGTTAGCTACTATGCCATGGGGACACTACCAGTAACCATTTGAAAATATGAAATGCAAATTTGTATTTTAATGTATTAACTCAACCCCTCCACCATGAGTAGGATGCAAAACAAGGTCAATTATTAAGCAGAGTAAAGAGGGTTTCAATTCAGAATTTGTCTTCTAGACTGGTTGTATAACCAAAGCCAAAGAATCAGCCTGCCCTACTATTTACCAATAACTGGAGTAAGAACTTGTTGATTTATGCCTTTCCCAAAAGTATTAACATGAAGTGAAATGCAAACAGCCTTGTCCAAGATTTGAACTTAAGTAGCAGATCTCCATTGCCTTTGATTCTAACCATTACACTAAGCATGCCTGTATTTTAATGTAGGCTATTTGATACATGAAAAGAATTTTAATAAATACAAAAAAAGAAAGAAAAAGTAATTGATTTTATTTTGACGTGAGCACAATTCTTGCTTAAATAAAGGTGAGATAAAAATTGAATCAAGTCTGGATGTTTAATCTTTTTTTAATTTTAAAATTCAAAAGAAGACATATACACAGTTTAGCAACTTATATCCAGTATTGCCAAGTAACTAAGTACACACCAAACAATTTTTGTCCCAGTCGCCTGGGGCTGCAGAATACACCAACTGCATATCTGCAGAGGGGTAAGATTCCCCCAACAAGTGTCCTGGATATGACACTAAACAATTTGATGGTGAGGTTCCAGTAATGCTGGAGCTTTGGGGAATGTAGAGTACCCCTTTTATTGCCATTGCTTCCATGTTCACTCAGGCCCGGAGTGGTAGCACCTGATAGGGTCCTTTCTATGGGTCAAATAGACCTAAACTGTATGCTTATGCTAAACTGAATCGCTTGAAATAGAACTGTTTTTACTTTCAACTGTGTGTAAATGTTTAATTGAATTGTTAGTGATACATAGCAATACTTGGAAACATTTAACTTTGTTGACTAAACTGAATAGCTTGAAATAGAAATGTTTTTGACATTTAAACTGTACTTATGCTTAACTGAATTGTTTGAAATAGAACTATTTATATGTATGAAAGTGGATTTGGCATTAAATAACCAATGGTGGTTGATATACCATAAAACCAAACCAAACCAAACAATTTTTATATAGTTAATTTTCTTCTAAATAAAAAACAACAACAAAAAAACAACAAAAGACGAGATTTTATTCTTTCTAATGGAATATCATACAATAAAAACAGATATGGTTAGATTTTATTAATAACCAACCTCTATAGAATTCAAACTTGGTAAATAAGAATAAAATTGTATATATATTTATAAAAGGGGTGTACTTATTTTTGAACATTGACATGTTCATATTTTTAGCAACAGTCTGTATATGAAGCTTTTTACAATGTTTTAGCAACCTGATCCCAATACTGATTAGTGAGAAACTCTCTTGTCATGGAAACACAAGACAAATTTGCTGCTGAATAATGTCTCATGTAAACACAAGAAAAATTTATTAATGACTGTTAGATAACTGATTAAATATGAGAAAGAAGTTAGTTATAAAAATGAGGTAATTTGTTAAACAAATCTAATCAATACATATATCTATATTTAGTCATTTTTTAAAAAGTCATCTACAATCTTTGAATATTAATCTATAGGGGAAATGAAGTAAATTGTAAAAACATGATTGTAAATAGACAATAGGAGACTTGTGGAAAAAAATTATCACATTTGTTTTCTTTCACCACAAGAATTTCGTCTTTGGTAATAAATTAATTTTCATTCTGATGATGACTACTGGAATTGGTCAATTATATTTTTCCAAACTATTTTTCTCGTACAATTAGATTTCATTCTAAACATTACTTAACTATATGTAGGAGGAGTCCCCAAAGTGTAGTGGTGAACATACTAGACTGTAAACAAGTTCAAACTCCAGTCAGGCTATTACATCCACTTTGGAACAAATACCCTTGGAAAAGGAACAAATTCCCTTATCTTTCCAGCTATGGGTTAAATAGTATCACAACTGTTTTTTTTACAAGGATGGCTTGGCATTAAATAACCCACAGGTTGATATGCTATTAAACAGAGAAACTGAAACCAATCATATATGTTTGGAAAATTAGATGTTTCAATAGTGGTCTAGCATCATCAGAATGAAAATTAATTTATCACCAAAAAATAAATTCTTGCAAGGCAAGAGAGAGAGAAATGTGATCATTTTTTTTTCACAAGTCTGCCACTGTCAATTTACATTCAGGTTTTTACAATATATCCCTAGTCCTTACTAAATCAATACTCAAAGAATGTGGGATACTAAAAGACTAAAAGACACAGGCAACAATATGAACAAAATAAATCTAAATGATGCAGTTATAAAAAAAATATTAAATATTTTTTAAAGTGTGTTTTTCTTCTTTGCTCTACAAGAATTCATTTTTGGTAATCGGAATGGTTTAATTCTGATATTGCTCAACCACTAGTGAAACATGTCAACCTGATTTTCCAAACTGTTTACTCTCTCTCTCTCTCTCTCTCTCTATATATATATATATATATATATATATATATATATATATATATAAAGTGGGGAGTTCCTGCAGTGTAGGGGCTAACATGCTGGACTGCAACATCATTGTAAGTTCAAACTCCAGTCACACTATTACAATCCCTTTCAGACTAATACTGTTGAGAAAGGTATGAGCCCCCTTATCCCACCCAGCTATGTGTTAAATAGTATTACTATTGTCCTTCTACAAGGATGGCTTTGGTATTAGATAACCCACAAAAAGTTAATATGTCATTAAACAAAGAAACCTGACCAAACCACATATATAAAAAGTCGTCTTTTTCACTGCAAAATTTGAACAAGAAAAGGAATTAATATTCAAAGCATTTAAGAATTTTTTTGAGACAGCCATACATAAGTCTTGATTTGAAAGTGCCTCCCTTCCAATATTGAAATAACTTTATGTCAAATCTGGCTTGATGGGAGGTCAGATAAATCCTTTAATATCAAAGAAGAAAAAAGATTAATATTTAAAGAATTACATGAAGCAGTGTCAATTATTGATTAGTTATTGCTCATTAAAAAATTCATGGAAATATTTGAATTTCTAAGAAATGATAAAATTTTAGATTTGACAGCTGTTGTGTTAAAATGTAATCAAAATTGAAAGAAACTGTTAACGTGTTATGAAATTTAAATAAAAATCTTGATTTACAAGTTAATTATTAGCTAAAAAGTATACTGATTTAGCTATAGTTGGAGAAAATAAATTGATGATAGAGTAAGAATAAAAGCTATGTAGCAATGGGGATAGTCCCATAGTAGTGTCAGTAGGCAAGTGTTTTAGCCTAACTAGTGATTAAAAAAAAATAAACTGCTTAATCTTACACTCATTTTTTCAGGTGGCAAAATGCTAGCTCAACAGATACATCACTTGCCAACATGTTTAGGTGTGACATTTGAATTATGACACAGTTTTTTTTTCTTTTGTATGACTGGAAGTTATACAAAATAACAATGAAACATACAGTCATACTGCTAATTATTATTTCTTTCCTTTTATCATGTTTTGGCAACTCTCAGACTATCATCCTATAGGTGTTAATATGCAGTGCAAATAAGAAATTAAAAAAATAAGCCTCCACACAAGAAACTAATTTTTATCATTTATCTTCTTTATTTCCAGTCTATGCCAGATGGTTTGGTTTGGTTGGTTGGGTTTTATGGCATATCAACTTTTGTAGGTTATTTAATGCCAAATCCATTTTTATGTAAATAATCAGTTCTATTTCAAACAATTCAGTTTAGCATGAGTAAAGTAAGTAAGTAAAGTTGGCGACCATAGTCGAGGGTGACCCGAAGGCTCCTTTTCGATAGCTTATTACACCAAGGTGTAGGGGAGGGCGCGACTCCTTTCCCTGGATTGCTCACATTTTACCCTTGATCCGTACCTTATAATGCTGAGTGTTAAGCAAGGAGGCATCAAGTACCATTTTTTGAGTCTTTGGTATGACTCGACCTGGGATTGAACCCAGGTCTCCCGGGCCATTGGCGAACACTCTAACCGCTAGGCCACAGTTTAATTGTCAAAAACATTTCTATTTCAAACTATTCAGTTTATTCAAACATCTAGTGTAAGTACAGATTTTGTTTACAAAGTTAAATTTCAAAACTGTTCTATATATGACAATTCAGTTTGGTGTAAAAACAGTTTCAATGTCAAAAACGGTTCAATTTCAAACAATTCAGTTTAGCATAAGCACGCAGTTTAAATGTAAGTACAGTTTAATTGTCAAAATTTTTTCTATTTCAAGCTATTCAGTTTAGTCAAACAATTCAATTTAGCATAAGTATGCTGTTAGTTCTATTTAACCCATAGATAGGGCCTATCAGGACGGACCAGAGTAGATCTGGGAGCAATGGCAATGAAGGGGTGCTCCACATTCCCCAAAGCCCCAGCATTACTGGGACCTCACCATCAGACTGTTTAGTGTCATATCCAGGACTCTTGTTTGGGTCTTACCCCTCTGCAGAGGTGCAGTCAGTGTATTCTACATCCCCAGCTATATGCAAATTATTTGTATTAAATAGGAATATTGATAAAAGGAATTATTAGTGTTAGATAGAAATACTTGAAACCATTTAACGGTGTGCAAACAAATGAGTTCTAGAAACCTTTTTAAAACTAAAGTAAACAATAAACTATTTCCGTACAAATCATTATATATATATATATATATATATATATTAACAGGATTTTGTAATAAATTACGCATAGGGGTTCATATGCCATAAAACACCAACCAATCAACCAACATCAAATCTACCACTTCTAGACCAACAGACTAGAACTTACTCATCAAAGAAAAGTGATGTTGCTGTTCCAGAAAGATGACAAAGTAAAACTGAAAAGCTGGGAAAAAATTATATATATATATATATGTATGTACTTTTATATAATCTGAGGAGAAAATCTAAGGGGTAGGAGTATCCAGCTGGAGTGGTCTATGCCTATGGCTATCGATGTATAATTAATTATACATCAACACTCTTTGTGCAGAGCTAAAATCAGAAATAGATTTATAATGACACCAAGGAAGTGAATTTTTTCTTTATATATATATATGTATATATATATGTATGTATGTATGTATGTATGTATGTATGTATGTATGTGTATCTTGTTGGGTAACTGAAAGAATTATGAAACCTGAAGGTAACAATTATATCCATATAATTGGATTAATATTCTCATATCTGAGTAGGTTTCCTCACAACTTGTCTATTTTGGATACGGTAAAGAACCTGTTGTGTGGTCTTGTAAGAAAGATCACTATCACTTCAGCTATATCTTCATTGCTGAAATGTAGCCAGTTTGTACAGAAGATGTTTGGAAGAGCAGCTTACATTGGTAACACCTATTCAAGAGTTTCCAGTAAGAACTTGTTTTGTTATCTCTCGTGAACAGCTTCTATTCTTTTTGAATCATCCCCATACAAGATACATTCCATTCCAACAGCTTCTTTTTTGGATCATTTGCAGATCAAACTCCTTTATGAATGTTTTCCTCTCAACTACAAACTCAGAAATTTTAAGTTTGTTTTCATCTAACCCCTCTGCCACAGGCAGGATGTGACACAAGATCAATTTTTAAGTGGACTAGGGCTGGTCTAAATTTAGAATTTTTCTTCTTCTAGACTGGTTGCTTAACTAAGGCTAAAGAACCAGTATGCCCTATTATTTATCCACAGCTAGGGGAGAACAGATGAAGGCATGAATCTATTTTCCCTCCAACTATGGGTAAATAGTAGGGTAGACTGAATTCTTTAGCCTTAGTAAAATAATGAGTCAAGAAGGAAAAATCTGAATTCAAACCAGATGTCATCATCATCATCATCATCAAGACATGCCGAGAGCACACATTTCCCTGACTCTTTCTTGCCATCCATCCCTAAAGGTCATCACTCTTGGCACCCAGTATCTGCAGAGAGATGATAAATGCAAGGTTTTGCTGGTCGGCCAACATTGTTGTGTCCATGTATAGAGTCCAAAAGAGAATGTCACTTCTCCAGTAGCATGTCTTGGTTTGGTTTCTTTGCTTCATTGCATATCAGTTTATCAGGGTTATTTAATGCCAAGGACATCCTTGCAGAAGAACAATAGTGGTACAATTTAACTGATAGCTAAGAGGGTTCATGCCTTTCCCTAGGGCATTAGTGTGAAATTGAATGTAGTAGTGTGACTGGAGTTTGAACTTGCTTACTTTAAGTCTGCAGTCCAGCTCATTTGCCATTACACTATGGGGACTTCCCACATGCTCATCTTGGATAGTTTGTGAGATTTGAAGTAAATTGCTAAACAATTACTGTTTGTCTCACTGGGTGCCCATACATCTAGCCTTGTGGAACACTAAGCAAAGCCTACTGAATAACAATTACTGTTTTTAATCATAAAGGGTTTTTCGAACAATTGTCTTCATCTTTTTTTTTTAACATGATCAAGAACTGTGTTTACTCCATCCCTTGCAGTTATGGTAAAATATACAAAAGTGAGACAGGTCGCCCACTAAAGGTAAGGCTAGAAGACCATCGGAAGGCAGTAGTATAAGGTGAGATTAAAAAGTCAGGTATAGCGGACCATATATGGAAGGAAAAGGGAAACTATCTGCCCTTATGAGATGAAGTTGAAATAATTGATAGAGAAGAACATTGGAGGATTAGATGCCTTAAGGAATCAGCATATATGTTGGGCTACAGTGACCTGTTCAGTAGACCAAGTATAGAGATGAATACAATATGGGAACCAATAATCAAAAAGATTAGATAAAAAAAAGTCTGAATATGAGCAGAGGTAAAAAATCATACATAATAGTAGTAATCCTAGTCATGTAAGAACATTAAGTTTATAAGTCCCAAAAATTCACTCTACACTGTCCAGTAGGACACATAGCATAATGGTTATGGGCATTGGTTCTCTAAGCTTCTAAGGAGACAATCATCTGCATGTTCAATCCTGACTTCAGGTGAGTAACAATACAGGAATTCTTAACACTTGTATATGGTTAATGGAATCAAAACAGGTGACCCCTGTGGATTCAAGAAAGGACATAGTTTGAAGTTCCATGTAGGTTCCCAAGTTCGACAAACACCTGAAGAAGACTGGAGGACATATTAGCTGAAACATAAAAATAACAATAAAGATGAAGACAATAGTCCAAAAACCCTTAATGATAAAAATTATCAAGCTTCATCTCAGAAATTTGGACAACTAATTAGTTTTTTAGGGTGCTGCTTCCAGGAATCATTCAAAGCAGTATGTAGCACTCTTATATGGTTTCTATCTAGCCTTTTCTCCAAGCACTTCTTAGAGTCTGAGTGGTGCATCCATAAAGTAGTACTGACATAACTATAGTTTGAAAGAATTCCTTTTTTATTTGATCAGAGAGAGCCATGTGGTCGATAACCTGTCAATAGCAGCCCATGCTTTATTTATGTATATGTATGAAATTACTTTCACTAGATGAGATATTGCTATTGAGGTTTATGAACAAAACTGCTAATTTCAGAGGTCTGCCATTTAATTAGGAAATGGGATAATCTTTATTAAAACACATGAACTCTTTTTTTTCATCTGCATTCACATTGAAACCAACAGTTTTTGCTGCCTGCTCCAGCCTTGGGAGCAGAGATTTGGCTTGAACAGGTGTATTTGCAAGGACCACTAGTCTGCATCTGTAATAGTTTTCACAGGATATCATCAGTTTCTTGTCTTTTTTAGTGTGATATTATTTTCTTTCATTAGATCTATTGACATTCATAGTACATAAACTAGGTAAATTATGAATAGATATGATGCTAATATATTGCAAGACGACAGTGACAAAGTCAAAGAAATTAGTACCACCATCTGGTGAGTGTACCATTGCTTTCATGTCTTTGTAGAGCATCATTATAGTGTTATCAGTTTCTTTGAGATCATATGCTAGAAGTATTAGTTTCCTCTTTCCTTTGTGTATAGAATCAAATGCCTCGGAGAAATTTACAAACAAGAGTGCTGCCTCAAGATTTTTTTGTATGTACTCCTTTAATGATTCAACAAATAGCCAGAATCTGAGAAGTTGTAGATTGATTTCTTCAAAAGCTGTTCTGACTTTTTCTAAGAATTTTCTTAACTTCAAGTTGGATACAATTGAAAAGCAAGGCATTATAAATCTTAGCAGTTATAGCAGAAAAGGTTATCAACTCAAAAATTGACCTTGTTTCAAATTTTGTTCATAGCAGAAGTTGAGTAAATACATTCTCTTAATAAAATCAATATATTAATGTGACTATTTTTTTTAACCCAAAATTGTTTTCAATCATGCTAGATATTGCTGTCAGTATGAAAATACAATAGTACCAATTTTCAAAAACTTAACAAGAGTAAAGTTATATGACATGCCAGAAATAATCACACAAGACTTGTTCATTGCTCACTCTTAGGATGATATTTTCAAAACATTTTGCCCCCTTTACAAAAAAAAAATATTCCTTAGTTTTTATTTGCTTAATATTAATACTATATGACAAATAACAAATAATATTACATTATCATCATAAGTAACAAAAAGTATATCATTTTACTGCTTGTGATTTTTTCACAGAAGTCTGAGTGACAGCTAGTCTACTCAGGTCTCCAGAACTTTTCTAAGTATCCTAGCTGATTTTAGTTGGTGGGTTGGTTGGTTGTTTTGTTTTATGGCATATCAACCCATTTTTGAGTCATTTAATGCCGAATTAAATTTTTAACAATTCAGTTAAGCTTAAGTATAGTTTTTGTGTACACACAGTTAAATGTCAAAACTGTTCTGTTCCAAACAATTAAGTTTAGTGTAAGTACAGTTTCACCATCAAAAACAGTTCCATTTCAAACAAATCAGTTTAGCATACAAAAAGTTCTATTTCAAGCAGTTCAGTTTAGCATAAGTATGCAGTTTAGTTCTATTTGATCCATAGATAGGACCCTATCAGGTGCTACCACTCTGTGCCAGAGTGGGCCTGGGAGCGATGGCAATGAAGGAGTACTCTGCATTCCCCAAAGCATCAGCATTACTAGAACCTCACCATCAGATTGTTTAGTGTCATATCCAGGACACTCATTGGGAGGAAGGGTCTTACTCCTCTGCAGAGATGCAGTTGGTGTATTCTACAGCCCCAACCGACTGGGCCATCACTGATTTTAGTAGCTTTAGATATGGTCTGAATAGTTTTAATTCTTTCACTAATCATTCATTGAGCCTCTTTTCCAAGTTCTTAGGGACTGTTCCAAGGGCCTCAACTATGATTAGTATCATTGTCACCCTCATAATTTACATCTTTACCTCTCTAGCAAGGTCCCAGTATTTGTCCAGCTTTTTGCCTTCCCTCCCTTTGAGGTCTGCAGGCACAGCAAAATCTACTACACAAGTTCTTTTTTTTTTTTTGTTACTCAAAATTACGCCAGGTTTTCTGGCCTGGATTGGGTAATCAGTTTGGTGATTATTATTATTATTATTATTATTATTATTATTATTATTATTATTATTATAAAAAAAACTTATTATAATAAGTTAAAGATGCATTGGCAGGCAAGGAGCCTAAAGTATTTTAAATATACTCCCGCCCAACCACACACCATTGTTTAATTACAATTCAAGACCCTCGCTTATAAGAAACCCCTAGTCAGCCGAACTTAATAAATGTTGGTATGCGAGACATCTTATTATTTTATTCTCAAGACCGGAACCTTTATAATCTACTTAATCGTAATTAGCTTAAAGGAAAGAAACATTTTTTTAAACAAAGAAAACTTTTTTAAAATTCATTTCCAACAAATGAAAGTATTTTCACGTAGCATTCAGTAAATGAAGGTTATTCATAGCAAACAGTACAGTTCTAAAAAAAAAAAAAAAAAACAGGGGTGAAAAATAAAAGTTTCAATTCTTTTATCTTTTATTTAGGATATAAAATACCTGTCAAGGTTGAAAATGGGTGCTGTGCCGATTTTTAGTAGATATAAGCCAAAACAAGCAGTAGCTTAAAATCTTCTGACCCGCAGGGATCTTAATTTTTTTTGGGGGGGGTATAATTAAGGACTTTTTTGGGGCTTCAAATTAAGTCTAAAGATATTTTTTCTTTTCTAAAGTGTTTAAAAGCTTAATTTCTGAAAGACTATTTACCTGTGTTTTGACCTCTGAGCTGTAAAGCAGTTGAGAGAGTAGTTTTAAATCATATGACCGTTATAAAGAAAAAAAGGTGGGGAGGAACCTTATCTTGCATTAAAAGGCAAATATGCTTTTCTTTATTTTCTTTTTTTCTTAACACGGAATTGGAAAATACGTGACAAACAAGGTTTTTCCGATTTCCCACAGGCATTTGACGTCAGCTAGGTCTGCAGTTATAGAGCTTACAAGCCTTTAATCATCAAGACAAATAAATAAATCAAAGTATTATTTTCACTATGAATTTTTTTTCTTCTTCCCTACAAAACGCTAAGTTACAACTTTTCATCCCTTTTCCTTGGCTTTCCTTCAAACAATCATAACACAGTTAAGCTTAAACTTGAATTTTACGTATCAAAATATTCTAACTTCATTAGACAATGTAGATCTGGTGCATAAGGTTTCATTTTCTGGAAGAAATGATATTTTAATTTATATCCAAGAAAATTCTTCTTTTTTTTTCTCGATATTTTTTTAACAAACCACACAGTCATCTATTTTTATATTTTTATTTTATCATACAATGTGTGAGAACCCATGCAATACCCTGTCCTCATCAGCCTCAACCAAGGGTGACGCCACAGTTTCGCTGACTAAGGTGGTTCTGTCACATCAGGCGCCACTAGCAGCTTTTGCCACCGGACAGGGTACGAAGACAAACAGAGCGAAAGTTCCTTTTTATAGCTTTATAGTAAAATAAGTTATTTCTTCAAATAATATTAAAACATAAAAGAATAAAATAGAATTTTAAAAAACAAAAACAAAAAACAAATGCGCCCAGTAAAGAAAAGTGGATGTTAAGTGGAACAATAAACAATAAAAAAAGATTAACTTCCACAAAGCAAGCCTTCCTCACTTGAAATATATTTTTAAAAAATTGGCGTAACAGGATCTTCCTATTTTTTTTTTTTTTTTTGTAAGTTTTTTCAAAGATCGACACTTTTTTCTAATCCTTATTTTAAAAAAAAATCAGATATTTCTTAAAAACCAAAGAAAGATATTATATTTCATAGTCGTCAAGATAAAAAATTTAGAAGCAAGCCGCTCAAAAGCGCGCCTTACGGTATGTTATGATCAGCAAACTAGACTGGCAGATCATTACTAGTGAGTAGGAGTCCCACTGAGTGCCCTAAATTTCCGTTCTTGGGCCACAACTGAGCAAGGTTTAGTACATAACTATTAACAACTCAAAACTGAAAGAAAAATCCGTGTATTGAAGCATTTAAAACATTTTGAACAGTGTACGTCAATAGAGAAACGCGCGTTTTAGAAAGCCAGTCGAAATACTGGGGAAAAGAGATGGAGAAAAAAATCAATCTAATTTGGAATTAATTTCTATATAATAGCGTGTAAGCCTTAATAAGTTTTAAAGCTGCAAACCTGATCGTTAATGAGAAAACACCAGCTGAAAATAGTTATCATAATATTTATTGCTTATGGCTTTTAAAGCACTTGGCAGTGGTCGAGTGTGGAGTGGAGTCAATGGATTGCTTGTTGAGCCAACAATAGCGTATCACTTTCTATTCTCATTGGGTTTCAACACTTAAAAGTTACCTTCACGTCATCTGTAACGTTAAAAGTCGAAAACCTAACAATTTAATTAAGGTTTTAGCTGGGACTGGACTCGTTCTTATTAAATCATTCGCACACGGGAATGAGACTGTATGAGCTTTAAGAATACATTAGTATTAGCAAGACAGATTGAGAAATCTCTTAAGTTTATAATCTTAAAAACTGCAAGCCTTCCAGCTGACGTCAACTGCAGAAGTGTGGAATCAGGGAAAAACCTTATTTGTCACGTATTTACCAAACCTGGGTTATATATATATATATATACATATATATATATATATATATATATATATATATATATATATATATATTGCTTATTACTTTTAAAACACCTCACAAACAACTATATACACACACACATCTCTTTCTGTATATACATCTAGACGTGTATATAAACATATTTATACACATAAATACATACACTATATATATATATATATATATATATATATGAACACATATATAGACACTAAGTATATTCATACACACTATATACATATATACACACACAGTATATATATATATATATATAATATATATATATAGTATATATATATATATACATACATACATACAAATGTACACCATATATACATATATATACACATATATATCGACACAAAATGTATATATATATATATATATATATATATATATATATATATATATATATATATATATATATATATATATATATGCATATATATTTACTAATCAATTATCTACCAGTATTCACGGTACCAGAAAAAAACAAAAAAACCCTGGCCAGGAACAAGAGATAAAAATATCTCGAGTCACGGTCCAGAGGAAAAAGAAAAAGTTTTTGGGGTAAAAAAGAAAGAAAAGACCAACCTCGTCCTACTCCTTGAAAAAAATCAAGGGGTACTAAGTCAGTGGCCAAAAGAAAACCAAAAAACCCTCCGCGAATACTGCAATGCTATAATTACTAAAGTGCTCAACATTAACCAATGGAGCCAATTATAGAATTAACTATAACAGGCGAAACTTCCTGATGATCCGTAAGGTGAAACTTTAGTAGAAGATTTTCGACTAGCGATTTAAGTTAATTCTATATGCATATATATATATATATATATATATATATATATATAATATTATATATATATATATATCTACATATATATATATACATATATACATACATATATATATGCATACAAAAATATATGTACACACACGCACACACACATACTATATAATCATTTAAATGCAGGATAAAAGTAAATCCCTTTTTTTTCTCTCATAACTGCCATATCATTTTACATACACCGGACAGGACAGTGATTGTAACACGTTTTTTTTTTTGCATGATTCGTTCTTTCTTTTCCCTACGTCACACAGATGGAAAGCCACTGCAAAATTAACCTACTCTGTTCTACTTTCTTTCGTCCAATAACAGTCGAATTGCTAACGCAACTATAAGCATACTTTTTTCTAGCTACGGAGTATATATATATATATATATATATATATATATATATATATATATATATATATATATATATATATATTGAAAGAAATTTCTAATATTTTATATGTTTTCTAAAAGCAATTAAAATGTGGCGCATCTGCGACATTGCAATGTTTTAAAACAAGTGAGTAAAATAGAACATCCCAATTTAAAGATAGTTAAGTCAAAGCTAAAATTTTATCTTCACTGGTGCCCATTTTTGTAGTTCAGTTATCAGACTAAGCCACTCTTAGTAAATACCAACAGAAATCCCAATGTCTGGAGAGATGGCGAGCAAATTATTCTCGGAAACCAATTCATTAGTTCGTTCTTTACAACGAATAATTTTTGTGGCCTTGGGCCAGACTAAGCTACGTTTTGCAAATGACTAGTGAAATGAAGGGATAAATTCATTTGCTGAATTAAAATTCATATATAAAATATAAATCTATAATATCATATCAATAATCAATATTCATATATAAAATATAAATATACAATATGTATTTAAAAAAGTAAACGCTGCTTAATTTTTTATGTCTCATTGGGTGCCCCATTTATTCGGCCTTGTGCCACATCAAAGCAAAGAGCTTTGTAAATTACCTTAATCTTTTATGTGACCGAAAACAAAAAGAAAGGGAGTCAAAATAAGGTATTCCACAATTATTATCGAAAGAAAACTTAATAGGGTCATTAACACTTAAGTAATTAAAAAAAATCAACTTTCTCTTCAAGTTGTATTTGATTAACATTAGAAATTTTTAAGAAAGTATCGTGTGGTACATAGAATAGTAGTTAAAAACCACGTAAAAATTATAATGAACAGTGAAAGTTTTGTTTTGTTTGTTTTTTGGCGGGTCAATATTCAATAAGTATTTTCCTTCATCTTTTAGTTAATTTTCAATTTTTACTGCAACCTAATTTAAATTGTTATTTCTACGGTTCGTAACAGAGAGAATGAAAGGGATAGGCTCTCGGTGAGTCTAGCCAGAAATAATGACCAACAAAAATTAAAAGATGAAAAGAAAATATTGGTCAAAATTCATCATCATCATCATCATCTTATCTAATAAGATAAAAACAAAATACGAGTCTCTATATGTTAACCAAATCATAAAATGTGCAACTGAGACACCAGAATGCTTATTTTTAAAAAATCTTAATTCTAAAGAGTTTGCGTAAACGAACATCACCAAACCGCCACTAAAAATTAAATCTTAAGTCAGACAATTAATAACTGACAGTGAGTGACATTTGTTTAGCATTCACTGCAATTTTACAAGTACATGAAAAATGTATGTCTATACTCATTTTGAGTCATTTATTGTCATAAGATAAGTTTTGGCACAAGGACCGACGTATGGAGAACTCAATGAGAATCGAATTCATAAACAATGATCAGCTCACAAAGAAATTACTCGTGAGGCGCCCAAACTTACAAACTTTGAACAATGATTTAGGAACAAATTGGAACAATCCTACCATGGTGTTAATTTTTTTTCCAAACAAACGAAAGTAAATGGCAATGCATATTTTTGTATGTTCGTGCCTTCTTGAAACAAAAAAGGGGTAATTTTGAATAAACAAGTTTCTCGTTCAGGTTTCTCAAACCAGCACAAACAGAAAAAAAAAGTAGATCACTTTTAAAGGTTATCCAGAGTTCATCTCCAGTGAATTGTAAAATATACCATCACACAATGTTGACGCAAGTAAAAATGTCACGAGCTAGAACTTTTTTTTTTCCTCAGGTAAATAATAATATAAAAGCGGGAAATCTGAAAGTTTTTCAAGGGTTTTACTTCTCATTTCTTAGTTTTGATTTATTTTTTTCAAGGACTAATTTTCCTTTATTTTACGTACAAGCGGTAAATGGAAAAAGCGGTCTAATAAAATTTACGTCACTCCTACAGTTGAGCGGCGTAAAAATCAAAAAATAAAGAATTCAAAATATTTCATCAATTAAACAATATATTAGACGATTCGTGAACTAGTTGTAACAGCGGTTAGTCATGAAGATATTGATGCTTCTTGGAAGAAGTGAAGGTTTCACTTTCTAATTAATTAGAATTTTTTCAGTCGAGAATTTGGATGATTTATATTAAAATACCGTCCAGCGTGAACGCTGAGCCACGAAATTTTATTGTTACAAATTTGACTGGAAATTGCATAATTCTTTAAAAGCATTTTAAGTGTATTGTTCTAATAAAAATCTTGTTATGATGTGCTATTTTTGCTGGTTACGGTTACTTAATAACAACGATGATTTTAATAAAACAAGATAATTTGTATTTTCAAGGCTTTAAAAATTTATGGCTATCGCGTGTGGGAAGAAAATGCCTGCAGTTATTGGTCCGTTTGAGAATTCATTTATTAAATAACCTATTTTTTATGATTAACACATGCAAAATTAGGCTACATGTCAAACAAGATAGTTAAAATAAAATTGATACATGTAAAAATTTGTTACGATCAATACTAAAAGCAATAAACATTTTTCTCGTTTTATTTCAATTGTGCTGTTACCAATATAAATTTGTTTTATATTTAAAAAAATAATTTTCTTCTGACTTTTTTATGTTGCTAAACAAGGTTTTACATAAAAAGTAAAATTTCTTCTTTAAAGAAAAAAAGTTTTCATCGTAACCCGAAAATCCCTGCTCTGGTGCCAAAAGGAAGACATATATATATATATATATATATATATATATATATATATATATATATATATATATATATATATATATATATATATATATTATATAAAATTTAAATCTCGTCACTAAAAGTTTCATTTATTTAGAAAAAATACTATCTTCAGATATATTTCTTTTTAAGATTGTTTTGTTTTTGTTTTACAAATACATGAAACTTTGAGTAACAAGACTGATATGGGCAGGTAAGAAAACAATCTATTTTAAGGTTTATCCTGTTCAACAAACCAGTACTTGTGTACTTTTCCGATTTAAGAAAATCATTTTTATAACGATTTGTATATTTCACTATATATTATACGAAAAAGAATCTATCATAAAACTTTGCTCAAAACCTTTCTATAACTTTTTATGGAAAAATATTTTCTCGGAAAACTCAAAAGCCAAATAGCACCTTACCAAGTGTGTATCGTTAATTAATTTACACTTAAAACAGTAAAAAAATAATTCTTCTATTTTTCTTAGGTTTTCGTTTTTACATGGTTTTCTCGGTCAATTGAGAGAGAAATTGTTCATGAAATCGACCAATGATTTTAAGTTATTTTCACCCACCCTGCGGTCAGTCTGGTCGTTCTTTCGCAATAGTTGGCATGTTAGAAAATTTCAAGTTTTAGACGTCCAAATTGTTAAATGTTCTGCGTGTACACAACACTATTTAAATTTTATTTTAATTAATTTTTTTTCTTTATAAATAAATAGAAAAACACTCCCTTTTTTTTCTAATCATTATTCGGATTCTTTCTTTTCTTAAATCAATTCCCGACTAACCAGACTGCTTTCGAGAAGAGAAAAACGATGAGATAAACTGAAAGAGAGAAAACCTTTCTCTTGATGTTCATTATTCCGTCTATCCTTTGATCATTGAGCAGAAATCCTACGTTAGGCGAAGCGAGAGACAGAGGGAAAGAGATTCGAAAAAGGAATGAAAAGACGGAACAATCGGTGCGAATTTTTAACTGTAGCGGCAGATGCTCGGATGTAAGGGTTGGAAAAATGGTACAACCGAAATGCAACGAAAGCGGAATTTCTTTTTCATTTTTTCCAGAGTGATAGAGAAATGGAAAATATCTACTGACTTCTTTTTGACTAATTTTTAAAAAAATTTCTTTAATACCTGAAAAAGAAATTACTGTTCCTATTTTCGGGTTTTCTGTCTATTTTGAAAATAAAATATCAATTATCTCATTTCAAAGACATTTTTATTTCATTTAATTTTATCATAAATTGTAACTGTCGGTTTAATGTGTAAAAACAAAGAAAAAGAAAAGAACTTTTTTATGAGAGTAATGGTCAGATCAGTTTCTTAAGCGATTTATCTATTTTCTCAAAATAAACTACGAAATAAGCAATATGGATAAGTTAAGTTCTGTAATATCAACCAGTCGGCTCATGGCTTATATATATATATATATATATATATATATATATATATATATATATATATATATATATATATATATATATATATATATATATGAGAAAATATGTCAGTTAACTGTTAATTTAAATTTGTCTCGGTATAATTCATTTTTAGACTTATACTAAAAAAGGTGATAATAATAATAAAATGATTCATTCGACATTAAAAAAAAATTAAATCTAGAATGGTTTGCTAAGTTTTCCTTATTCTTCAAAAATAAGTAATCGTTTTTTGGAGGGCGGGGTTGTAGTTTTTTTAACATTGAAGGTGTTGAGTATATCTTCCGATTGGGACAGGGTTAACCTATGGGTAGTGAAACCGAACAACATGCAATTGAATTTCTTTAAACTTTTTCTTATTTATTTTTTTTATTTAACACAAGACGTAAAATTTCAGAAAAGAGAAAAAACAAGTTTATTTAAATGCCAAATAATATCACGTATGTATTTTACAATTTTTTAGTCAGCTGTATTTTATTCGGGACCATAATCAGTACATTGTACTACATTCGTTAATAGGCGCCTCGCGTGGTGTAATAGTTGGCAAACTAGACTGCCAAAACCGTTATTAGTGTGTTCTAGTCTCAAGAGGTACCCCATACACCCGGCCTTGAACAACAACTAAGTAAAACTTACTAAATTAGTCAATAAGGATAAATGGTTCTGTCAAAAAGAGAGCTATCATGTTTTTGAGTGGCTAAGAACAGTGTACACAATTCAAATAAAAATGCATTATTTTTCAAATAAAACCTTAAAAAATACACATAAGAACATTTGTTCAGTTATAACACAAAAGGATAAGTTTAGAAGAGAAAGAACCAGAAAAAAAAAATGAAACTTTTCCAATTATTTGAACTTAACTAATCGATTCAGTAAACGAAAAAAAAAAAAATGTCAAATTTCCTGTGAAAATAATTTTATTTTCCCTAGTTTTAATTGATTTCTTGATTTACTCAGGGTATTTTTTAATACAAAATTTATAAATTTATCCCTTGTACAAGTAGACATATTAAAAAAAAATCATCGATCAATCATACCCGAAGAAAAATCAAACACCAACTTGACAGTCACTTAAAAGAGTAGTCATCATCAATCTTTTGTCTTTCTTGAAATTAAAACAGGTTGAAATTCGGTTAAAGCAAAACAGTCAATTTTTGTATGAAGATGTTATTTTCTTATACAGTTTGATTAGCTCCAGTTGAAAAGGATTTTCATTTCTTTGGGAATTTCTTTTATCTTCGAGAAAGAAATACGTTTTTAAGTAGAAGCTATCAAAATAATTCTAAAGTAATTGAGATTCGATTTACACATAAAAGAAAACAACTGGACCCAGACTTTTTACACACAAATATCTGATTCATAAAGTAAATACTGCAGACCTGTCTATCTGTCTGTCTGTCTGTCTTAGCCAGTTTCTCTTTCTGTTTCAGTCACTTTCTGTCTGTCTTTCTCTCTCTCTCTCTCTTTCTCTCTCTCTCTCTCTCTCTCTCTCTCTCTCACACACACACACACACACACACACACAGATTTAATGAAGGAGAAAAATAGATAGGAAGATCGCGATAGAGAGGGTCTGTCTGCTTTTTGTGTGTGTGCGCGTGTGTAAAACGGACACAAAATGTCTTGTTTAATAGGACATTGTCAATCGATGTTATACACAGGAATCAAACATTTAGTAGTTGTAAGACGGACACAAATTCAGGGTCAAGTTTTCAATTATACACACTTTGTAAATCAACCCCCCACTTTAGAGTTACATAATTTCCTAAACATTTTAAAAACTTAATTTTCAAGAAAAATGAACTTTTCCGAAAAAAATGAAAGTCATTTTCAAAGAGAGTAGATCTAATTACATTGAAAAAAAATACATTTTTTTAGAAAAATAAACTAGCTAGCTTAACCAAACCTTAATATATATATATATATATATATATATATATATATATATATATATATATATATACATATATATATATACATATATATATATATATTGTTTAATAGAAAGCTATGTAAAAAATCAAAATGATTTTAATAAATGACAGAAAGAAAGAAAATATGAAAGTAAAAACCTAAGATGGCAATATAATGTTCACATGTCTACAAACATCACAGGTCATTGATCAGATACATGCACACGTTATTTAATGAATGAATGATAGTGTTATAATGTTTAAGTGGCATACGAAAAGAGTGTGTAAAAATGATGACGTAAAACATTGATTTTCTTAAGCAGTAGGAAATATTTCCATGGAAAAGTCCTTGTCTTCTTTCTTTCATACAATCAGATTATTATTCAATATAGCAATAAACAAGAGATTTCTTTTTAAGTCATTTATCTGTTTTGACAATTTAACGCACGTTAACAAATTGCAATATGGAATAACAAAAAAAAAAAAAAATTACTTAAAAGTTGAATACAAGAGAAAGTGGGAAAAAATTTCTAATCGTAATGAATGTTTAAAATTATTGCGCTAATAAATAAAAATCACAACTGTAAATGAATATTTTACATATTTATCCAAAGAAATGATTGAATGTAGTACAACTTTGTTTTCATTTTTTCTTTTAAGATATTAATATAAAAAGGTAAAAACCGGAATAAAAGCTAATAAACTTTAAAATATTATTACATTACAAACGAAAAAAATTCTTAAATAAAAATAAAGTGGATAAAATGAGAAATGTCTTCTTTTTTTTTTTTTTTTCCTTTTACCTGGATGTTTCGCAAGTGATCCGCTAAGTGACAAAAAAAACAACACGCGTTGGGACGGTCCAAATTGATTCAGCATACACTCACACACACATAAAAAAAAGGGTTACTAGATCCGTTTTGAGCTATGTCAGGTGGTTTGTGCTGAAAAAAGCCCTAAACGACGACTGACACCGAACTAGAAGAAAGAATTGCTTTCTCCGCTAAAGAAGCCAATGGAATTGTATCAGCAGTCAGTCATTCAGGATCCGACAAGCCACGTGGTATTTTAATGAGGAGGTTTGGCTGATTACGTACCATTCGAGACCAATTAAATCGTAGATTAAGAACGATTTCATCATCAACACAGCACAACGAGTAGACGCGGGAGTATTAGACTCTTAATTTAAACCAAAAATGTTCAGTATCATAAGACACACACACACACACACACACTATGGGGCGGGGTGCCTGTTTAGGTCTTCACATGCTTATAAAAGCAGGTGTTATAACTAATTAAACCGAGAGAGTTATTAAAATGAGAGCCAATTACTAGGGCAATCAGCAATATTAACTTTGACAAATCACAATTTTTTCTTTTTTTTTTATATAATAAATATTTACTTACTTTTAAGCCATTATTCGTAGCATAGAAAGATATGAATCCACCTCTTCTATGCAAGACTCTTTAACATTGGTATGGCAACCAGTCTAGGAGAAAGAAAGCTTTGAATATAAACCAGATGTATATGATTACCAACCCGTTCGTATGGGCAGGATGTGACACAAGGTCAATTTTTAAGCAGAATTTAACAGGTCTGAATTCAGAGTTTTCCTACTCCTAGACTGGTTGCTTAACCAAGGTTAAAGAGCCTAGTCTGCCCTACTATTTACCCATAGCTGGAGGGAGAATAATTTGATTCATGTCAACGTGTCTATTTCCTACATCAGTAACCATCATTATACCATGGATACCACCAGATGTACTCTGTTTAAAAAGTGACCTTGTGTCACATCATGCTCATGGTAGAGGGGTGATAAATATGTGCATCTGTCTCACCTCAAATATATTAAGATTATCTTAGTTGTGGAAGAAAGTCAGAAGTATTGGTTGTTTGGTTATGTTTTATGGCATCTCAACCTTTGTTGGTTGGTTGGTTGGTTTTTATGGCATATCAACCTTTGTAGGTTATTTAACACCAAATCCATTTTTATACAAATAATCTGTTCTATTTCAAACAATTCAGTTTAGCATGAGTACACAGCTTAATTGGCAAAAACATTTCTATTTCAAGCTATTCAGTTTATTCAAACAGTTCTATTTCAGCCAGTTCAGTTTAGTATAAGTATAGATTTTGTTACGCACAGTTAAATGTCAAAAAAGTTCAATATTAAACAATTCAGTTTAGTGTAAGTACAGTTTCAATGTCAAAAACAGTTCCATTTCAAACAATTCAGTTTACCATAAGTACGCAGTTTGAATATAAGTACACAGTTTAATTGTTAAAAACATTTCTATTTCAAGCTATTCAGGTTAGTCAAAGAGTTCTAATTCAAACAATCCAGTTTAGCATAAGTATGCAGTTTAGTTCTATTTAACCAATAGATAGGGCCCTATCAAGTGCTACCATTCCAGGTCTGAGTGGATCTAGGAGCAATGGCAATGAAGATGTGCTCGGCATTCCCCAAAGCCCCAGCATCACTCAAGCCTCACCATCAGATTGTTTAGTGTCATATCCCTAACACTTGTTGTGAGAGGGGGGGGGTCTTACCTCTCTGCAGAGGTGCAGTTGGTGTATTCTACAGACCCAGCTGACTGGGCTAGTCAACCTTTGTAGGTTATTTAATGCCAAATCTTGTTTATATATATATATATATATATATATATATATATATATATATATATATATATATATATTCGGTGTCTGAAGACTATGGGTGTGGATTATTCATGGATAGAATATATGAGGGATTTCATATACATCTATGAGAGTGCTTGATGTATGGATTGTAGTAGGACACATGGCGTAACGGTTAAAAGTGTTGGTTCCCTAAGCTTCTAAGGAGACAATCATCTGGAGGTTGCTGGTTCAATCCTGACTGCAGGCGAGTAACAATACAGGAATACTTAACACTTGTACCCGGTTATGGCTAACGGAATCAGAACAGTGACTCCCTGGATTCAATAAAGGATGTAGTGTGAAGGTTCTCGAGTTCGACAAACACCTGAAGAAGGCAGGCGGACATATTGGCCGAAACGCTGTGGAAATAACAAAAAAGATGAAGACAATAGTCTGAAAACTCTTAATGATAAAAAACTGTATAATCGAGTTCAAATTAATATCAGATTATATTTGTATTAAGAATAGTTTCAAATTATCTATAAACTTTAGTTACTTGAAACCATATAATTGCTTGCAAAAACATAAAAGACTGACTTCAGCATTGCATAATCGAACAATAGTTGACATTCCTTCACACTAACAAACCAACCAATAAATACTTGTACATGCATTCATGCGATTTAAAATATATTTTTGAAATTTCAGAGCCACGATTATATTAATGAATTTATCCTTGAATAATGAAAATATTGATAACACATCGAGATACACAACTGGTAATATACAAATAACATTTTTTTAGCAATGCAAAAATGTTCTTATTAACATATAAAATCAATATGCACGAGAGCAGGTTAAAGCTAATATTGGAAATATCAAACAGGACATGATAAATATTTTGATATCATGATACAAAAAGGATTTTATCTCCACATGGTGAAGGTTGTTTCATTGTGGTGAAAAAAATAATAAAAGTAGAAAGTGATTAACTAGTGTTCAGATGTTATATAACATATGCGGACATATTTGTATATACCTATTTCATTTTTTATGTTTGACAGCCTAACTAAACTTCTATATTTCTTTTTTATTTTATTTTATCTTGTACATTAGCAGGTGCTTGTAGCATAGCAGTTATTATCATAAGAAGAACACCTTGCTACCTGAGTTCTGATCCTGAACTATTTGCATTTAACATTGGGAAAGGCAAAAATCTAACTATTTTTCTTGCAGCTAAGGGTAACTTGTAGGGCAGACTGGGCTCTTTAACTTGGTATAGCAACCAGTCTAGGAAAAAGAAAACTTTGAATTCAAACCAGTTATAGACCTGGGGATGAGTAGTGATCACATGAATATTCCCCTATGACCAAATCGGGTTATGGACCAGCGAGTACATGGCTACTATAATACCTATAAAGATGAAACTTCGTATAAAGATAGTGTTTGGCCTGTTAGCTAGGGCTGTACTATACACCGACTGCTTTTCTGCAGATGGGTAAGACCCCCCCACCCACCAAGTGTCCTGGATATGATACTAAACAATCTCATAGTGAGGTTCCTGTAACGCTGGAGCTTTAGGGTAATGCAGAGTACTCCCATCATTACCATTGCTCCCAGGTCCACTCTGGCTCAGAGTGGTAGCATCTGATAGGGTCCTATCTTTGACCAAATAGAACTAAAGTGTTCTTATGCTAAACTGAATTGCTTGAAATAGAACGGTTTTGACATTTAACTGCACATAAACAAAACTATACTTATACTAAACTTAATTGTTTAAAATAAAACTGTTTGACTAAACTGAATAGCTTGAAATAGAAATGGTTTTGACTATTAAACTGTGTACTTATACTAAACTGAATTGTTTGAAATTGTTTTGTATAAAAATGAATTCGGCCTTAAATAACCCTCAAAGGTTGATTTGCGATTAAACCCAAACAGACAGAAAAATAAACAAACAAACAAAGATAGTTCTGCTTAAATTATTTATATAAGCTGTATGATTTACAATTCTATATACTAAATAAATTTATCTAAATTCTTACTTAAATGAGTCAACTCCAGAAATTCAAGATTCTAATTGATTATTAGTACGGTTATTTCATACAAATTTCAATACTATTACAATTATTCCATGTCTAGATTGCCCAGTCAGCTGTAGAATATGTCAACTGCATCGAAACTGAGGAGTAATTCTCACCTCCAATGAGTGTCTTGAATATGACACTACATCATCTGATGGTGAGACTCCAGCTCAGGAGTTTTGGGGAATGTAGAGTACCTCTTCTCTTTTATTACTCCCAGGTCCTCTCTGACCCTATTCGGGTCCCATCTATGGGTCAAAAGAAACATTTAATCCTTTAGTAAACTTGAAACAATTTAAGTGCATGCAAACAAAATTTGATGTTAAATTGAATTATTAGTATTTCATAGCAATACTTGAAACCATTTAATTGTGTGGAAATGAATGTATATTATATAGAATTATTAGTATTGAATAGCAATACTTGAAACCATTTAATTGTGTGCAAATAGAACTATGAGTGTTAGATATCATACTTCAAACCATTTAACTGTGTGCAAACAATAAATAGCAGTACTTGAAACCATTTAACTGTGGGAAAATAAATTAGCTCTGGCTTGTTTAAAAATAATGTTACCTATAAACTATTCTTTTACAAATCATGTAATACATATATGCATAAATAGGAATTGGCATCATATAATCCTCAAAGGTTGATATGCCATAAAGCACAACCACCCAACCAACTATATGTATAATTCTATATATAATTCCTTTTATGTTATGAGATATCACCAAATTATATTACAGTAATATTATAATAATATTACAAAATTATGTTACTGTAAATTTGAGAAATATCTTTCATCTTTGTAATTAGAAAACCATGAAATGGAAAGGGCAATGTTTATTCCGAACTTGGACAAATATGGCTTTTCACATTTCCTTTCATTAATCAGATGTACATCACTATGACTATTTTTGTAAGAAATAGTAGAGTTTAAATTCAGTGTTGTCCTTCTCTTGAGTTAGTTGCCCACCATCATGACAAGAGAGCCTTATTGGTGATGCCATTTTATCTCAATCTAAAGAGAGAGATGACAGATCCATGCCTTTCCCAAGAAAATTAGTGCAATGCAAACACAAGCAACCTCAATTGGACTTTGAATTTGGTTCACTGTTCCCACTTTTCACACCTATAAAAATCACACCCAACAGACCTAGCAGGTACCCCATAAACAATCTGTGATCTGTGTGTGCCAGATTAAGCAAAGCTTAGTAAATTCTTGGATATCTGACAATGGATGGGAGTGCTGGAAGAAACATTCATGACTTTCCAAAAATACAAGCAGCATTACCAGAATTTGAATTAAGTATGATTCAAAGTTGATATATATATATATATATATATATATATATATATATATATATATATATATATATATAGTTTGTTTATAATTATTTCTGATATCTTTAAATAATACGGCTCTTTCTGTAAAGAAAATTGAGCATTTTCAACGAATGTCTATACTCCTTTACACCCAAGTAGGCATTATCAATCACCATATTTGTTTAGCTATCTGTAACATCAACTTGCCTGATGAAAGCAGTGAATGAAACACAGAATCACTAAAAATGTGTCCATCCGTATCATCTGTTTGTGAATCAGCTATTTTTTGGCGTAAAGCATTTCTGCTCTCAATTGTTCCTTTCAGCTTATTTTTGGGACAAGCCACTTGTGTGCAGTTATTCATATTATATATGTATAATTAAAATTTACCACTAAAACCATGTTAAATCAGTAAAATACTGTGCTCAATGCATCACAATATATTTCAATTATAAAATAAGATAATAATAAAACAGGATAAAACCTCAGCATGTGGCCAATTTTCTGGTGAGATTGTATCAACATGTCTCACATGTGTAAATCATGTATCAATGTCTCACAAGCTCACCTCAAGATTAACCATGTGAAAGTCTATTTTGAGTTTTTACTCTGTTTTGTTTTATTCTGCAACTGAAAATATTGTGTGTGTATACACACACACACACACACACACATATATATATATATATGTATATGCTCCCCTAACCCCGTAGGGTTGAGCTCTCTAGTGAATGAAGTAATCGTGTTGCCATTAGTGTATATGCAAGGCTCTTCATATATGAATTTGGCTCTCGGTAGCCGTTAAGCGGATGTATGTAAACAATAGTAATTGTGATTCATCATTGTTTAAAATTTACTTCGCTGCTGCTGGTTTCCTCATGGCTGAGGGGTAGAGTCTTGGATTGGTATTTGAGACAATCGGGTTTTGATCCCAGCAACGGGAATCTAGTATGTCTAACCACACTGATGAGTTCTGATAGAACGAAACAGATCTGTCTGTGGATGATAATATATACATATATATACATATATATATATCAGTGGCATGTCCTAAAAAACTATGATGTGATGATTTAGCATGTGTAATTCATGATAATTAATAGTAAATGTGTAATTCATGATAATTAATAGTAAATAAAGATCTTCAGGTGAGCTTATATAAACATGTCTGACAGGCTTATCTGTAAATGAAACACATAAAACTCAAGAGTGGTAAGTTTTTATCATATTGTATTTATTTGGTAAAAATATTTTATATATATATATATATATATATATAACCAAATCCTCCTCACAACCAGGATGTGACACAAGGTCAATTGACCTTAAGCAGAGTTTAATGGGTTTGAATTCAGAGCCTTCCTTCACCTGGAATAGTTATTTGAAGATTAAAAATTCCACCTCTGCCCTACTTGAAAATTATATATATATATATATATATATATGTTCTCCGCTGTGGGTTGAGCCTTTGAGTGAAGAATTGTTGGCTACCACATACATGTAAATGCAAAGCTCTTCTAATGAATTGAGCACTCCAGTAGCTGATTAGTGTATATGTGAATATATACCTAAAAAATTCTTTTGCTTATGCTGAGATGACAATAACTCAGAGCTAAGATATCTGACTGACATAAAAACTGCCCAGTTTCAATTCCAGCTTGAAACATCTAGCGTGTCTAGCTACACTGAAGACCTGTAATACAATGAAACAGTCTGTGGATGACAATAATTATATATAGATAGATAGATAGATAGATAGATAGATAGATAAAAAAGATCTGAAGAAGTCCTATTAATTTTTTTCGTGCTTTTTGATTTTATCAAAAACACATAACAGGATGGAAATAAATTTATAATCCTAATGTGACCGGTTTGTGTTTTTTCTTAATGAAATTATTGTTCTGTAATGTTTGTTACATTGAGCTCTTTACCAGGAAAATTTAAATGTTCACTTTTGAATAGTTTTCTTGTCCTGATGGAATTACTCCCAACTCCGGTTTAACTGGACCAAATAATACTTATATATATATATATATATATATATATATATATAGACTGGCCCACTGGCATAATAGTATAGTATACACCAGAGGACCAGGATTCAATCCCAACTAAAGTCATACCAGAGACTCAAAAATGCTACTTGATGCTTCCTTGCTTAGCATTCAGCATTATAAAGTATGGATCACGGGTAAGTGGAGCAATCCTGAGAAAGGGGTAACATAATCCCTAACATCCTTGACTGTGGTTAGGCAACTTTATATATATATATATATATATATATATATATATATATATATATCAATCGCATATCCTGAAAAATATACTGGGGTAAGCAAAAATATTATGATCTTGCTGGTGGAGTTCAAGATAACAGTAATTAAAGATTGAGTTCATCCCCTTACTTCTGAATTTGCAATTAATTTTTTTAATGCTTTTATTCTAATTATCTGTTAACAAATGTTGAAAAAAATTGATGATAAAATGAGACATCATCATTTAAAAATTAAAAAAAAAATTACCAAATTCTTACCTCTTTATGGCCAGGAAATGATTTTTTTGGATCACAGCATATGTACTTTCTCAATGTGATGGTTGCCTGTTGACATAAAAGATTCAGGATCATCTTTGATGGATCTTCTTACTGATTTTATATGCTGGTACTACTTGTGACTGTGAGGATAGATTAAACAGTTCTCCTCATAGGCTCGTTGCAACATTAGAAGAGTCTTCTTTGATCTTTTTTTCCTATTTTGCTCTCCACTTGTTCAATTTGGAGGGAAGAAATGACAAATGTATAACACACATTTACTTTAGCACAATATTTTTTCAATATTAACCAACATAGTGTGATTCAGCTTTTTTGTCTCTTCAGTGTTCATCATTTCTTTATATATATATATATATATATATGTGTGTGTATATGTATATGTATGTCTATATATATATATGTGTGTGTGTGTGTGTGTGTGTGTGTGTGTGTGTGTGTGTGTGTGTGTGTATTTTAAAATAAGAAGGTCCACGAAAAGATTTGTATTTTTTGAAAAATGAATAAATTAAAAAAATACAAATCTCTTCATAGACCTTCTTATTTTAAAATATATCCTTATTCTTTCTTTGGACCTACAACAACCATCTTTATATATATGTATATATATATATATGTGTATATATATATATATATATATATATATATATATATATATAAATGTGGGTTAAAGTGACCCTGCTAGTGTAGTCATATGTTGAGTTTCTTGGGGATTGGTGCATCCAAAGGTGGTCACCAGCCATATTCATGTAACAGGTTTGAATTCAGAGTTTTCCTTCTCCCAGAATAGTTGGTATACCAAGGTTAAAGATCCCAGTTTACCCTATCATATACCCATAATTGGAGGGAGAATAGTTGGATTGATATATTTCCCAAGCATATTAACACAATGTGAAATATAAACAGCCTTGTCTAGGATTTGAACTTGGGTTTTCATGTCCATTCCCTACAATGATAATCTTTATACCACAAGTCTTTCTCTCTCTCTCTCTCTATATATATATATATATATATATTAGCGCTATGTAATCCTAAGAAGCAAGGTTTGAACTGTTTACTCAATAGAAATTATTCCACACAAAATTTAAAATATTTTTAAAAGTTTAAGATATCTATTTCCTTTAGGTGTTCATGGTATAATGGTTATCATCGTAGGAAATGAACATGGTAAACCAGGTTCAAATCCTAAATAAGGCTGTTTGTATTCTGTATTGTATTAATACCCTTGGGAAGGGTATCCAACTATTCTCTCTCAAGCTATGGGTAAATAGTAGGGCAGACTGAGCTCTTTATTATAGCAACTGGTCAAGAGGAAAAACTCTGAATTCAAAACTATTAAACTCCACTTAAAATTGACCTTGTGTCATACCCTCCTTATATGGTGGATTTAGTAAATATATAGAACACTTTAGAGAAACTCTTAGAATTTATATCTTATGTAATAAACACTTGAAACTTGTAAGCAGACATTTACCTTTGAAAATCTGTACTTCTTATGCACAAAATTCAATTTGTTGTAATATTTTTTCACAATAAAATGATATGACTCTTCCTGACAAAATATTGAGTGAATTTGGGTACTGAATATCATTAGAGAGTATGCAAAGCATTCAGAATTAGCAGTAGCCGCTGATTTAATGAAAGAGAAAATGAGCCAATATGCAGTGTATCTTCAAATATTTTTATACAAAAGGTTAAGGTCACTGATACACAACCTTTCAGTTGGGTGTATGTGAAAAAAAATTTCATTCATTTGTCATCTTAAAAGTTTATTTTCTTTTTGCATATTGTTCATACAGAGTACAGGGTGGAACAATAAAATTGTTGCCCTAGAAAAGACGACATGATTCCATTTCTGTTAAATGAAAACCGGTTTTCTTTTTTTGTTGCAGACCATCTACTAGTTGGCCAGTTGTGTA
This sequence comes from Sepioteuthis lessoniana, assembly GCA_963585895.1. Taxonomy (NCBI): domain Eukaryota; kingdom Metazoa; phylum Mollusca; class Cephalopoda; order Myopsida; family Loliginidae; genus Sepioteuthis; species Sepioteuthis lessoniana. The sequence goes on from OY757912.1 coordinate 97,531,190, forward strand.
CAAATCCCAAGAGCAATAGGAGCCTTCTATCATGTCTGAAAGTGACACAATATTCATCTAGCGAGATCGGAGATGCACCGCTGTACAACTCATGCTCTCTACCGATCCAAGTTATGACAGCCAGAACCATCGCTGGATTGCTACAAATAACAGGGATGAGCCCAGGGTGATGAAAACAAAGTTTCTGGCTACAGTTATGGTCTTGGTGTGGTTTCAAGTGAGGGCCACATCATGCCACCTCACATCTTCAAAGTCGACTTGAAAGTCAATATCAAAGTGTACCTGGATGTGCTGAAGAGTGTGGTGATCCTCTGGTGCAATCAGGTGGCCGGTGGTAGACCCTGGGTGTGGCAGCAGGACTCGGCGCCGGCCACAAGTCCAAAGTGATCAAGGCTTGGCTTCAGAAGGAGTGTTACAACTTTGTACCCTTCTCTAACTAGCCCCCCTCCTCCCCCGACCTGAACCCGCTGGGCTACTTCATTTGGTCATACGTCGAGAACATCACCAGCATGACCTCCCACAACACCAAAGCCATCCGCTGAGTATTCGCTGAGCCCCCGCTGGTGCTTGTGGAAAAGGCATGCTCTCAGTTCCGGATCTGTATCAAGGCGGTGATTGAGGCTGAAGGTGGCTACATTGAATAGATATCAGCTCTACTATATAATCAAGTTACCTGAATTGATTTTTTCAATAAAAGTTTTAAAATAAAGCTGTAGTGTTGTTTTCTTTAGGATAACAATTTTAGCGTTCCACCCTGTATATATATTGTTTTAGGTATAAAAATAATCTAGAGATGATTTAAAGTACAAATCAGTTGATCAGTTTTATGGCATGAAAAACCTTTCTTGGGTAATCTGATGTAAAAGTCAGTCCTTTTTTAAAGTTATTATATCACTTCAAGTATTTAGTAATAATCATTTGTAAACAGTTAGAAATTCAAGTAACTTTGGTCATCTCTAACCTCCACATTGTCTTAGATTAATGATAATAGCCAATATCCTTTTGTCAGGTTAGTTCTAGTTCTTCTTTGCCTGATGGCTGTGATTGTCTCTAACCTCCATATTGTCTTACATTGATGATAATGGTTTATATCCTTTCTTTCTCTGAAGGCTGCATGCCGTTTTATTGATCTTACATGGAACATTTCATCTATTCTAATGATTGGTCAAGAGTTGCAAACCAACTGATAGAAAATTATGTCATAGCATTTTAATAGGTCTCTACTAACTGACTAACTAGTTCAACTGTTTTCCCAGTGTCATCTGATCATGTGACTTCTTAATCCAATCATGGCCATGGATTCAAATAACCCTTGATTCACTATTAGTCACTTAAATCGATAACTCACCATATTTTTTCACTGTTCTAATGGTTATTACTTAATTAGAAGGAGGTGCCTGTGGTGTAATGGTTATCGTCATAGGAAATGGGCATGGCGACACGAGTTCAAATCCTGGACGAGACTGATTGCATTTCACATAGCACTAATACCCTTGGGAAAGGTATGAATCCAATTATTCTCCCGCCAACTGAGGGCAGACTGGGTTCTTCAGCCTTGGTGAGGCAACTAGTCTAGGAGAAGGAAAACTCTGAATTCAAACCTGTTAAACTCCGCTTAAAAATTGACCTTGTGTCATATCCTGCCCAAGCGGAGGAGTTGGTAAAAAAGATTACTTAATTAGAATATTTGGACTATTGTCTTCATCTTCATGGTTATATTCACAATGTTTTGGCCAATATGTCCTTCGGCCAAACTCAGGACCCTACCTTGAAGTGAACCCTTTATTTAATCCAGAAGGGTAGACTGTTCTGATTCTGTTAACCATGACCAGGTACAAGTGTTAAGCTATAATAAGTATTCTTTGTTCTTACCTGTAGTTGGGATTAAACCTGCAACCTCCTGATGATTTCACTCAGAAGCACTTTCCAACATGGCGCAGCTGATAAGACAGTTGGTTGGAAAGTGATTCTGAGTGAAATCATGCTTTCAAATTGGTATGTCAGTTCCAACAGATAATAACATATCAATCAAAGAGTATAATAGAATAAGTAGATACAAAGATCTGAAAGTAGAAATTGAAAAAATATGGCACCTTAAAACTGCCACCATACCAGTAGTAGTTGGAGCTTTGGGAATGATCTAGAAAGGGACAGATAAACATATTAACAAGATAACTGTCTGTCTTAGCCTGTAAGAAATACAAGAAATTGCACTTTGTGGAACTGCTCATTTAATTAGGTGAGAATTATTGACGTGACTGGAAAAATATTACCTAAAAGAGGCAGCCAAAAAATATATATAATCACTACATTTCCTCATATTTGGTCTTGGGTAAAGACTTTGTGAAGGATTTTAAGAAACTGAAAGTAAAGCTGAAAATTAAATAATGATAATAATAATAATATGTTTGCACATAGTTTCAAGTATTCTAATCTAATAGTAATAGTTTGTTCACAATTATGTGGTTTCTAGTATTCCTGTCTAATACATATAATTTGTACTCAATTATATAGTTCCAAGTATTTCAAGCAATTATATTGTTTCATGTAACTAATCATAATTATCATTTGTAAACAATTTTGATTTCAAGCTGCTATTCTTAATACAAATAATTTGCATACAGTTATATAGTTTTAAGTATTTCTACCTTATACTAATAATTTGCAAGGAATTATATCGTTTCAGGTAACCATACCTTTTTAATAATCCTTTATCTCCTCACAATTGTATGGTTTCAAGTATTCCTATCTGATACAAATTATTTTCAAAACAGATTTATTTAACTCATAGAGAGTGTTTGCACAGTTATATAGTATCAAGTATTCCTATCTAATACTAATAATCTATGCACAATCATATAATTTTAAGTTACAATTCATATTTGATAATAATCATATAAAGTTACATCGTATCAAGTATCCCTATTTAATGCCAATAATTCGCTAGCATTTAAAAAGTTTCAAATAACTTATAATAATAATCATTAGTAAATGGTTATAACTTTGATTATAGCTTAATTATAGTTTTAATCATCGCTTTGATTATAACTTAATACAAATAATTTACACTGTAAATAATAATAATCATTAGTAAATAGTTATAGCTTTGATTTTAGCTTAATTATAGTTTTAATTATAGCTTTGATTATAACTTAATACAAATAATTTACACTGTAAATAATAATAATAATTAGTAAATGATTATAGGTTTGAATATAGCTTAATACAAATAACTTACACAGTTATACAAAATTATTTTTCACTTTTAAACATCCATTGTTGATTTAACATTACTAATATTATCCCTGATAGGCCTGATGAAGGTTCATTCGAACCAAAACACTATAGTGTCGACTTTGCTTCTCAATAAATCTCTCCTTCTACTTGGATTACCTTGTTATCAAATTTTCTTTATGTATTTTTGGATTAAACTCCATTATTTACTTCCACACAGTTATATAGTATCAAGTATTCTTATTTAATGCAAATATTTTTCAAACAGATCTATTTGACTCATAGATGAGACCCTAACAGGTACTACCATTTTGAGCCAAGGTGAACCTGGGGGTTATAGTAATTAAGGTGGGATTACACACTCTCTAAAGCTCCAGAATTGGAGCCTCACAACTGAATGGAGTTTGATATTAGAGCCATGATACTTTTTTTTGTTTTGAGAAATCTTACTCCTTTCCAACATATTATAAGATCTACCATAAGGATGGTAAAGTGATTGGTATCATAGAAGTGCAAATAATACCTATGAGGAGATTCTAATCAGTGAAATATTTTTTTGTTATTGTTTTATATACTAGTAGTGTTAATAGTATAATTTTACTTAATCTTTTGATTAATCTCTGTCAATCATTTTTACTGATAATTTTGACTAAGTAGTATCCTTCATCTTTGTAGGGGTGCTAATGTTAATGAATGAAAAGACAATATTAACAATAGTGCTACAAAAAATAAAGAAATTTATTTCTTTGTTGGGAGCTGAAATGTAGAAGGGTATACAGCGATTTGTGTATCAAGTCATGACCGTAAAGACCAGTTCTAGGAGCAACATGGATAAAGATTTTTATCCAAATTGAAATTGTAACATGACACCATTGTTTGAAAATCAAACGAACATGGCGTTGCTGAGAAAACAGTTAGTACATATCACTCCGGGTTGGTGTGAGTAACTGATCTGCGTTGTCTGGATTGTGTGTTTTTATAGCATCAAGGTGGATCCTGTGCGCATGCGCTGACTTTTAAAAATTCTTTGGATGCGTATTTTAGAGACCTCCTATTGGTCCTAAAAACCATTTTCAATTGTTTATTTTTTAAACATCTGTGTGGAAATCTTTGCGCCAATTTTGATCCGTTTTTTTCCAGAAAATTTTTTTGACAAGGAAATTGCATCATTTCCTATAATCTTAATTCCAATTGCTTTTTAATGGAATTCACTCAAGTCATCATTATTTTTTTTTTTGCTAACAATAGTATTGTTTCAAGTAACTAATCATCATAATACATAATTTGTAGATATTTATAGCTTTAAGTAACTATCCTTAATACCATAATTCGCACAAAGTTATATGTTTTCAGCAGCTATGTGAGGATACGGGTTGCTGTCCTGAAGACCTACCTAGGGTGATGATCGATAGGGAGGAGTGGCGAGAGAGGGTCAGGGATATCCGTGCTACCAGCGCGATATGATGATGATATGTTTTCAAGTATTCCTATCTAATATTTAGACTTTGCAAACAATTACATGGCTTCAAGTTAGCATTCCTATCTAATAATAACCATTGGTTTACACACAGTTATATAGTTACAAGTATTACTATCTAATACAAATAATTTATACACAATTATATGGTTTCAAGTATTTCAAGCAATTATATGATTTCAAGTAACTAAGGATAACAATCATTTGTAAACAAATATAGCTTTAAGTAACTATTTTTAATTAAGATAATTTTGCCCACAGTTATATAGTTTCAAGTATTCTTATGTAATGCTTATAGTTTATACACAATTATATGGTTTCAAGTAAGAATTCCTATTTAATACGGCCTAATCGACTGGGGCAGTTGAATTTACTGATTGCATCTCTGCAGAGGAGTATGACTCCCCCCATGAGTGTTCTGGATATGACACTAAACAAATTTTAAACTTACCCACCTGGTCTGATGTCAATCAGACCTTAGTCACAAAAGTTTGTAGCATCCACATCTTCTCACATCTCCAAGGGTCCAGTCAGCTGAGGCTAGAGAATACACCGACTGTATCTCTGCTGAGGAGTAAGACTCCCCAGTGAGTGTCCTGAATATAACACTAAACAAACTGACAGTGAGGCTCCAGTAATGCTGGAGCTTTGGGAAATGCAGAGTACACCTTCATTACTACCACTCCCGTGTCCTTTCTGACCTGGAGTTGTAGTACCTGATAGGGTCCTATCTATGGGTCAAATAGAACTGTTTGACATTTAAACTGTCAACAAACAAATGACTTAAACTAAATTGAATTGTTCAAAACTGAACTGTTTGATTATTTAACTATGCATTAACTAATGACTGATGTTTAATTGAATTGTTTGGGATATTTAGCAATACATGGAATTATTTAACTTTGTTGACTTTTGTTTACAAACCATATATATCTGATATAGATGTAGAAACTAGATTTGGCATTAAATAATCTACAATTGTTGATATGCCATAAAACCAAACCAAACCAAATCCTATTTGATAATTATCACCCATTTGTTCACAGTTATATGGTTTCAAGTATTCTGTCTAATACTAACAATTTTCAAACTTTTCTATTTGAGTCATAGATAAGTTTGCTTTGGTTTGGTTTATTTGTTTACTGCTATATCAACCCCATATGGGTTATTTAATGCCAAAATTTGATACAAAATAATTTGAATATAGTTATATGGTTTCAAAGTTTCATATGGTTTCAAGCACCCCTCTGTTATTCTATTAATTTATACACACTTATACAGTTTCCCTCATCCCTATGCTATACTAATAATTTATACATACTTATATAGTTTCAAGCATTCCTATCTATAACTTCCAATTTATACACAATATATGGTTTCAGACAACTGTTCTTATTTAATGATAATAATGATTTACTAGTACACAGATATATGGATTTAAGTATTCCTGATAATTTTCCAAAAGATTTATTTGATTCATAAATTGGACTCTAACTTCAAGTCAGAATGAACCTGGGAGTAATAGCAATGAAAAGGTGACCCCAATACTTCCCACATGATTAGCATTTAATAGCATTACTTGAAACCTTTTAACTGTGTGCAACTAATAGATAACAGTATTTGAAACCATTTAACTGTGTGCAAATAAAGGAGCTTGTGGTCTTTTCAAAATAATGTTACCTACAAACTATTTTCTCATAAACCATATATATATATATATATATATATATAGGATTTGCCATTAAATAACCTGCAAGAATTGATATGTCATAAAACTCTATCAAACCAAATCTTACCTATTTAATATATGTATATAAAGAGCATTTGGCATTAAATAACCGACAATGGTTGATATGCTATAAAACCCAACCAAACCAAATCTTAAATATTTAATATGTATAAAGAGGACTTGGTATGAAATAACCTGCAAGGGTTGATATGCTATAAAAACCCTACCAAGCCAAATATTACATATTCAATATATGTGTATGAAGAGGATTTGGCATTAAATAACCAGCAAGGGTTGAATTACCATAAAATACAACCAAACCAAACTTTTCCTGATCATTAGAACTGGAGCCTCTCAGGCGGATGGAGTCTAATGTCATACTCAGAACCATCAAAGTATAAAGGAGGATGTTCAGAGGTTACATGAAACTATAATTACAGCTGCATTTTAGCAACAACTGTAATTGAACTTGTTATATATAAGAAAGGCTGCAGTTTTCATTACTGCCTGTTGGCATTAATCAACCACACCTAATGTTAGATTTATATATAGGCTAAATAAACTGCAGCACAAAGCTTCATAGTCCAAGAAGCCCTGTACTAATATTAGAATATGTGAACAAATGCATAAATGAATAAACAAATGTACATAAAATAGCATGTGTACACATAATGATGAAAAAAAATGTTTTAATATTTCTGTTGTGGACCAATAAAAGGTCCGGAAGAAAGACACAAACTTGGGATTACGTGAAACGAGTATATTGAATGAAAGTATAAATACAGCATAGGTAAAAGAGTGTTGAACGTCAGTCTGACTGCCAAAGTGTTAGGCTGGAGTTAACTTATTAATTTACAAAGCTCTTTGCTTCGATGTGGCACGAGGCCGAATGAATGGGGCGCCCAATGAGACTCGAACTCACTCATGTAGGTTTGCTAGTCAGGCTTGCTAACCGTTACACCACCAGAGGTGCCCAGGCTGGAGTTAACTTAATACTGAGATGAATATTCTCCCAGTATTCATAGTAATAGGAAGAGTTCATTATAGTCCGTAGGGTACCATAACAATTTCATAATCTATTCTTAAGTAAATCAGTTTCAGGTAATATAAAACTTTGCAATTAATATAATATTCAAAATTTTGACAAATATGTCATTTCATTTCATATTTCAATGTTATATTCCTCAATATGTGGGGTTAAAATATTTTTCTTTAAGGATCTTACAAGTTTGTATCAGCCTGTTGTCATCATCATCATCATCAAGTCATATAGATAGCATGGAACTCACAAAGTGTCATGGAAATCTTTCAGTAGTTGTTTTTATTTTTTCTCATTAGTAGACAACATTATTATAGATTAGGTTGGTTGATAATTATTTGTGCCCCTGTCACAGATGTAATGTGGTATTCTTTTAATGAAGAAGACTATCCAGTGGGTCATAAAAAGAAAAAGTTTATATTTACACTTTTAAATTTTAAGTTTTAAATTAATATATGTCAAACTATGCCTTTTTATCTTCATCAGAGTTTTGGGTTTAATTTTATCTATTTGTGTAGCTGCTTTTTTCCCCGCTTTTTATGGTTAACAATATTAATAACTTATTCCCTTTAGACTTTTTCGGCAACCGTTTTTATCACTATTTGTTGGCTTTGTGTTTACATTTAATGATTTATTTACTTTTGTATAAGTTATAATATTAAGTCAACCTAAAAACAACATAGTCCAAATAAAAACTGTATACTTTTTTGTTGGGTTGGCTGAGGTTGGCAGTGTTGGTTATAGTCGGACAGGAGCATTGGTATGTATGGCATGGTATTCACTTGTTGACTGGACTCCTGACTGTGGATGACTGCTGGTTATACTTATTCTATATGTGTGCTGTATGGTCATTTTTGCCTAGCATGTGTGTGTGCATACAAATATGCATTTTTATAAGCCGGGGGTGTCACTTCATCGAAACGTCCCTAAATAACTTTCTTCCAGCTACCATACACTTTTTTAATTTCTTCTGGTTCCTTAAGACTCTTATCAATAACCAGTTTCACCTGTTGGCTTTGCATTTATTGTCAATGATTTATCTACTTTATTTCTTATTTTTTTACAATACCACATGGTGTTTGGAGGATGGGAATCTCACTCATTTTTGAGAGAATATATTACCTTTTAAAGGGACTTTAGAATTTCAGAAATATTTGCCATTTTTTTTATAAAGTTCAAAATTATTAAGTCAACTCAAAAAGAACAAAGTCAAAATAAAAAATTGGATACGTTTTTAAATTTCTTTTGGTTTCTTAATATTCATGGAATATTTATTCTCATCAATGTTATATTCTGAGTTGTTGATATCTGTGATATGAATGTTGTGGGCGAGAAATGCGTATGGTTGCAAAACAAAGAACGTATAGATACTCACAATAACACAGTAAAAATGTTGTAGAAAATTTTTATAAATAAATTAAGCACAGAGAACAGAATGGAGAAATATGTTAATAGTTAAAGAATGAGTTCAGGGTGATAGTTACAAAGTTCATGTACTGTACTTGACTCGTGGTGAAGGGATCTTTTTTGTAGGCTCAGAAACGGCAATTTTTGTGCCCCGCAGGAAGCGTTCCGATTGGATATTTATTAATGTATTTTTTTTTTTGTTAATTTATCGCAAACGGAAGTTCTGCGCGGAGCCGATGCGTGAACGACTAACTTTTCATTTTGAGTTGAGAACTCAAAGTGGTAACTTCCGTTTTTTTTTCTTCTTTTCTCCTTTCTTTTTGTTTTTTTCAAATCAAGGCAAGATCTCATCTTGTAACAGCTCCCCTAGATCTTACCATGATTTGAGGTTGCTATGTTGTTAGTGCTTGCTTGCGTGCGTGTTTTGTTTTGGTGTTGTGTATTATTTATTTTGTTTTTTGGCACATAACGAAGTCTTTAAAGCGTGCTGGGAGTTGCCCGCGTGTTGTTCGTTTCGTTGGGTTTTGGGTATTGTCTCCGGAACTGCAGTCATTTGCGACAAGATGCTCCCCTGACGAAAGTGTAGGGAGTCGTGACAACGGGTGATGGGTAGGTTGCCGGGGTGGACAAGGAGGTAGGAGTGGTCGTGTCGACAGGTGATTGGGAATTTGGTGAGGTGGGGATAGAGCTGGAGGTGGGGGTGGTCGATGCATGTGCTGCAGGTCATTTGGTCGCGGTACGAGTCGACGGACGTGTCCGCGGTGAACCCAATGCGTTTCACAGTTTTCGTTTTTCACTTGGACCACCAAACCGTTCGTTTTGGTGACCTCAAAGTCACCTATCCAAGGCAGGTGAGACAAGTGGGCTGTTGCGGATTGCGGTCGGTGGAGTAGCACCTTGTCACCGACTTGTATCGGGTCTTTGAAGATGCTGCGGTTCAGTTTGGCTTCCATTTTGTGGTCAGCCTCGTTGTTCGCCAAGGCGACTCTTTGATGCACCTTCGGTCGACCAATGTTTGGTTGGCGGCCGGTGATAATGTAATGCGGGGATGCACCAGTGGCGGTGTTGGCTGTGGCATTCATTGAGGAAACTGTCGATTCGAGAACGTCCGTCCATTCACAGTTTCTGTCTTCGCAGATCATGTAAAGGGCGTTTTTTAAGGTCCGGTGTTGCCTCTCAATGTTCCCCGTGCTTTGTGGTCGCCACGGGCAGTGAAGTTCCCGGGTGATCGAGGTTAGGTCACAAAATTCCTTGTAGACCTCACCAGTGAAGTGGGTTCCTCGGTCGGAGGAGACGATGCGGGGAATCTCGCGGTGACGAAGAAAGAACTGGTAGAGTCCACGGGCTGCGTCGATTGCGTGGTCTCTGGCACATGGCATAGCCATGAGGTGGCGGCTGAAGCTGTCTAGAATAGTGAGGATGTACCGCTTGCCCTTTGAGAGGGGCATTGAGACAAAATCTATGTAGACAACCTCGAATGGTTTTCCGCCTCTCTTGAAATGGCCCGTGGACCAGTTTCGGCGCATGCCGTAATTTCCTTTGTGTTTAGCGCAGGTTTGGCATGACTGAACATACGCCCTGATATCGCGATTTTTGAACTCCCACCAGTAGCTGGATAGGTGTTCCTGCATGCGGGAGATCCCTGAGTGGTTGACACAGTCATGGGCTTGGTGGAGATATTTTGTCCGGAGCTTGTAGGGTACTACCAGTTTTGGTGTGTTTGTGGTATCCCTGATCATCAATACAGATGTACCAGGTTCCAAGTAGAATTGGTGCATGTGCTTGTTATATAGCCCGGTACGATGATCTTTGGGGTCGAGTAGGGTAGCGTCCGGTCTTGGGGTTGCCAACTGAAGAGCTCTGATGATTTTTGAAAGTGTGTCATCAGAGGCTTGTTCCGCTGCAATACCCATGTGGTCAGCTATCTCTTCAACCGGGATGGTCGATGTGGCATGAAACGCGAGGAATGCTTCAATGGCCTGCAGATGATGCTGAATGTTCCGTGTTGTGTGAGTCCCAGGGAGCAGCTGGGAGCTCTTGATTTCGTCCATGCACCAGGATGGAACGTAGATGTTTAGACTGGAGCCTTGGAGTTTGAAGCGCTTCCCTGCGGGTGTCGGGTCTGCCGTAAGCTTGTCCTTGCTGTGGCCATATCTCCGACTGAGCATGTCTGCCCAGACATTTGATTCGCCTTCTACATATTCCAAGACGAATTTGTAGCACGATATTTCCTCCTGCCATCGTCGTATCTTCGCATTGTTGAATTCACGTTGATCCAAGTACGTGAGAGATCGATGATCTGTGAGGACAACGAAGGGACGACTACGCAAGAAGTAATCGAATTTGGTGATGGCCCATTTTATCGCATATGCCTCGCGTTCAGTTGTTGACCAGTTGCGCTCCGTCGCGTTAAAGGTGTGTGAGGCCACTGCTATTATATTCTTTTGGCCATGTTTATCCTCTTGCATGAGAATGGCCCCACATGCGATATCGCTGGCGTCGGTGGTGAGGGTAAAGAGTCCTGTGAAGTCGGGGAATGAAATGATTGGTGGTGAAGCGAGGCGCTTCTTAATTTTATTGAAAGCCTTGTTGGCCCCTTCGGTCCAGACGAATGTCCGTCCGGGCTTGTTTAGTTCGTTTATGGGGGCCATTAGATTGGAGAACATGTCGGTTCTGATGCTCTCGTTAAGGCGTGTCTCGATGAATTGCCGAATCCATACGAGACGTCCGATGAGACTTTGTAATTCTTTTCTCGTTGTCGGGGGTTTCATGTCGATAATGGCGCGGACATATTCGGGGTCGGCCTTGAACCCGTCGCTATTCACGATGCGACCGAGAAATTTAGCTTCGGACGCAAGAAAAATGCATTTTTCCGGGTTTAGTTTTAATCCGAACTTGGGTAGAGCAATAAATAATTGCTCCAGCGCTGTCACATATTCCTCGAAGGTTTTGGCGTGGACAAGATTATCGTCGATATATGACGATATGTTCGCGCGTGAGGCCACTGTGTCGAGAGCCTCAGCTATGCATCGAGAGAAGATTTGTCCAGCGGATGTTAGACCGAAGGCCAGACGGGTGTATTGGAAACAGCGTCCTTTCCAAGTAAAGGCCGTTTTATGGCGGTCACGTTCGTCAATAACGATTTGCCAATAGCCATTGCGGAGGTCGAGTGTTGAGAAGTACTTTTTACCTTCGCCAATCTTGTTGAATGTCGAGTCAATGGTAGGTATTGGGTATGGGTCGAGATCGACTAAAACCTTGTTGAGGGTTCTTTTGAAATTTGCGACCACTCGAATCTTTCCGTTTTTCTTGCGGACGGCAAAAACGGGACTGTTAAATCCTTTAGGGTCGTTGCAAGGTTCGATAACGCCCTCACTTGCCATGCGGGCAATTTCCGCGTCAACGTCACCCTCCAGTGCTTGGGCTATAGGTTGCTGTTTTTGGCTCCTGGATTGGCCGTTGGTTGGTATGCGTATGGGCTTGATGAAAGTGCCCCTTCTATTGTCGTCGGTGCCGAGAATGTCCGCATAGCTGATGAGTAAATCGGCGGTAGCTTCTAATTCACTACGGCTATGATGGTCTGGAAGCGATAGGCCTACGGTTTGCTTAAGCCAATGGAGTTTTTGGTTGAGAGTCAACCCGTTAGGCGATGATCTGGCTGTGGCTCGTGGTTCCTCATTGGAAATGGTTAGGGCGCCGTGTGAAAGGTTGTGGGTCGGTTTTATCCTTGGATGGAAGGTTGTAGAGAGCGGAACAGTATGTTTTAGCTTGCCAGATGGGAGTGTGCGCGCAAGTTCTACAGTAGCTTTCTGGTTATCGATAGTATAGGATAACAGTGTGTGGTGGCCGAGTATGTTCTGACCGATCAAGATGGGAATGTCTGATGTCGTGATCAGTGTGTCGATGTTGCAGAAAGCGGGGGAAGTATCGTCGCCCAAGGTAATATCGCAGGTGAGCTTGCCCAGAATAGAGATGTTCCCTCCGATTCCCTTGACTCGGATGTTGGATTTGGACATGTGTCTTCTTGCATCTTCGGGTAAGCGAGAAATGGGAATGATGCAAGTCGTGCATCCGGAATCCAACATGCCTACACCGGAGAATGTGATGCCGTTGTTGCGGAGGTTGATCTGAACAAGGGGCGATCGGAGATCAGGTCGGATTTGAAAGTTAAATGTGTGATGATGCTGAGTGGATACATGGATCTGGGAATGAGTCATCACATCTCGTTCGGTCCCAACTGAAAATCCAGTTCGTCGAAGCACGTCGCGTGTTCATAGTTGTGCCTATCGCTATCTGTTCCAGGTAAACCGGTGTCAGTGGTCGCTATGTGTGCTTGAGCATGAGGGGGCGGGGTGAGAATATGGGCACCTGTTGCCCTTAAAGCATGCGCGGTCTCGTAAAAACTTTTTACACATTGCTTGTTGGCTGGGTTGGCCAGCGCTTCTTTGTGCCCGGTTGTGCTTCATGTTGTAGGGGGGGGCGGTTCGACTTTTCCAGTCAACAATGGATGGGTTCCGCCTGTGGGTTTGCCGCAGTTGCTTGATCAGATCCAGCAACTGTAGCTGTACGTCGGCTAGTATCTTGTCACTTTCAAGGCTACGAGATTTGTCAGAGTGTGTAGGTTGGCTCGCCATCAGCGCAGTGGTTTCAGCGGCGGTGGTGATGTCCGTTTTGATACCACGATCAAGATAGCGTTGCGCATCGCTGGCTATACCACCCACTGAGTAGTGTCTGTCCATGGTTTTGACGAGGTGTGGATAGATGTTAGGTGCCCATGCCTTGATCTTTTCACTCATGAGCATGGCCCCCATTCGGGAAAACGCAGTTTCGGCCGTCATCTCAGCATTTTGTCTGTCCGACTTGAATTTAGCCGTGATGTGGACTGTGGCCTCTCGGATTGTGTTTTCAAGTCGGCCTGCAAAATCAGTGAGTTTCTCTCCCTCATGTCGCTGAAGGTCCCATGCTCGGCTTAGGTACTGAAAGTTTGTCATTTGGCTCCCGTGGGTGGATATAAGGTAAGCCTTTAGTTCCTCGAACGTGGACGTGGGCTGTCTTGAGTCCTCCATCTGCTGGAAGATGCCTTCGTTCAGTAGTTGCTTTGCCAGCTTGACAAACTCCTTCTCCATTGCAGGATATTCCCTTAATTCTGGCTTAACATGTATGGTGTAAGCCTTATTAAGGTCGGTAATGAAGCGGTTTACATCGCTGCCCGGTTCAAAGGTCCGGATGGATTTTGTGACGTCCCGAAGTGACTGCTGTCGCAATAGAAACTCATAGTTTGTGGTGTGTTGTTGCAATGTGTGCGATCGATCATGCGCGGTAGTTTGCAGAGCAGTTAAAAGTTCGTGGAGGTCTGTTTTCAGTTCACTAATGATTAATTGTGCTTGCGGGTTATCTGCCGGCTCCATGTCAATTTTCGTTTGGAGAATCGCTGCTTTTTGCTGTTTTATAAGTTCCAAGATTTCTGATCGAGAAAGGCCAGAGTATTCCATACTTGTTTTGCTGCACGCTTGACACCAGTGTTATATTCTGAGTTGTTGATATCTGTGATAAGAATGTTGTGGGCGAGAAATGCGTATGGTTGCAAAACAAAGAACGTATAGATACTCACAGTAAAGATGTTGTAGAAAATTTTTATAAATAAATTAAGCACAGAGAACAGAATGGAGAAATATGTTAATAGTTAAAGAATGAGTTCAGGGTGATAGTTACAAAGTTCATGTACTGTACTTGACTCGTGGTGAAGGGATGGTTTTCTTGGAAACAAGGGCAGCGTTCGTAACGGCGGCGATCGTTTGAAGTATCGGGTGACAGGCGTCGGATGTTGGCGTAGAATCTTTAACACGAGTCGTGTGAAGGAGCAGTTCTGACTAATAATTATTTGGTCCGTCTATTTATATCTTTTTTGTAGGCTCAGAAACGGCAATTTTTGTGCCCCGCAGGAAGCGTTCCGATTGGATATTTATTAATGTATTTTTTTTTTGTTAATTTATCGCAAACGGAAGTTCTGCGCGGAGCCGATGCGTGAACGACTAACTTTTCATTTTGAGTTGAGAACTCGAAGTGGTAACTTCCGTTTTTTTTTTTTCTTCTTTTCTCCTTTCTTTTTGTTTTTTTCAAATCAAGGCAAGATCTCATCTTGTAACATCAATAACCAGTTTTATTGCTATCTCTTGGCTTTACATTACAAAGCCATATGATGTGATATAATTATCATTAAATACTTTTCTTCTTTTTTGCAGGGAAGGGTCACTTCTGTTTCAGAAGTCAGCATGGATTGATGCTGGAATCTCAGCATTGTCCTACAAGTATGTATTTACCCAACCTCTCTACCACAAGCAGGATGTGACACAAGGTCATTTTTTAAGTGGAGTACAGCTGGTTAGCAATCAGAATTTTCTTTGCCCTACTATTTACTCATAACTGGGAGGATAACAGTTGGATTGATACCTTTTCCAAGGGTATTAGCACTATCTGAAATGCTAACAGCCTCATCCAGGGTTTGAACTCTGGTCATCGAGTTCATTTCCTGTGATGACAACTGTTATACCATAAGCACATTCATTGTTCTTTATGGAGACCTGCATTTATGTTCCTTAAATTTTCTTAAGTTTCTTGTGATCATGTGCTGGGGGCCTTAAATATTCTCCTGTATCGAGTTCCTAGTTTTTTTAATCTGGCTCTGACCAGTCTTTTGAATTATCTTGGACATTTTCTCTATTAAAAGAGTAAATAAAGAATATGAGAAAAAAAAATTCAGTAAGCTAAAAATTTTTAAAATCATCTATTTAAAGGAAATTTTTAGCACTCACTTTGGTGCAATGGAAATGAGAAAATCAGTAACTGTCTGTGGTCAGCAATTAATGCAAGCTTTACTAAAAAACAAAAAAGAGAGAGAGGGCTATTATCTTACTGTAACATACAAGCTGTTTACCAGCTATAAGAATGTTTATAGTTTTAAGAATGTCTACTGCTATAACCAGTTACCAAATTCTCTGTGGTTACTAATTGGACCCCAGGGTATTTTTTCAATGTATAGCAAAAAACCATAGAATGTAATCTAATATCCTTCATCTACATAAAGGATATAAGATTACATTCTACATGTTTTATTTGTTGGTTGATTGTGTTTTATGGCATATCAACAATTGTGGGTTATTTAATGACAAATCCTGTTTATACATATATGTATTTAGCAACCCCTGTGCATGGGCAGTCAATTTTTACACACAGTTTAACAGTTTTGAATTCAGAGTTTTCCTTCTCCTAGACTGGTTGCCTCACCAAGGCAAATGAACCTAGTCTGTCCTACTATGTACATATAGCTGGAGAGAAAATAACTGGATTCATACCTTTCCCAAGGGTGTTAATGCTATATGAAATAAAATTAGCCTTATCCAGGATTTGAACTCTGGTCGCCGTGTCCATTTCATATGACAATAACCATTACACCATGGGCACCTCTCACCTGTTTATATATATATATATATATATTAAATCCTTTCTTGGTAACATAATTTTTAAAATGATCCAGAGCTCATTTGTATGTACATAGTTAAATGGTTTCAAGTATTTCAATTCAACACTAATAATTGTAGTCAACATTCATTTGTTTGTACACAGTTAAATGGTTTTGTTGCAGGGTCATTGATGTGGTTTGGTTTGGGTTTATGACATATCAACCATTGTAGGTTATTTAATGCCAAATCCATTTTTATACATATAAACACTTTTATTGAACCTATTCAGTTTAACATAAGTACACAGTTTAAATGTCAAAATAGTTCTATTTCAAACAATTCAGTTTAGCAAAGTACACTGTTTAGTTCTATTTGACCCATAAATAGGACCCTATCAAGTGCTACCACTCCAGGCCAGAGTGGACCTGTGAGTGATGGCAATAATGGGGTACTCTGCATTCCCCAGAGCTCCAGCATTACTGGAGCCTCACCGTCAGTTTGTTTAGTGTCATATCCAGGACACTCATTGGGGAGTCTTACTCCTCAGCAGAGATGCAGTCAGTGTATTTTCTAGCCCCAGCAGACTGGACCCTTGGAGATCTGAGAAGATGTAGATGTTACAAACTTTTGTGAATAAGGTGTGATTGACATCAAACAAAGTGGGTAAGTTTAAAATTCCAAGTTTTTATTGAGCGAATCATATACAAAAGGGGTGCATGAGTGTAAGATTACTGATGCTGTATAATGTCAGTGTAGTCTCTGTTGTATTAAAAGTCAGTGCTGTCAAAAGGTGTAGACTTAGTTGTCTATAAGTTCTTGACGACAGCAAGTCTAGAAGATCCAGATAGTCTCAGAGCTTGGTGCAGATTGTAGGTGTTACTGCGTGGTCAGGAATCTGGAGGTAGTTGAAGAGGTGGATGCATATGTTTTAGAGGTTCAAGATTAACTAGGGTTATGTCAGTGTGGCCTCAGAGTTTTGATGACTGTCCAAGCAAAGTTGTCGCTCATGAAGTGTGGTGCTTGCATGATCTGGTCTGCTGCAATGAAAAATTCAGGTGCTGGTCAGCAGGAACCTGTTGCTTGGTGATGCAGGTGTCTGCTGATTGGTGATGTAGGTGTCTAGTTTGCAGGTGCCTGTTGCTTAGTGATGCAGGTGTCTACTGATTGGTTATGTAGGTGTCTAGTCTGCAGCTGTCAGCTGCTTGGTGATGCTAAAACAAGTGCAGATGATTTACTGCAAGTCTGGCAGGCTTCTGCATCATTGTCGTCATTGTCTCGTAGTATCTGCAAGGGGGTGTAGTGAGGAGACCAGAGGTGATCCTCGGAAAACTTTCTGAAATAGCTCTGAACTAAGATGAAGACGTTAAAACTAAACAAATCCTTACTTCCATTCCATTTTTATTTATACTTCATAGTCCTGGTGGACAATGGCAGATAAAACTTTGATATTTGGAGGTGCAGATGGCCACAAGTAAAAAGTAACATTTACTTTTCGAGTTTGTTTCATTAGAATTAATTGGCACTGGTTTCAAAATTAATTTTGAAACCAGTGCTAATGTACTTAAATGTTTTTAGCTACTGATGCTATTTATAGAAATAAGTTTGAAAAATAAATGTTACACAATATAACAGTACAAACACTCATTCTTACAAAGTAGTAATGTACATCCAAAAGTTACATCACTTTTCTAATACATCCTCCCCTGATGATGTATCAATGAAGAAATGCTGCCAAAATATATATATATATATATATATATATATAGAGAGAGAGAGAGAGAGAGAGAAATGGCATTCAGCGTGAATGCAGTCTCCACCAAATAGTTGAAAACTGGTCTGGAAATTGCTTTATTCTCTTTCATTTTTAGTGTATTGATTAAATAAAAAATCTTGCTATGATGTGCTGTTTTTGCTGAGTTACTGTTATATCCACACAAACATACATACATACATATACAAACATAATGAGAATTTTAGTAATATATATATATATATATATATATATATATATAAAGAACTTCAGTGGTGTATATACAAAATAGCACTTAAAATAAGTTGAAAGATTGTTTTTCCTTGTGAGATTATAATCTTGGTGTAATTTCATAAAACTTCCTATATTTGGATACTTTCTCTCATGCCAAGTAGGTCTACTCAATTTTCACATTTTAGTTCTGCTTATCATGAATAGTCATTAAACAACTTTTCTATAAGGCTACATTTTCTAGAGCATTTTAAAGGTCTGCCAAGTAGCCACTGCATAACAAGTTATAACAACTGCTTATGCAGTGATATTTACACAGATCAGCATAGTTCAACACAAAGCAAATTAGGAGGAATTGGGATGGGAAGATTTTATAGTGCTAATCTTTTAAGTTGGAAGGGATTGGTTGCATTGAAAATCAGCTTTCAAATGTCTGGCTTTTGGGGGAAGGGTTTATGGGGAGGTGTGCCCAGGATTAAATATTGATCACTGGTGTCAATGAAACATATTCAACTAACTGTCTCATTAAACAGACACAATAGTACAGGCACTTGCTTATTTATTATACATACAATAGCACTCTTCTGTCAATAAAACATTTCATTTTGTGATCACTGACAATCCCTTTCTTCCTAATTTTAATGAATTTCTTTAGTAAAATTATAACTGATGCATTTACATGGTACATATGATAGTTTATGTCATGGAGGCACATTTAGCAGAACAGTTATCATCTAGAAAATAGAATTTGGAATCTTGAGTTCAAATCATGAATGAAGCAGCTTGCATTTCTCTTTAAGCTAATACTTTTAGGAAAGGTATGAATCCATTTGTTCTTCCTCCAGTTATAGGTAAATTGTAAGGTTGACTGGGTTCTTTAGCCTTGATTAGGCAGGCAATATAGGAGAAGGAAAACTAACAGCAACAGGAGAATGGACACTATTTAAACAGATATTATTTGTCCCTGACTCATTTACCTAGCAAGAGTGATCGTAGTTTATGTGCCCAATATTGCTGCAGAGAGGGTTTCCTTTTATCGATGGTCTAAAACGGTTAGTTATAATGGGTGATTGGAATGCGATCCTTGAGCCCAACATAGAAAGGATCAGAAGGGGAGCTAGATGGTCATGAAGGTGTGAAAGCAGCCTAATTAATTTTATGGCTCACCATAAGTTGGTCGACAGGTTTCATCTGGATTACTCAGGGTGGGAGATGTGGACGTGGCTAGATAGATCACCCTCTGTCCATGTTAGATCCTATTTGGACAGAGTGTTAGTTAGAAGGGCTGACACTGATTTTGTTATGTGTCCCATGTTCCACTACATAGCATGGACTGACCGTAGGCTTGTTAAGGTCAGTCTGCAGTTAGCTAATAGGTCTAGTCTAGTTGGCTACTGGAAGTTCAATACTTCCTTACTAAAGATATGGAACTTCAGGGACCAGCTGGAATCCCCAGTTCAGTGGGCATTAGTGAGGGCGGTTACCGGGAATAAGTGGTGGGGATCTCTCAAACATAGGATTAGAGATTTTGCAATCAAATACGGTTGCCAGCTCAACTTAGATAGGACCAAGGTGGTAAAATCTCAAGAAGATAAGCTTTCTTTTCTGGGCAGTGGAAATGGGGGCTTCCCTTGCCATACATTTAGCTAGACGGGACCTTGAGCGTGAGGCTAGCGAGCGCTACAAGGGATTCGTAGTTAGATCTAGGTTAAAAAGAGTTCCCAACAAAGCTGTGAAATGCAACCTGCTTGTGCGTGAGGAAGAAGTACAAAGATTTCTCTCTCGGTATATCGAATCAGTCAAGACCCCAGACGGACGCGTGCTCGGGTCGAATCGTAAGATTTGCAAGACTTTTCGAGCACACTTCCATGATTGCTTAGCTTGCTGTCCTGAAACTCCCGGATCAGGAGTTTCATAGCTATTTAGCTGACTTCCCTCACCTTCAGGAGGCTAAAGCGGCTAGTTGTGAGGGTGTGGTTATGGAATGCGAAGAAGTAGGTTAGCCTCAACAAATCGCCAGGACTAGATGATTTAACCTACGAAGTGTACTTGAAGTTGCTGCACATATTTGTGCCTATTCTGATATGTTCAACCACTGGTTCACTCAGGGAACCATCCCTGGTAGCGTTACCAAGGCTGTGATTATATTGCGGAAGAAAGGTGACAGGCATGTTTGGAAAGACTTAGACAATTACAGGCCTATAACTCTGCTTAACACAGAGTTAAAGATTTTGACCCAGGTCTTAGAGAACCGTTTGCATTTTTTCATTAGCGATTTCATCGGACTTGAGCAGAACTACACTGTGAAGGGAAGATCAATTCAAGAAAACCTGCACTTGGTGCGTGAGGTCCTAGAGGGGTTAAAAGATGGCACCAAAGCCGCACTGATCAATTTGGATCAGTACAAAGCCTTCAATAGGGTTGACCATCGGTTCTTGGTGACTGTTTTGGAAACCGCCAGATTCAAACCGGAGTCCTGCAAATGGACTAGCATAATTTATTGCAACCCGCAGGTGAACAGGAAGTGCTTGGAGGCTTTCACAATCGAGCATTTGATCCAGCAGGGTTACCTACTGTCTCCTCTTCTTTATGTCCTCGCTTTGGAGCCCCTGCTCTGTAGGCTTAGGGATGAGAAGGCAAGTCCAGCCCTGCGCTGTATCCTTTTTGCTGGCCCTCTTTTGCCAAAGGTATCCGTGTACGCTGATGATATCACTGTCTTTGTGTCCTGCCGTCTGGACATAAAGGCTGTGAAGAAGGTGGTTGCAAGGTATGAGCAGATAGCAGGGGGCAAGCTCAACTTTGATAAGAGCAAAGGTTTGCAGCTAGGTGCCTGGAGGGGTGGCGATTTCCTGCCAGGACCTTTCTGCTGGAGTGATGGGCCTCCAACTGGAGTGAAATTGGTTGGAGGTATAGGCCAAGGTAGATGCCCAGGTGGGTACCTGGCTTCAAAGGCTGTTGTCCTTAAAGGGCCGGGCAGATATGTGCACTGTGTACATCTTCTCCTTGATCCTTGTCAGTACTTCCTCTGCCTAGGAATCATCAGCTGGCTCTTCAACGATCCCTCTCCAAATTACTTTAGGGATGCTGAAGGTCAATGGTCTGTAGACAGGTCTGTTGTCAATGTTCGAGTAATGGCGGGGGCTAGACATGCCTGATCTGGAGAACCACAGGTTCACAGAAAGACTAGCTAACCTGGGCCAATCCTTGTCAAAGGACATGGTGTGGAGGTGAAAGGCGAGTGATCCCTTTCCTTGCCTTAAGTCAGATCCTGAAGCCAAAGGTCAATGTAGGTAGAATGGTGAAGCACCATTTGTCCGAGAATGCTGTAAAGCCTTCCGCAACCTTCCTCGGTCCAGTGACCTTTCATGGCCTCGAAAGGAACTGTACTGGGATTTAGTGGTGGGCTTTGCTTTGGATCCTCTTGTGGATCGGCTTGGCTGGTCAATGGAGGAATTCCACTCGTACTGGAATTGGGTGACAGGTTCGAGCTTCTTAAACAACTCCGAATTCTCGCTCACCTGGTGGCTTGCATGGAACGTGTTGCCCCTTTTTGACTTGAATTTTTAAACAAGCCTGGCAGACATGCCTGATTGTCCTCACTGCAGCAGTGGCTTAGAGGAAAGGACTGAGCACGCCTTCTACTACTGCGGGCTAGTTCGTCCATTCTGGGATCACGTCAGAGTGGATGGCCCGCATTGAACTCAAGCAGCTTGTGGTACTTGACGTTGGTTATGTCGTAGACAATGTTTTACCTCAGTTTCAAGGTGAGAAGCATGTGGTGTTTCTTGTGATCCTAGCTATAGCTATAATGATGACTTGGACGACACGAAAGAAGGGATTGTATGAGGGTGCAAACTTTACTCAACGTAATCTGGTTTTATTCTTTAGGCATCAGCTTAGGGTCAAAGTTATATGTGATAGAAAATGCTTGGACCACATAACATTCGACAGATGGTGGGAGCATGCAGAGAGCCTGGTTGTACGAAAGGGGGCAATGTTGAAGTCATCCTTCCCTCCTCTTCCTGTGCATGGCGACTATGGACAAGGTCCTTCAGGATCCCAGCCCGGTAAGTCGGATTGCTTGTCTCCCTTCTTTCTCTAGTTAGCAGCATGTTGTGAGCCATTTTCCCCGTCATCTAGTTGTTAGTCTCCATTCTTTGTGGTTCCCTAAAACCTTGATCCAAAGATCTTAGATTTTCATTACCATAATTTCATCTCTGTAACCCACACAAGTCTCCCGCACTGCACCCTACCCAGCGTTGCTTTTGCCCCTTTTGTCTATTTCCCTTTACCATTAGGAAAGGTCCGGCTTGTTTTCAGTCCCCTTGGAGACCAGAAAACAGTCTGCTTCCATTTTATAGACGGAGGATGGGAGGGTAACTGAACGGGTTTCTCTTTAGTTCTATTTGACTCTTTCTTTTGGGTTTTTCTCTCATCTCCCGTGATTTCTACCAATTGTATATGAATCCTTCCTTGTAAATAAAATTCATACATTTTGTTATATACTCATTTGCCGTATCATAATGACTCAATAATAGAGACAGACGCACGATGATAAATGACGCATGAACAATTAAGATGCAGGAAGATTTCTTGAACAACATTTACCTCTCTCACTTTATTGCAAGGGTTAGAAAAGGGTTACTCAAGGTTTGCATGTGAGAGGGTGCTAGAGACCGAACATAAACTTCAGATTTTGACCCCACTGTTATGACCGTCACGTTGTGCCTTTCTTGTTCTCTTAGATGCTCAACCAGAGGTCTTTAGGGTCCACTGCTGGATGCTGGCTTTCTTTACTGCATCTTATCAGCATCTTCTCCGGACCCCTAACTCCATCGGGGGTTTCCGAGTGCCCCCTCGGTCGGGTGTGGCCTTCCCTACCACATCTGGTCTCTACTGTCTGGAAGTCTGCTGGCAACTGCTTTGGCACCCAACTCAACTCAATTATATAATAATTCAACGCCCACACGATCACCCACTGGATCTTTGAAATCAAATGTTTAATCGTCATCAAGCGGAAATAACTGTCATGCAGTTCAGAGGTTACTCTCTTCAGGTGCATCACTGTAGTGGCACAAGGGGACCTTCACCTTGTCCCATATCATAAGCCTTAATCCGCCCACGTGATCTCTTTCGATTACTGACCATTGGAATGTGTCACTTCCTTCCGGTGTATCACCTTGGAATAGTATTTTTGGGCCGGGTCGAAGGTCAAAATATAACATTCATCCGTTAATTATTTTTCAAAATTCCACATGTGGAATTTTCTTCACGTTCGTTTCTATCACCTCACACATATTTTACAGAATAATTTACTAAGGACAATAATGGCTGAAAATACAAAAAGAATCACTTGAACTACAGCAAACAAAATCTTACTTTGTAGGCGACCTTCTCTCTTTGTAACACTTGCCCGGCTAATTATTATCTAAATTTCTCTTACTATCTTTGCGTGGTTGGCCATCTTGACATGTGTGCATCAAGGTACCATACGGATGCATTTTTTATCTTCTCAACACAACGGGCCCTCCATAATTCCTTGAAGAAATTTCAAAACCCTAAAAGGACCATACTCTGGTCCTAGATCCTGGTCACAAACTTAGTGACCCTGGTCATTCCAGCAATACATTTTTCCTGGATTCCCCATGACCACACTCCAGTTCTTTGCTCAACAGGTTCATACCTGGAGTAACCAGAGAATTTCATAAACTAAAACACAATATCTTCAAGGCTCAAAGCATTCCACAAAAATCCACAAAAATCATGGCCCAAAACAAAGTATCACAATACATCCGAATGTATCACAATCTGGCACGCATGCTGTAAACCACCTAAAATAGTCCACGCAAAATACTAATTAGCAATGTGTTACCCATTTTTTCCATTAAGTTTCTGTTTCCATGCACATTGGTTTGCAAGCCCTTGAGGAAACATGTTTTACCTGATCAAACCCGCGCCGGGTTTCTTTTCAATTTAATCAGGAACCCTCATGGCTACCAATATATAGGCACCTCACCTTTCCCTGATTCGTTTCGTTTCGCAAAATCACACACGAATCCAAAACATCATCATGACTGAAAGACTCAGACATCATTCACAAAATATTGGAGTAGGCCACGCCTTTTTTCTTTTATTCCATCCTCGGAACTCCAAACTAAAAAATAGAAGCCAAATAGGCCCTCAACAGCTTCATGGGTCGGCGAATTCTTTGATAGAATTGCTTTCAACAACAATCTGTAAATCCACTTGAATGAATGTCTGTCCTACTCTCACGTCAGCCCACGATATCCTCAAAAACAGAACTCCCCCCCAAAATATTTCCTATTCCACGAAAACCCCAAATTCTAAAAAAAAAAAAATTTTTAGAATCAATATAATTACAAATATTAGAAAACCTAGTATCAAATCCTCTGTTAATGGTTTTCGTCAAATTTCATAATATGAACAGGAAAAAAATTTTTTTTCTAATGTCGCCTTTAAACTCAAACAAACTCAAAAAGTTTCACTTTACAACAAGTCAAAACAATATTACAATCACAGTTCGAAAATGTTCAGTTTTCTTTTCCTCTTTTTTTCAATCTATGTAGTGATGTACTGTCTATTTTACTAAAAATGTCTGTTCTTTCTTTCTTTCTTTTTTTCCTATATGCTGTGTTCAACAATGTTCAGGTTTCTCTTTCTTTTTTTTTTCTTTTTTTTTTTTTTTTTTGTTTTTCTCCATTTTCATTGTCCTGTAGCATTTAGTTTTTGTTTTGGTTTTCATTTCTTTTTTTCTTTTTTTTTCATTTTTTTTTTTTTTCGTAATAAATTGCTCATTCAATGTCCCTTTTTTTTTCAACCTTATATCTACCTCTCTGTCTTTACCTTAACTCGATAACTATAGGTTCGCTTCCCAGTTTATTCAATTTCAGTCTATAGTACCATAAATTAAGCCTGATGTATAATACAACTTTTTCAATAGCTTACGAGCATTCTTCTTCTTCCTTTTTTTTTCTTTTCACAAAATATCCCGATTTTTTTCTAAACAACCCAAACTTTTATAAATTCTGCCAACATTTCCCAATTCAAAATATTTCCGAATCTGCGAATCTTCGCCACACTCGGTTCTGTCAAAATTTTGCGCATCTCTTAATTACATCCAAAACCCTGTTTCAAAATATCTTCCCCAATAACAATCTCAAAGCTTCACTCCAGGGGGAACTCACAAAATACCTGTCTGCCTCGTCAGACAAAAAACATCTGTCTCTTAGTTACTCTGCCTCCACGGCAAGACCGTTTTCAAGACAATACCTATGTCTTCAATAATTGATATCAACAATTTCCACAGCAAAACAACCGGCCTGATTCTACCGGCGCCGAAAATATCGATTCTCCCAACTTCATAAATATCGAAAAAGTATATGCGCATTCTTCAGACAAACACCAATGTGAGAAATTCATGGACAATACCATTAATTCTCCCAAGATTCCATCTCTCGGGTTAAAATTCTCATTTCCAATCCACAAGTTCCAAACATGAAAACCTGAGCCAAAAGGTCTTAACTACAGATATGCAGGATTCCAGATCTTGGACTGAAATTATAATTTTCAATCATCACCTGTCTGGACCAATGAAAAGCTGCAACGAATTTTTTTTTTCTTACAAAGACCTATTTACGATAAAATTCCCATTGACAAAATTTGTTGTTTACGATAAGCTGTCTATAAAAAAAACGGACAGCACCTTCCCCTAGTCATCTTTGTTTTCTCTTCTTTTTTCCACCCTCACTTCGATACAATATTACACATAGCAGTAATTTCCATTTTTATCTAGGGACCACACATTTTTAAAAAAAATTATTTCCAATTTTATGCTTCTAGAAAGGCCCTTGTCATTACAACTAATCTTTCACAATTATAATCAATTTAAATAACAGAGAGAGATAGAAGTTACATGAATGAGCAACCTACTTACATTTCCTGTTTTTTTTTTTCTTTCTTTTCTCTTTTCTGTTGTTGGTTTGTTCTTGTTTCTTGTTTTCTTTTTTTTTTCTTCTTCTTCTTTTCTTCCAGCACGTTGCATTGTTTTCTTCTTTTCTTTCTGTTCTTTCTGCGCCGGTCCGTTCCTCTTATTGTTGATGGTTTGTTCTTGTTTTTATTTCTTTTTACTTCTTTCAATTCCAGCATTTTTCTCTGTCCCTCTTCGTTGATGTCGAGTTGGGATGCTTAAAACTGTCGTTTACGGTAACCAGGTTCGTTCTGAATCCTGGAAGGACTCTGCTAGCACAAGCACCAAATCAATATATGTTGCATACATATATATATACTGGATACATACCGACCCAATGATAACAGACAGTAATAAACGACGCACGCAGTAACAATCAAGATGCAGGAAGGAAGACGCAAGAAGACTTCTTTACAATTATATTTACCTCTCACTTTATTGCAAGGGTTCGAAAGGGTTGTTCAAGGTTTGCATGTGAGAGGGTGCTGGATACCGAACATAAACTTCATATTTTGACCCCACTGTTATGACCGTCACGTTGTGTCTTTCTTGTTCTCCTGGTGTTGGGGTCAACTCCATCGGGGCTTTCCGAGGGCCCCCTCGGTCGGGTGTGGCCTTCCCTACCACATCTGGTCTCTAGTGTCTGGAAGTCTGCTGGCAACTGCTTTAGCACCCAACTCAACTCAATTATATAATAATTCAACGCCCACACGATCGCCCACTGGATCTTTCAAATCAAATGTTTAATCGTCATCAAGCGAAAATAACTGTCATGCAGTTCAGAGGTTACTCTCTTCAGGTGCATCACTGTAGTGACACAATGGGACCTTCACCTTGTCCCATATCATAAGCCTTAATCTGCCCACACAATCTCTTTCGATTACTGGCCATTGGAATGTGTCACTTCCTTCCGGTGTATCACCTTGGAATAGTATTTTTGGGTCGGGTCGAAGGTCAAAATATAACAATTTTTCATCGGGGGTTTTAAGTAGGGTTCTTCTCATAGAGTAAATGCAGTATTTTGGTGGTTGCAACATGCATGGTGAAGGATGAATGCTTTATTATATTGTATGAATGGGTTAGCGAATGTGACTAGCTAGAGACTCCTAGTTTCATAGTCTAGCATGACCGCTCCCCTTCCTCTCACCCACAAAAAACTTGGGGCTTCATGATCCTCTTTGTAAATATTGTTGAAAATTTTATAAAGGAAATAAAGTCATTCACCTAGCCCTTGCCTGGAGGCACTCTACCAGACCTTTTCAACTATTAATGATAGCAGAACAAAGCAGAACATTAAAGATGACTACATACAAGCATCCACCCACATTTGAATGGAAATTGGAAGTTGAGTTGTCGCAGATGTTTACTGAGATGGATAAAGCAAGACAAGGAATAGCACAAGCCCTCTCCTTGGAAGGAAAATCAAGGGAAATTGCCATATCTATTGACAAATCTCTATTAACAACTGAAGATGGTGTTAAAAATGTTCTAGTAGACCTGGATAAGTTATTAGAGAAGGAAAAGACATACCAAATATATTTGAATCTTTTAAAAAGACAGAGGTAATGTCAATGCTTGACGACATAGTAGAGTTTGAGCAGTTAAACAAGAAATGTACCAATTTAAAAATTGATCTGGATGCATTATTGGTCCTGAAATTACTTTACAATGCAAATCTTACAGAATATAAAAAACAACTGGCTTTAACAGCATGTCCCCAAAGGAAGCATGAAACCATGAAAAATGTTCTTACTACTTCCAAAATAGAATTGCAGACAAATTTTGAAGTGGAGATAAAAGAAGAAATGATGATAACAGAAAACTGTGGTAGTAGCAGGAAAATGTTTAGAGGATTTATGTATAGAGGAGCAAGATATAAAGGATGCAGTAGGACAATTGGAAGGGGCCTTAAAAGAATGAATCCCATATTTAAAGGAGTTATATCAAGATGTAGTACATGTGAATCAACACATCACTTTGGCAAAGGACTGTCCTCATGCCAACAAAAGTGTTAATATGACAGAAAATATCAATATAGAGAAACTTTCAGAAGAGACAGTTCATATGACTTTGATGACAGAAGCTAAATAGTTGGATAAAATATCAAGATGCTTTGGTAATGGAAGCTTGGAATGCAGCAATTGTAAACACTGCATGTACCAAGACTGTTTGTGGTAATGAATGGTTACAACACATGTTTGTTTCACTATCCTTTAAAGTGTTAAAGTCGGTCAAAAATGAGAAAAGTCATGTGTCATTTAAATTTGGAGATGGAAGGGAAATCAACTCTTATCAAACTGTTAATTTCCCAGCAAAAACTGGCAATTGTTTATGTAATATAAAAACAGAAGTTTTGGAGTGTAAAATTCCACTGCTGTTTGGAAAGGAATCTCTACCTAAGGCTGGAACAGCTGTAGGGAATAAATAAATAAATAAATAGATAAATAAATAAAAATTTGAATTGAATTAAAATAATTATTAAAGTATGCAGAAACTCCCAGAGGCCTCTGAAAGGAATAGGAGTGATGCATACACAAAGAAAAGGGACCGCCCTGACAAAAGGAGGAAGCTCATTCTCTTTCAGCAGTGACCGGGGGAGTGACAACATCTAACTCTCCCTTGCTCTCAGTGAAGGCCATGTGGCCACTCTAAAGTGCCACATTGGCTAACCTTTCACTTGTAGCAGCCGTCTTGGTTAACAGTGTGCCAAAATATAAAATCTATCAAAATGGACCTATCGAACTACACGCTAAAACACTGGACTTGGACAAATTCCCAAAAGCGATTAACACATCGTTAAAGCGTTACATACCAAATCCATTGTTAAAGTTTTAAAAACCGAATAAGGACACATACATACCCAAGAAACAACTTACACATTTTTAACACCTGGACTAGGGGATTCAACCATTTCAATTGTATTCAGGGAGAATTTTCTCATCCATTTAATGGTTGTTGAACCCAGAAATAAAGGAAAAATATAAAAAATGTCTTCATCTCCTATCTGTTACTATCTTCTTTCATATAATTCTTTTACAGCCTTCTTATCCAAGAAGTTAAACCAACAAAACAAATGTGGGACCTGGGTAGAATAACCCAGAATGGAGTCAGATAGCAAACGGCAACACAGCGTGCCCCCAAACTCCATACAGCGATTGATATTAGAAAATATCATGTAATGATGTTTGGTCGGAAAGTAAACATTCAAACCACATCAACAGGATATTATTGTGTGAATATCATGAGAAATGATAAGGAAAGTACTTATTATGAAAATATTATTCTTGTAGTTAATGGCAATATGAAAGAAGCAATAAAAGAAATGCACTTTTAAAATTACAGCAGGTATGGTTGATCAGGGAACTAAACATCTTCTCAAGGATATTTACAAGAAATGTGCTATTTGTCACAAATACATACATCCTAAAATGAAACCAATAGTTGGTTTTAATCCAGTAAATGATTTTAATCAAGTAATTGCCCTTGATTTTCATTAACTTGGTCTTGGCCTCTGGTATTTACACATGATTGACTTATTCAGTAGATTGAGCATGGCTGTTGTAATCCATAGTAAAGAAGCGAGTGTCATCATAGATAAGTTCATGAAGAATTGGGTTGCTATTTATGGTGCACCTGAAATTGGTCTTTTTACTGATAATTGTCTTGAATTTAACAATATGACTTTTCAAGAAATAGCTGAAAAGTTGAATCTATCACACAAAATAACTGCAGCCTATTCCCTATGGACAAATGGTATCATTGAGCACCATAATTCAATCCAGACAGAAATCATTAAGAAGGTTAAAGAAGAAAATGTTATTTCATGGGAACCTGCTACAAATTGGGTTGTGAATACAACTGTTTGGTAAATATACATGGATTTAGTCCATATCAGATAGTGTATGGCAGAAATCCAAATTTACCATCTAATATTATCAACAATACCACCTGCTCTGGAAAATAAAACTACTGGTGAAGTGACGAAAAGCATCTCACAGGTTTACAAGAAGCAAGAAAAGCATATTTGCTGCAGAATCATCAGAAAGAATCTAAAGAGTACTGAGAAAACAAATGACCAAAAGGAGAAGAATTTAGACAAGGTGAAAAGGTATTCTTTTTAAGGCATGAGGAAAGGAAAGGACCTGGCTGGCTTATAGGAAAAGACAATGTAGTAACATATGGAGGTACTTATGTTCACGTACATGAAAGTAGATTCTTGAGAGCTTTAGAATCAAATGCTATGTATAATAACAAAACAACTGCTAATATAGAAAGTGATGACAGTGAGGATGAAGATGAGAGGAATACTGATGCTGCAGGAAATGGTACTGAGAACAATGATGACTTTCTAAGAGATATACATCAAGATGGTGAAATAAAAGATGAATATTTTGGAGCTATGGCCAAAACAGAGCATGGTAGATCAGCATCTGGTAGACAAGTAAATCTCAATGTCATTACAGTTCAGAAAGATCAAATAGTTCAGTTCCAACTTGCAGAAAATGGGAAAGAGCATGAAGCTAAAATTCTTGGACAGGCTGGAAAAGCATCTACCAAGACAAAGAACTGGTTCAATATTAAATATATAAAACCTGGTGACATAAAAGGAACAAGTATGTCTATTGATTTGTCAACTGTAAAGAATCTGAAGATCAAACAAATTGAAATGCAAACAGAAAAGTTATACATATCAACAAAACTTGATTTTTCAAAAGCAAAAGGAGATGAACTGAGAAAATGGAAAGAATTGAAAGTTTATTTGGAAGAAGAGGACGAAAAACGAAAATGCTAACTAACTAAAAGAGGTGCCTAACATGATAGACAGTTTGAATAATGGTGAGATGACTGAAAAATGAAAGGAATAAGATTGTTAACTAATAGAGTTATTCCCCCTTCCAAACTTAATATTATTTGTCCCTGAGTCATTCACCTAGCCCTTGCCTGGAGACACTCTGCCAGACCTTTTCAACTATCAATAATCATTAGTAAGTAACTATGGTTTGAAGTTACTATTCTGAATACAAATAATTTGCACATAGTTATATGGTATCAATTATTCTTAACTAATACAAATAATTTTCAAATAGATCTATCTAACTCATAAATGAAACCCAAACAAGTAATACCTCTCCAGGTCAGAATAGACCAGAGAGTAATGGTAATGAAGAAGTGCTCTACACTTTTCTGAGCTCCAAAACAAGAGCTTTACCATTGGATACCGGTTTGTGGTATACCCAGCACACTGTTTTAGAGGAGGAGATCTTACCCCTCAGTTGGAGGTCTAGCCAGCATGTTCTAAACCCTATAAACAGGATTAAATAGTCTAATGTCAGTAATGATTGCTTTTATTCCAGAGCAGCAACAAAGTCTTTCTTTTAGAATAACAGTTTTTCTGTTGTAAAATCATTAAAGATGATCTATATCACAATCCTATTTTATCAATAAAACTTGTGTTATTTCCTGATTTCTAACAATCTCATTAATTTTAATTTAAGAAAAAAAAAAGTGAAAACAATATAAACTGTTCAAAGACCGATAAATGTGTTAATTCTGCAAATGTTTGTATATCTGAAGAGTGACGGACAGAGGATGAGATAAATGACAAGGACAAGTCATCATCATCCTCATGTCCCGCCATCAGCACCCTTCTCTATCATCCATTGCTTCCAGCAGGTCTTCAGGGCTACATCCCATATTGGCACAGAGCTGCTGTATGTAGGTCCTAGCTGGTCGTCCTGCCTTTGCTTGTTTATGTGAAGGGTTCCTCAGGAGTACATCACTTATGAATTTGTCCTTACTTCTCCAGCAGTATCCCACATGCCCGGTTCGTCAAACTTTGATAGTTTTTGTGATGGGTGGTTGGTGGCCGTACAGCTGCTGTTTTGTGGGGTGCTGCTTCCAGGACTTGGAAGAAACTGTATTTTATTTTATCGGTTAGGTCTGACTTCCATATGTCTGATAGCCAATGGATAGCTGTCCATGCCTTTGCTAGTTGCATGTTGATGTCTGTCTCGGTTGATGAGACACTGCTTCCTAGGTAGGTGAACTTGTCTACACCTACATAGGAAGCAGTGTCTCATCAACTGATACAGACATCAACACACAAGGACAAGTGGATAAGATTAAATATCAGGTTTTTATTGAGTGAATCATACACAAAAGGTGTTCATGGGTATAGGATTATTGTTGCTGTATAATATCTGTGTATTCTCAGTGATGTTGAAAGTTGTTGCTGTAGAAAGGTATAGACTTGGCTGTCTATAAGTTCTTAGCAACAGGTAGTCTAGAAGATCAGGTTGGTCTTGGTGCTTGGTGCAGATTGTGGATGTAGCTGTATAGTCAGGTTGTAGACGTAGCTGGAGACAGTTGAAGATATGAATACATACGTTGTTGAGGCTGGATGATCGATGTCCTGGAAGTGCTGAAACATGCCTGAGCAGAATTGTCGCTTGTGAACACTTGAATTTGAACACACCTGCTCCCTATGCATACATGGGCCTAGTAACACTAATGAATCACATGACATTTTGGAGGGAAAATGACAAGCAGTACTCAATTTGAACATTTAGGGGTGTAGTTTCTTAGGAGTGTACTCACTTTTGTTGGCAGGGGTTTAGCTTTTAGTGGCTATATTTTGAGTTATTTTGAGGGGAAAATGAATTAACTCTGTTATATAAGCTGCTCACAGACTATTTTTCATTGTGTCAAAGTGTCATTTTGTCAGTGTTGTCCCATGAAGAGATATACTTAAACATCTGCAGAAATGTGAGGGGTGTACTCACTTTTGTGATACACTGTAGAAGTAATAGGTTACTTATTTTATGGCTTGAGTGAAAGAAATTCTGTGTTATTGCATACAGGCAGTTCCTCTTTATAAATGATAATGTGATATCTCATTGTATTTCGAAGAGGAGCTTTTAAATACAATGTATTTGAACTTGTGGTTAAGAACTGTCCCCAAAACAGCCTTTAGAATTAATCTACTTTGAAAAATAGTTTGTGTGTTGACAATAGAAATTTACTTGTAAACATAGGTGTTATGTTTCATTAGGTGACATCATGGGTGACACAGCGTTTTTATTTCACTAAAGATTTTTTGGTTTGAGTAGCCAGGGCAGCTATGATAAAACTATATATACAAGTACAGAGTTATTTATCTGGTTTTCAGAAATCTGGCTTGTTTTGAAATATGTACGTTGTCAAATATCTCTACAGGTAACTTATCATATATCAGGTTTCCAGAAATCTGGAAAATCCAGAAAACTGGTAAGTTCTGAAATATGCATATTGTAAAATAGCTCTATATATACTGCTGTAATTTGCTGTTTGCCTGTTTTGTTTTGATTTTTGTTATGTATTTAATACACACTACTTAACAAAGTTGTATGGAAAACAGTAGTTGCCCATGCAAAAGGTCTCTTTTCTACATGACATTGTTGTCTAAATGAAAGCTAAGGTTCAATACAACTTAGCATCAGTGTTTCTGCAGAGGTTATAAGAACGAAGTTGAAGACAATGTCAGAAAGCCTTAACTCTTAGACACCTGAGCCTCCCACAACCATAAGGCCACTCACCCTGAATATCTGGCTTGAAATATTGTTGAAAATGCAAAATTTTGTATGCATTTACAAAATCCTCCATATAAGCAGGGTGTGACACAAGGTCAATTTTTAAGAGGAGTTTAACAGGTTTGAATTCAGTTTTCCTTCTCCCTGACTGGTTGCCACACCAAGGTTAAAGAGCCTAGTCTGCCCAACTATTAACCCATAGCTGTAGGGAGAATACTTTGATTCATACCTTTCCCAAGGATATTAGTGCGGTGTGAAATGCAAACAGCTTTGTCTAGGATTTGATCTCAAATCGCCATATTCATTTCTAATGAGGACAACCATTACACCATGGGCACCTGCAAAATGAAATGTTATAATCAGTTAATTAACCTCTCTATAAGCTGTTAAATAACAGGTTACAACATTAAAATGACAGTTTAAAATATATCGAGAAATAATAAAATTATGTATAAAATATGAAATTACAACATTATAATGGCGATAGCAATATAGAAATGGGAAATCCATTGTGGAAATTCTGGTTGCCTAGGTTTATGTACTAGTTTGTGGCACAAATACTGACTGCTTGTGTTCAAAGGGTTAAAGACTCTAGTAGCTGGTTTGAAAAATTCAGAGTTTTTCTTCTCCTGGACCATTTGCTCTACCATGGCTAGAGAGCATAGTATTCCCATCTATTTTACCCATAACTGAGAGAAGAGAAGAGAAGAAGTAAATAAATTTATTGTGGAGGTCTTATCCAAGATTTAAACTTGGTTTAACAAATTTATTTTCTTCAATCATAGCCATTATAATATATTATATATATATATATCTAGCCTTTTCAATTATAACTATAATATATCATCTTTACTATACCAAAGCTGAGAACCATGACGCCTGGCATCTTACCACTAACCCTGTTGTCTCCTCCTTTGAAAACTTCCGCTGGACAATTGTCAAGGACAAAAGGCACAAGAGGAGGAACTGCAACACTATGTCATCAAGCCCTGATCAGACCGTCAGCTTCAGCCACTGCAATGATGCCTCCCTATCCTGCATCAGCCTTGTCAGCCATGAATGTGCTTGCAGTTGATGTGGCCTGGCCTTTTCTTGATCTTCATTTCACAAAGCAAAGCCAGGAAAAAAAAATTATATTATATTATATTAACTGGCTCATTGGTCTAGTGGGTAGAGTGTTTGCCAATGGCCCAGGAGACCGCAGTTCAATCCCAGGTCGAGTCATACCAAAGATTTTAAAAATGGTACTTGATACCTCCTTGCTTAACAGCATTATAAGGTATGTATCAAGGGTAAAGTTGTGCAATCCAGGGGTAGTAGCTATTGAAAAAGGAGTCTTTGGCTCGCCCTCAACTATGGTCGCCAATTTATATTACATTATATAATATATTATCTTTATTATATATAGCCTGGTTAGCAGGAACTCTGCATCTCTGCAGGGGGTAAGACCCCACCTTCTCACCAACAGGTGTCCTGGATATGATGCTAAACTGTATCTGATGGTGAGGCTCCAGTCCTGGAGCTTCGGAGAATATGAAGTACTCCTTCACTGCTATTACACCCAGGTCCACTCTGACTTGGAGTGGTAGCCCCTGATAGGGTCCCATCTATGCGTCAAATTGAACTGCTTGACATTCAAACAATGTTGAATTGAAGTTATAAATAGAACTCTTTGACCATTTTACTGCATATAAACAAATGACTGATGTTTAATTGAATTGATAGTGATACATAGCAATATTTGGAAACATTTAACTATATGCAAACAAAAGAATAGTGTTATATAGAATAATTAGTATTAAATAGCAATACTTGTAACCACTTCACTGTATGTAAAGAAATGATTAATATTTGGTTAGTTGGTTGGTTGGTTGGATTTTATGGCATATCAACCTTTGTAGGTTATTTAACGCCAAATCCATTTTTATGTAAATAATCGGTTCTATTATAAACAATTCAGTTTAGCATAAGCACACAGTTTAAATGTAAGTACAGTTTGATTGTGAAAAACATGTCTATTTCAAGCTATTCAGTTTAGTCAAGCAGTTCTAATTCAGCTAATTCAGTTTAGTATAAGTACAGATTTTGTTTACACACTGTCAAATGTCAAAACATATATATATATTAAACAATTCAGTTTAGTGTAAATACAGTTTCATTGTCAAAAAACAGTTCCATTTCAAATAATTCAATTTAGCATAAGCACACAGTTTAAATGTAAGTACGGTTTAATTGTCAATATTTCTATTTCAAGTTATTCTGTTTAGTCAAACAATTCAGTTTAGCATAAGTATGCCATTAGTTCTATTTAACCCATAGATAGGACCCTTATCAGGTGCTACCACTCAAGGCCAGAGTGGACCTGGGAGTGATGGCAATAAATGGGGTACTCCACATTCCCCAAAGCTCCAGCATTACTGGAACCTCACCATCAGATTGTTTAGTGTCATATCCTGGACACTCATTGGTGGGGGGTCTTACTCCTCTGCAGAGGTGCAGTCGGTGTATTCTACAGCTCCAGCCAACTGGGCAATGATTTATATCTAATAGAATGATTAATGTTAGATAGCCACAATTGTAATCATGTAACTATGAAAGGATAAATAATACTTATGTACAAGAAAGTTAGTTCTAACTTCTTTAAAAATAAAATTACTTAAAGATCATATCTAGATATGTGCAAATAAATGACTAATGTTAAATTGTTACCATAACATAGTATTGAAACTATTTAACTGAGTGCAAAAAAAAAATGAGCTCAAGCTTGTTAAAAAATGTTATAGGCAAAATGTGTTTACAAATCTTATATTTAATATATATGTAGAAAGAGGATTTGGCATTAAATAACCTAAAAAAGTTGATATGCTATAAAACTGAACCAAACTTTATTATTTATATCCAACCTTTTCAATGTACAACATACAGATTTAATGACAAAACTTGTTAGAATAAATTTTAGTTTAAAAAATTGGACAAAATTCTGTGCTTAATCATCAGAATTCCCCCCACTCCCAAAGATATTGAATTTTTCAGCATAGAACATGATGAAAGCTAACTAGGGGAGTAGTGGTAAAGTCAGTGTACTGTGATAAAACCCCCCCCACAAAAACTGATATCTTACCTACAGATATCAGATTCGAATATAATCATTGCTACTGTAGAGTGGTGATAGCTACTTTGATTCCTACCACCATCATTGGAATTTGCTGTGTCACTAAACATGTAATTAAGGAAGTGAATGAAAAATTATAGTAAGCAAACCTTTCTTAGGAGATCAGAGATTTCATAAACAGCTGACCTAATTGGATTCAAAACTTCATATTTATTACTTATTTTGTTATACTGGGTGTAGTAGAAATAACTCTCATATTTTAAACTGTCACCTGTATTGTGTAAGTGAACCTAGGCAAGTAGTAATGGTAGCTCCATCGAGCTAATGTCAGATCATTTTTTTCTCCATATATGATCATGGCTTGGACCAGTGAACATGAGCATTTGCTGTTGAAAAGTTTTTAAAATTGGTGAATCTTTAATTGCTACACAAGAATGATGCTGTTCAAGATAGAATTTTCAACTCATAATAATATCGATTTTCTATCTAGAATAACTTTATTTCAACATGACATCAAATGAGCACAAAAAGCTCTCTGTGTAGAAATTACCAGTTGACCAGTCTTCAAAAGATTTTTCAACAGCAAATACATGATGTCCACAAGTCCAAGCCGTGATCATAACTGATCATGTCTGGGAAAAAAATGGATAGAGCAGTCATTACTATTTGCCCAAGTTCCTTTGCACTGCACAGGTGACAGTTTAGAATGTGGTGGTATTTCTGCCATCATCTGTATATTTAACATTCTGTTTGTCTATTCTGAAGTTTTTCAATTTTTATTATAACACAAGTTTTTGCTTACTTAACAGTCATAAAACAGTAATCAGGGAGGTATAACAAGAAACTTTAGAAATTAAGATGAAAGAAATACCTGTAAAAAGTTAATAATAATTGACAAGGCTTCATCAAAGAAATTCAAACACTAAGAAGTTACTACTATTACATCTAGTACTACAACAAGTAAAAAGTTAATAATAATTGTATTCCTTTTGTGCAAGCTTGCTTCATTCACTTATCAGGTGATTAACTGTTTTGTCTCTATCTCTACATAGCCTTTTTTAGCTATGTATTTTCAATTTTTACTTAGTTATGATTAATTCTTATGGTATTATTTCGCCCTGCTATTAACTGAGATTCAGTTTCTCTCTTCAGGTTTCTTTTTTAGAGCCCTGAGAGTCATTGTAGCATAATAGTAAAAGTACTAGACAGCAAAATCGTAATCAAGTGAAACCGAAATTCAGTCGTACTATTAAATTCACTTTCGTACTAATACCCTTGGGAAAGGTAAAAAAAAGTTGGCGACCATAGTCGAAGGCTACCCAAACGCTTCCTTGTCAATAACTACAACATAAAGGTATAGGGGAGGGCACCACTCCTTTCCTTGGATTGCTCCACTTTACCCCTGATACGTACCTTATAATGCTGAGTGTTAAGTAAGGAGGTATCAAGGTATCAAGTATCATTTCTTGAGTCTTTGGTATGACTCAACCTAGGACTGAACTGCGGGTTCACTAACAGGAGAATACTGATGGGATCAAACATTTTTCCCTAACAGGAGAATACTGATGGGATCAAACATTTTTCGCACCAGCTGTACATGGCTCTTGATTCGTGCATGGCTTCGAGTGTTAAAATGACATTGTGTCAAATCTTAACTGGTAGGAGGTTGTATAAATAACAACTTGGCACCAGGCTTCTGGTCGGAAGGCAAAGAGAGAAATTTGAGCTTCTTTCACTGGTACCAGCACATTCACTCCTACCAGACGCCTCTCCTCGGCTATAGCCGCAGATGCCAAGACTCAGCTAATCAACAACCGCAGGTTCTCAAACAGTCCTCGTCAGAATAATAAGTCTTGCTTCCCTTCTTCAATCCTTTTAAAGAAATTCCTGCAGATACCACAGGGACGATGACGCAGCACAGCCAGACGCCATGAACACTCAAAGCTAAGGATCAGTCCATGAGCAAATGACACTGTTCAGAATATCATTGACTCTTCAAGGCCAACATCGACTACACCTCCGGTCACCAGTGACTTAACAAACTGGGACATCAATCATCTGGGTTCCGTGACCCGATACGTCCGATTCTCCGACCGTCTCCAGACACCTGGTTACGACCTACCTAGAGCATCAAGACTTGTTTCAGGTCCTCTAGACTCGCTGTCTCCAAGGACTATTTCACAGCTGAGTCTACTATTTCGATATCAACATGGACTGTATTCAACACAGACTTTCGACTCTGCAGATTGTACATGGACCATATTCAGTTGCATCGATTCTGCGTACACACAGAAAAAACTCGGCATTTCAAACTTAACCATCTCGCATTTGTCATCCTTGCCTTGTCCGCGTAACATCAATTTCATTTTTATAAATTTTTGCGGGATCGACGAATTTATCAGTCCTGCAACAATAGCAAGCCAGTTGGGCTCTTTTGTTTTAGTATAGCAACCAGTTTAGGAGTAGGAAACTGAATTCTAACACGCTATACTCTAACAAACTATACTAAAAAACTGACATCCTGTTGCCTGTTGTCCATGGTGGAGAGGCTAGGTAAATAAAGATAAAAGTCAACCTTATTATATCAGCGTATGGTTGCAACGAAAGTACAAAAATACAGTTGCAAAAACAAAGAACACGAAGGCACAAAAATTTTAACAATTATATTGAAAACAAATAAATAAAAAGTTCAAATAACTGAGTTTATATAAACATGTTAATATGGAATCAAAAAGTAGAAAAATGTCCTATGCTTAATAGTGACAGGATTGTTAGACTTACGCACAAAGGGTTAATCAGATGTTATGAGTGTGAAGAGGAGAGGGGTGTTTGGTGATTTATGGCTTAATCACTTCCTTCTAAGTGAAGAAGAGGAAAGTCAATGCGGGTGATGCGTGGTTTCGAGTTTCGCCTCTCTCTCTCTCTCTCTCTCTCTCTCTCTCTTTCTCTCAGAGTTGGAGTTCTAGTCAGCCTTCTTTCGATCAGGCCCTGCAGTTGAGAAATTTGTCTTTTATAGCGTTTTTGTCTTCTGATCGGATCAAATTGGGTTTTCTTTTGTTTTTTTTTGCGGATTGGCCGAAAAATTACTTTTAATTATTTTTATTTTTTGATAAATTTCATCAACATTTTGCTATGCGCTGATCCTATGCACAGAAGCCCCTTTTTCCATTTTGAAGAAAGTCTCAGCACCAATAACATCCAATGAATGTTCTCGTGGACGCTAGTTGAAATCATTATTTTCTGTGTGCGATAAATTTGAAGAGATCTCTTTCGATCATATAACAACCTGTTAAAATCATCCAAATATCATATTCCTAACTTCTCTTAATGTTAAGTATTTCTTCGTCTTTATTTACATTAATTAGTGGTCATTTACTAGTTAAGCTCATGCCGAGAAATATGAGGCACACAGTGAGAATCAAACTCACTACCTGTGGTCTGTTAACTTAACTTGTTAATCATTACACCACATGAGGTGTCTATTTACATTAAATAAGTAGTAATCGATATAATAATATTTCTCAGATACAGCATTATCAGTTATTAAATTTCGACTAGTATTTTTTCACTTGGATTTTTTTTTTTTTTTTTGCATCTTATTGTAACTTCCTGATCCTCTTTTATAGATGTTAGAAGAGAGCATTAATTAGGGGGAAAAAATTAGCCCCTTTAATTCAAATCTTATATCCATGACAATCTGCCCTTCCATGGTAGCTGCTTTACCTATTAGATTATAAGATGAAAGAATTATTAGTGGGGAAAAATCAATAAATTACAATCATTGTATTTCATTGATGAATGTGTTATAATCTTGTATATATAGGTAAGTTTTGGGCTTATCATAGCCTCGTAGAAGACAGACAACATACCAAGTATTATAAAAGAAGTTTACTTAATACATAACATACCGTGCCCACTAAAAATACGCATATGAAGGGAGACAACTCCTATTGCTCAATATGGCAAATACCACATTTCTCCCCCTTAATGTTCATACTCATTATAAGTCTGTTGCAAATATAAAATACTCTGTAATATATGTACTTGGGTAATGTTATTTGAGATAATAAATGAAAAGTACAAATATTAACTTTAAAAGAGGAATTTTATTCTTCGTATACAACGCCACGTGTTGGCTAGAAAATGTCCGGCGGTCAACACGTGTGTTTAGTGTTTGGAGTCTCTTCAGCAACTGCCTCCTCTTCTCTTCTCGGGTCGTCTTCGGCAACTGATACTATCTCCGCTGATTGACCAGAGGGAGAGGGAAAGCAAGAGAGAAAAGGAGAGAGAAGGGAAGAGAGAAGAGTGAGAGGCGATGGATTCTGGGATAGCATTCCTTGGCCGAGGTGGAAGTAAGGACCAAGATTTCTGTTGAGTTAGTATTGACTGCCCCATTTACTGACCTTAGTTAGGGAGGTGATACTACAACTCTCTCAGATACGAGGGCTTGGTGTGTTTCCTGTGTAGGTATCTAGTTTCTGGCTCTTCGGGCCTTCTTGAGTCTGGCGTATGTTGCGAGACCGATAAATGCATCGGTCCTGCAGACATTTGTATATTTGAAGTGATTGACAGAGGACAAGACAAATAACAAGGACAAGTGGATGAGATTAAATATCAGCTCTTTATTGAGGAAATCAAACACGAAAGGTATGCATAGGTGTGGAATCGCTGTTGGCTGCTAAATGTCTGTGTAGTCTCTGCGATATTGAAAGTCAGTGTTGTAGAATGGTGTAGACTGTTAGTAAGTTCTTAACAATATCGCGTCTAGAAGATCAGAATGGTTTCGGTGCTTGGTGCAGATCGTAGGTGTAGCTGAATGGTCAGATCGTAGACGTAGCTGGAGACGGTCGAAGATGCGAACGCATATGTCATAGAAGCTGTATGATCGATGTCCTGGTTTATGCAATCCTTGGTTAACCAGGGGTATGTCGATGTGGGCTCCGAGAGGAGTCGTCGCTCGTGAACCAGGGAACTGCTGTATGATCTGGTTCGCTGCAACGAAAAATGCAGGTGCTTGCTTGTACAGGTGTCTGCTGCTTTGTGAAGCAGGTGTCTGCTGCTTGTTGATGCTGGAGCAGGTACTGCTGGTT
The DNA here is from genome assembly GCA_963585895.1 of Sepioteuthis lessoniana. Taxonomy (NCBI): domain Eukaryota; kingdom Metazoa; phylum Mollusca; class Cephalopoda; order Myopsida; family Loliginidae; genus Sepioteuthis; species Sepioteuthis lessoniana. The sequence goes on from OY757912.1 coordinate 97,573,274, forward strand.
TGCTCAAGTGTTGCTGGCTGCTGCATTGTCGTCTCGTGGTATCTGCAAGGAGGTGTAATGAGGAGACCAGAGATGATCCTCAGAAGACTTTATGAAATAGCTCTAAAAAAAACTGTTTGAGAGAGCTTCGGTGATTGATTGGAAACTGGCATCAGCTGTGCTGGGTCTGTGGCTGTGATTGGTTGGATTCTACTCGGCTGCTGGCTGTTGGTAGAGGCGCAGATCCCACGTTAGCCGCTGGCCGTGGGGAGAGGCACAGAAACCTCTCCTCCGGGCACGTATGCTCGGCGATGTCTTGCTCTGGTGGTCACTGACTGCTGTGTTTATACAGAAGTAACAGGCTGCTTATTTTATGGTTTGAGTGTACAAACTTCTGTGTTATCGCGTACAAGAAGTCCATTTTTAAATATAAGTAATAATGAAATATATCATTATACTAACAAGAGGAAATTTTAAGTACGATGTATCTTATTCTATGGCTAAGAATTGTCTCTGAAACGGCCGGTAGAATTAATTTATTTCGAAAAATTGTTCGTGTGTTGACAACAGAAATTCACTCGCAAACGTAGGGGTTACATTTCCTTATGTGACGTCATAGATGACGCAGCGTTTTTTCTAAACCATGGATTTTTAGGTTTGAATAGCTGGGAGGCTACGATATGTTTGTGTATTACTCTTTGTTACCGGAGTTGGAACTGCTGAAAATGCCTCACTATAGTGGTTTGGTTCTTCTGTTGGTTTTTGCTGATATCTGTCTTTTCATGAACTCCTCATACTCTTAATACGTACCTTATAATGCAAAGTGTTAAGCAAGGAGGTATCAAATACCATTTTTGAGTCTTCGGTATGACCCAACCGGGCCATTTGCAAACACTCTACCTACTAGTAAGGTGCCTCTAGGGCTGATTTCTGTTACTGGCCAACGTTTACGTACATGGTCGACATGTCTTCAGATTATTTGTCCGTTCGACACTCTCAAATGCAACATGTTGTGACCTTTTATCTACTACCCCTGGGATCCATTTTCCCCGGGCATTGAAGATGCAAACAAAGTCCAGATCTCCCTCCATGACCTCCCTCTGTTTTGCATATTGATCATGCCTTCCCTTCGCTACTATTTGTTTTTCGTACGTTTGCAGTTGTAGGTCTGGATTTTCATGGAGTCCTTATAGGACTGTACTGCTCGTTATACTTGACTGCTTGTTTCCGGGTGGCATGGAGCTGAAGTATTGTGTTTTATGCCATTATTGGTCATATATTCTTCAAAATCTGAAATAGTGAAGCAGGTGGCATAATCCGTCACCTACAGGTCAGGCAAGCTATGTTCCGCAAAGGTGCGACGCAATCTCAAAATTGTATCTCTTGAAGTCGCTGTATTCATTGGATGTTTAGTGTTTCGGGAAATTGTTAATTTCTCTAACACTATATATTTTAGGCAACACAAATGAATAACAAAACTTCTTTTAACAACACAACAAAGTAAGGTTTATTATAGTAGCAGGCGTGAAGGAGTGAGAGTGAGAAAGTGTCTCTTTTGCGTCGCTGGTCTGTATGTTGGTCCTTGGTTCGTAGGAAGCGTGTTTAAAGCTAGCTGCGAGCGATGGGTTCCAAGTGGAATCAGTGGCAGTCATGTGAGAGAGATGTGTTTCTTCTGCTAGCTCCGGGCTCTCTGACCCTGTCTGTTCTACAAAAAGGGACCAGAAAAAATAGTTCCTGAGAACTACAATGACCAGGAATATTTTCCTTTCTTTTGGTCTCGCATAATACGAGACCATGGTTTCTATGGGGCCACTGCAGGCTTTGAACAAAGATTTCAATGTCTTTATCAATTCTTGACCACCACACATAGCTTCGGGCGAGAGACTTCTCCCTACACACACCTGTAAACATGTCGTGGAGTTCTGATATTTTTTCGGCCTGTATCTGGAATGATGACCTGTTGTTCCCATAACAGACAACCCACGACTCGCGATTTACCCGCGACTATTACAAGTAACTTATGATGTTAACCCTGATCCTATTTACCAACCCCTCCGCTCGGGCAGGATATGACACAAAGTCAATTTTTTAAGCAGAGTTTGACAGGTTTGAATTCAGAGTTTTCCTTCTCCTAGACTAGTTGCCTCACCAAGGCTGAAGAACCTAGTCTGTACTACTATTTACCCATAGCTGGAGGGAGAATAATTGGATTCATACCTTTCCCAATGGTATTAGTGCTATGTGAAATGCAATCAGTCTCTTCCAGGATTTGAACTCGAGTCGCCGTGTCCATTTCCTACGACGATAACAATTACACCACGGGCACCTCCCAAAATGATATTAACCCTGATAGTCAATACTGACCTCCCTACTTTCAAAAACATTCAGTTTATCTCCTTAATATGTAACTTGGTGTTTGATTTTTATAGTGATGGGCGGTTTTCCATGGGCACCTATGTTGCCTCTCTCATTACAGTGATTGTGACTCTTGAATCCACATCCATGGTTATTTTGTTCCCATTTATGAATATCGTGACACAGTGTGGTTTTAGCCTGTGTTCTCCTTCACTCGGAACATGGTAGTTCTTCAGACTCCGTATCTGTTGATATCAAGTGATGTGCACGTCTGCTACACTCCGGTATGTACCTGACTGCACCCCTCTTCTTCTAGTTGGCAACTGGCGTCCACTCTGTTCTCACTGTCTACTGCGACAGCAACACATCAAGTACCCAATTTTCAAACAATAATTGCATTTTGCTCTTTTGTGAATGCACTGGTTCGTCTTATTCTTTTCTCTACAACGATAACATTTTCCATCTGTTCTTGTTAATCACCTTTCGGGGATCCGGAAGATTTGGTCGGTTATTATTTGGTCTTTAGTTTTGTAGGTTGTGAGTATTTAGATTTATATATCTGACTACATTGTTTTCTTTCTTCTTTTCTCTTTTTAATTTGTTGGGTTCTTCTCCTGTTTCTGTAGAAGGCTACAAAAAAGTACTAAAGGAAGGAAGAAAAGAGACAAAGATCACTTTTAAATTTCAACTTTATTTTTAGTCTTCATACGTCTACTCTGTTGCAATGAAATATCTTCCTGAAACATTAGTTAACACTCACATCTCCTAAATAAGGCGTTGAAATGTGCTAATTATTTTTGATGGGTGATAATTCCAAAGTGGGTGTTGTTTTATAATGTTTGTTTCAGCAGTGTCGGCTTGCTAGCAGCAGACATGGCTAGGTATCAGGCTACAAAACTTAATCTGCGCATATGTTCACTGCCAGCAGTCTTGTGAAAGAGGGTGTGTTCTATTCTACAGTCGAGGCTTAAGTGGGTTTGACAGTCTACTGGTCGGAGAGTGAGCCTGTGTGGCGCTAAGTAGACACATGGTTTTCTCTACCAGCAGCAGATAAGAAAAAGGTCTTTCCAATCCAAGTGGTCACTGCTGAATGAGAATAGGTTTCTTTCTGGTGCAAGTAAGTCTGTTTTTCAGGCATGCACGGATTTCGCTTCCTGTCAGAGGTTTCTGGGAACGGCTACACTTTTGTATTTAACTTATTTTATTTCTATCTTTATTTTTTCTAACCCCTACAGCCTATTCTCCATGTCTTTTTTCACCTGCCTGTCTGAGTACCATACCAGCTGTTTTCTTCCTCCACATAGACTTTCGCCACTCAACTCTGTGATATATCTCCATGTGGTCTCCATCCCTTGAGCTATTTCATAAGGTCTCTTAAATGTCAAGTCACTCTCGGACCATAATCTTCTCCGTGTGTTTTTCTCATTTATTCCACATACAATTCTGTCTCACACAGAAATTGTAGTCTTCCGATAAACGTTTGAGGTCTGCTGTAAAGTTTGTGACTGGCTCATCAGTTTTCCTGACACATGTATATAAATCTATATCGCTGGACAACCTCAGACGGTTTTGGTTGAAAGAATTTTTTTTTAAATTTTGGTTGTCTCTGAATAGCTTTTAGTGTTGAAAATGGTTAGTTTCCATAACACTATAAGTTATTTGACAACACAAATGAATAACGAAACTTCTTTTGAAACACAACAATGAAAGGTTTATTATTTTAGCAGAAGTAAAAGAATCAGAGCGAGAAAGGGTTCCTTTTGGTGTCGCCGGTTAGTATGTTGGTCCTTGAGTTTGTAGGAAGTGTGTGTCACTGTAGCAAATAGCTCGTGTGATTGACTGCAAGGCTGGTTCTTCTGTGTGTGAAGCTAGTAGCAGCGTGCTCTTCAGCGAAGGGGTTCCAAGTGGAATCCGTAGCAGTGGACGCCAGAGAGGTCTGTCTTGGCTGCTAAATAGGTGCTCTCTGATCGTCGGCCGACTACCAAAAAGGACTAGAAAAAATAGTTCTAGAGAGGAAGAAGGGATCAATGCACTCTGTGTCTGATTGGCCAGTGTATAGCCGAATTGCTTGGCAGGGGCATTAAAGTTAATGGAGTAAGTAGAAGAACAAAGGAGTCAGATACAAAAACCCATAGTCATCCCATAGAACCCTGCAATTAACCATACCGACAAGGACGACTACCAACAACACACCAATGAACAAATAAATAACCAAACAAATTTTCTGTGTCTCATACTGGTATATTCCTCCATATGTATTCATTTTTACTTTTACTTTTGTGAAAAAAATACTTTATCTTCAAAACAGGTATAACAATTTCTTTCTTGCTTGTTTTTAGCCTTCATAGCTGAATTTCTTTCAGGGTTTTCTCCTGTGACATGAGTGTACCTCTGGAACAATATGAGTTCATATTCTCATGTTCATCTCCACTATCATAATTCTGTAGAAGACAGACAATATACCAAGGGTTACAAAATAGGTTTATTTAAAACATGGCGTACCATGCCAACTAAAAATACATATGTGAAGAGGAACAGAACAACTCCTACTACTCCATATCACAAATACCACAGGGCCTTTACTCAATAGCTTTATTGATATTTTGACACTCTTTGGTTTCAGGTGTCCTGAGTATGACACTAAACACTGGTAAGGCTCCAGTTCTGGAGATCTGGAGAGTGTAGAGTATATCTTTATTCCCAGATCCACTTTGACTTGAGCAATGGTCTTATTTATGGGTCAAATAGATCTGTTTAAAAATTATTCATATTTGACAGGAATAGTTGATTCTATATTACTGTAAATTATTTGTATTAAGACAAGTTACACAAAGCTAGAGTTTGCTTTCTAAGGAATATTATTATTACTTGAAACCATATAATTGTATTAGATACTAATCATTGGAACCATGTAAGTGTGTGCAAGCAAATGATTATTATCAAATAGGGGTAGTTATTTTGAACCATAAAATTCTGTATAAATTATTAGTATTAAATAGGAATTCTTTAAACCATACAACTGTGTGAAAATTACAATCAAACATTTCCTAATCAAATTATTGTATTAAATAACCCATAAGGAATTTTGGTTTAGCTTTAGTCAATGTATATCAAGTGATAAGCACTTTGTTATGGTTAAAAATCCTTTCAGGAAAATCATATATTTTGACATCTTTTTATGATATTTGTCTTTTTGATCATTCACATAATTACTATGATCTTTTCGGAACAATTTGACACTTATACAGAATAGCCCATTGATTGGTTAGTTGTTTGGGTTTTATGGCATGTCAACCTTTGTAGGTTCAACGCCAAATCCATTTTTTTTGCAAAAATCAATTCTATTTCAAACAATTCAGCTTAGCATGAATACACAGTTTAATTGTCAAAAACATGTCTATTTCAAGCTAGTCAGTTTATTCAAATAGTTCTAATTCAGCCCATTCAATCAGGTACAAGTATAGATTTTGTTTACACACAATTAAATGTCAAAACAGTTCTTTATTAAACAATTCAGTTTAACATAAGTATGCAGTTTAAATGTAAGTACACAGTTTAATTGTCAAAAACATTTCTATTTCAAGCCATTTAGTTTAGTCAAACAGTTTTAATTCAAACAATTCAGTTTAGCATAAGTATTCAAGTTAGTTCTATTTAACCCATAGATAGGGCCCTACCAGGTGCTACAATTCCAGGCCAGAGTGGACCTGTGAGCAATGGCAATGAAGAGGTGCTCGGCATCCCCCAAAGCCCCAGCATCACTGGAACCTCACCATCAGACTTAGTGTCATATCCAGGACACTCATTGGGGGGGGGTCTTACCCCTCTGCAGAGAAGCAGTAGGTGTATTTTACAACCTCAGCTGACTGGGCAATTCACAGAGTTAATGTCAAAACAATATTATTTCAAATAACTCAGTTTAGCATTGGTACACAGTTTAGATGTCAAAACAGTTCTATTTTAAACAATTCAATTTAGCATAAATATGCAGTTTAAATACAAAAACAGTAAACTCAAGAAACCAAATTTTAGTTCTATTTAACCCATAGATAGGACCCTTATCAGGTGCTACCACTCCGAACCAGAGTGGACCTGGGAGCGGTAGCAATAAAGGGGTACTCCACATTCCTCAAACCTCCAGCATTACTGAAATCTCACCATCAGATTGTTTAGTGTCATATACAGGGCACTCATTGTGGGGAGGTTTTACCCCTCTGCAGAGAAGCAGTTGGTGTATTCTACAGCCCCAGCTGACTGGGCAATTGCCTATTGAGGAAATTGTCATACTGAAAGTATGTCAAAGTCAACCATTGTACATTACCACTGACATTTCTTCAGGTGGCTATTCTGGACAAGGTTTGGTTAGCTGTTTAATGGTATATCAACTCCTTTAGAGTTATTTAATGCCAAAATTTGATTTATTTGTAAAGGTTTGATTGTAAGCATAACTATATTTTCAATTTTCCATTGCATTTTTAAAAAATTTCAATTCAGTTTGCCGATAATCAATTATATATCAAAAATTCCTATCTAATACACATAATTTGCACACAACTGAAGGGTTTAAATTATTCCTATCTAATACCAATAATTTATATACATAAAAAGTAACAGTTCCAATCTAATAATGATCATTTGTTTGATCTCGGTTATATGGTTCCAAGTATTCTTATCTAATACAGATAATTTGCTCACCGTTATCTTTCAAATATTCTAATCTAATACTAATAACTTCTAAAAAGATCTAATTAACCCATACATGAGACCCTAACAGGTACTACCACTCATGTTCGAGTGGACGTGGAAGTAATAGCAATGAAAGCTACTCCACACTCACCAAATCTCCATAATTGGAGCCTCACCATTTGTAGTATCATATCTAGGATATCTCTTTTCTTGAGGGGTCTTACCTATCTACAGGGAATACAGTTGGTATATTCTAGGCTCTGCTAACTGGACACTATTCAAGACAATTTTTGAAGGATAAAACTTTTTTATCTTGATTGAGTGACTTCTTGTAAAATCATATATCTTTCTGGAACTTTGTCCTGGTATTCTTCTCTATGAACCTGTTAAAGTATGTTAATCTCATTTTATTACCAATTGGTTATTATTTTTCAAATATATTTACTAAAATGTAAACTTTTCTTGAATAAGTCTCGCTGCAAATCATTTTGAAAATTGATCTGTTATTAGCACACAATCATTGTGTTGGATATCACCTACATTTTCAGCATAATGAGCTGTTCCATCTGCCATATATGGCAGTAGCGGAAATCGGTCTGAGAATAAGCCTACGAGTCAGACCAGAAGAGCTGTTCCTATTGTTGAAGTATATCATTACTCTATCACTAATCCTATGTTCTTATTACTAACAGTCTCTCTCTTGTAAATACTCTTTCCTGTAAATATAACTATTTACCTCACATATCTTGGTTTGTCTTATTATTACCACGACTTGTGTTCACTAAGCAGAACACAACACATTGAATATGAGAGGAAAAGCAGCACAGATACTATGAAAATACTCTATTCCATTATTCAATTTTATACTTTAATATCATGTGCATACTCTTGTGTGATCATGCGATGGATTAGGAGTCCAGATGTGGCTTGGTTTTGGTTTCTTTGTTTAATGGCATATCAAACTTTGAGGGTTATTCAATACCAAAGTCATCCTTGTAGAAGAAAAGGGGTGATAATATTAAACCCAGAGGACTGAAGTTTGAACTCGCTTGCTACAAAGTCGCTGTCCAGCACTTTAGCTACTTCGCAAAAGAGAATCCTCACCTAAAAGCACCGCTCAAAGTAAAATGCTGACGGAATTGAGCATTTTTTTAATCGCTCCACTTTAAACTGGTTCTGTGTTACATCCCAACCATGAGGGTGGGGGTTAAATCGCAAAAGATACGAGAAACCGTTTAACATTTATTATGAATCATGAAATGTATATGTTGCGGCTGATAAGAACGTAGACCCCTCAAAATAATTTGCGGGGTCGACGTTCTTCTCAGCCGCGACATATATATATATTCTCTTGTTAGGAGAACACAAAAAAAAGGTAGGAAACAGAAATTGGAAGAAAAACGACTGTACGAATATTTTAAGCAATAAACTAGCAATATTGCACATGAGAAGGCAGGAGCACGGCTAAGAAAAGGGAAATCTACAGAGAGGGAAACTGAATCGATTCTAATAGCCACCCAAAACAACATCATTAGGATCAATTATATCAAAGTAAAAATCAGAATAGCAAGTGTGGGTTATGAAGAGTGTGGGGGTTGTATGTATTTTGGTTATTTCAGTAGATGTGCGTCCGTAATTTACGGGTATTGCTCTCTGAATTATTTCCACCACAAATACAACACAAAACTTTACAATCGCGTAAAAGAAATGGAATAGAACACAATGAACATTAAACAACAAACAATTTAATATGCATATAACAGAATATGAAAACAAACAAAATACATGATGTGTAAATGGCCTTTTGGAAAATGAAGTTTGGCAAGAAGAAAATAAATTTGTTCAAAGATGTGTGTATGTTCATGTTAACGGAGTCCGTAAATAAGTCGTTCTTACTTACATTAAGTTCATGTCTTGTTTTATGATTGTGGCGACAGTGTGTCGCGTTGATGAAAGAAGTTTGTCGGGTTTTTCTTTTGAATGTGATTCGCGGCCATCTGAAGCTAGGTCATGAACTTTAGTTGAGGAAGGAAAGGAATTTGCCGGACATAGTATCGGCTACTGCTTTACTGGCTTAGTGGCTTGTGTTTTAGTCTTAGTCTTCGTCTTGGTGTAAGTCTGTGTTTTGGTTAATGGCTCCCTAACTCTGTGTTATTTATATCCTACAGGTGGATCAAAGAATCGTCCTAAAATTTTGGTGCGTAGACATTTATTGACCAATCAGATTTGAATTTTACTATTTTATTTTCGAGCCAAAATATTTTCCGTTAGTTAACTTCCGATCCTATTTTTCTAGAATGTTCTATTCTATGTTTTTAGCTGATTGGTTGAAAAATATAAAAATGTAACTTAAATGCTAATACGGTTTTGATCCTAAATTTCTAGAATGTTCTTAAGTATGTTTTTATTGCTTATTTTAAGACTAGAAAAATGTGTATCCTATAAGAGAAAAAGATATTGTAAACGAATGTAGCAAACTAGCGCAAAAAGAGTACAAAACTAGGCACAACTGGGCAGGAAAGGTGACTCACAGGGAATTGTACAAAAGACTGGATTTTGAACATGCCACCAAATAGTATATGCAAAACCAGAGTCTGTCCGAGAAAATGAGATGCATAAAATTCTCTGAGATTTTGAAATACAAACAGATCACCTAATCTCAGCCAGAAGACCAGGCATAGTGCAAACAAACAAACAGAATAAAAGAGAAAGAAAACTTGTTTTCAAGTGGATTTTGTCATTCCAGCGGACGACAGTAAGAAAATAAAAGAAAACAAAAATATAGACAAATATTGGACATTATTTAAGAAGTCACTTTTTACGTGCCCCGTGACTGGCTGAAAAACAACCAATCACGGGCCGCTATCAGCACATCTGCCGTACCACCACACGTGCGCACGTCCTTCAGACTAACAGACCTTTTTACCTTTTGACACCAGCGATGTAACACGGAATCTGACGAAGCAGGCTACTAGTTAGGAACAGCATGTGGCGCATTATAGACGAGGAAGATCATCCCATGAGGGGCTCTACGCACGTGGGCACTCGAAACTCTCCTTCTTCAAGCCTTTGAATTTGTACGGACCAGCCTCCAAAACTATATGAAACTGAAAGAACTGTTACCAAGACAAATGCTATAGTTAAGTCTGCAGAAAACATCCCTTTCACTGAATATAAACACTTTTTCTTTCAACCAAATTATTGTCTTGTTCTTTTTCTCTCGTCTCGTCTCGTGCAACATAAGCCTTATTTTTCCTTACACTACAGATATTGATTTCGTCTTATTCTCAACGGGTGGCTGTGTGGGAATTTCGTTCGGATATACGCTCGTGATAGCCACAGATGCACAGAAAACAACAGAAAAGTGCCAAAAGTTCTCCCTTCTTGCGCTTGGAGCTAACCCACGTCCGTGTTTGTTTGTTCTTATTTCCACTCTCGGTTGTGTATGTTGTGTCTTGTGTGTTTGTAAAGCAATGTGAAATGCCCCCAGCCGGAGATGAGAGAAACCACTAGACGATCGGATAGCCACGAGCTGGTTTAGGAGGTTGAGATAGTGGGGACCGGCCGTGCGGGCATATTGTCACAGATTCACAGAAATTACTTATTTATTTTGGAAACTAACTATTTTTGTTTCTGTGGCAAATTTTTCCACAAGTTAGTTTTTAATCCGATTTTTCTAGAATATTCTGAGTCCTTCGCTGATTGGTTTAAAAGTATAAAAGTGTAAATTTTATGTAAATGAGATTTTGATCCTTTTTTCTAGAATATTCCCATCTACGTGTTCTTAGTTGATTTATCTAAAACTAAAGAAATGTATATCCTATAAAGGTATATATTCACCCGTAGAGAGAATGCAGGAAAGTACCTTTCCTTTGGCAGATTGTTGTCCTGTCTTGCTATCTTCCACCTGGTTCCATTCTCACCATCTCTTTTTAAGAGAAAAAACCAAATACGTGTCGTATACAAACTTCTCAGCAAGTGACCCTATAGCAGATCGTAAATGTATAGACTCAAAATAGCTAAGAACTTCTGCATATATAGAGGTGTGCAGGTGGATGGGCGAGAGAGTGCTGTCTCTGACCCTTCCTGTTCATTTGAGCTTGCAGCTGGAGCTATAGTACCAACGACTTAAAGTTGGCTTTGTACGTTTGTCGTCTTTCGGAACCATCAGTCACAATGACAGAAAAAGAATGATACATAACAATTCGGACAGCTTGTAGTGGATTGATGATTGAATATTGCTTCCTCGTATAAAATAAATGCGAGAACAATTCACGGCGAGTTAATTTGTTGGGTATCGTTATTAGATGTGTTGCTCCAACAAATTGTGGTGGCTCATTATATTGAAAGGCAGACGATATAAATGACATGGACAAAAGAACATTCACAACAAAGCAATACAAACAAAAATACATTTATATATCAACAAGTACAATAACCGGACATTGGCATGATGGTTAGAGTGTTCGCCAATGGCACAGGAGACCTGGGTTCAATCCCAGGTCGAGTCTACCAAAGACTCAAAAAATGGTACTTGATGCCTCCTTGCTTAACACTCAGCATTATAAGGCACATATCAAGGGTAAAGTGGAGCAATCCAGGGAAAGGATTAGCGCCCTCCCCTACACCTTGGTGTGGTAGCTATCGAAAAGGGAGTCTTCGGGTCACCCTAGACTAACGTCGCCAACTTAACTTACATTGTAAAAAAATATTACAAATGAACAAAATATAGTTCGTCAAATATTCGTGTGTGTGTGTGTGTGTGTGAGAGAGAGAGCGGTTATTAAATAGGTGTATGCAAGTAGACTAAATATTAACAGCGTGCTATCGGTTATATGTGCATGTTAATAAAGTATTTTACACAAAATTTCCCGAAACCGCTATAAATGCATATGAATACTAAAGACTCTACAGTCTATATTAATGACTTATCAACCTCTGCTAAATTCATTTTGACATACATTAAACTTTGTATTTTATATTCATTCGTGTATACACCGACCTTTTATCTCCTTCTGGTTTTGCCGAAGAGTCTGAGGTTGTACGAAGGCTTTCGGCAGATAGGCAGAACACGAGAAGAAAGAACTCGCATACTATACACGTGCCCATTGTATGTTTCTGGAGCTAAGTTTTGCTAGCTGGGATTCAGAATGTAAGAGAGAATGAGAGCTGTCCCAGGAAGTCAAAATGTAAGAGAGCGAGTTATTGGAAGCCTAGAGTATATATAATTAAACTTTGTCGTGTGATCGGTTCCAAACGCACCGTTTATTTTGCACGGGACAAAATCAAAGGTACGGACGTAGTTGGGAGCATAAATCACGTGACTTTTCTGACCAATAGGTTCTCGAAACCAATTAGTTTACCGACGTCCACCATAGTTTACCGACGTCCACGGCCATTTAAAAAATATTGGAGTATAAATCCTATAAATTACTAGGTATTTTGTTGTCTGAGCAAACTTTAGAGAATGAATACACGAATGAATATAAAATACAAAGTTTAATGTATGTCAAAATGAATTTAGCAGAGGTTGATAAGTCATTAATATAGACTGTAGAGTCTTTAGTATTCATATGCATTTATAGCGGTTTCGGGAAATTTGTTAATTTCCCTAACACTATTGTTTTTAGGCACACAAATGAATTACGAAACTGCTTTAACAACACAACAACGAAAGTTTTTATTTGCAGCTTTGAATATGGTTTGTTCTTGGTGCTGCAAGACTTGTGGTGTTTAGGCTTGTTGGATGTTTGAGACGAAATGGCTTAGCGGGATGTTGAGATGGCAGCGTGTTGTTGGACGTGTGAGGGAAGAATTCAAAGTCACTGTGTAGTTTTGTGTGTCGAGAGCGGAGTGACACTCGGATCGACATAGTCAATTTTTGGGGTGACAAGAAGTGGTGCCTGTGGAAGGCATGCGTATGTTTCTAATTTATGTTCCACTGGGATTCCTCGTAAAGAATCCATAAATTAGATGGTTCCCTCGTTGAGTGTCCATGTTGCTGCTGCTAGTGTTAAAGCCACAGTGAGATGTCCACACTGGGTGGCTTGTTTAGCTAAAAAGCATCGCTAAGCAGGGACGACCAGAGGCACGTCTGTTCTGGTCGCCGTCTCACGCTGAAGAGAGTGGTTTTGGCCGCTCACCCGTTTTGCTAGCCGGAAATGAAGGTCCGGGCTGAATAGGATATGTCATCCTGATTGGGTGAAATTCAGTGTTGAATTAAATTGCGCGCCAAAACAAAATACGAGATTTTCCTCTTCTCTACACATTATTGGAAATTTATTACATTTCGGTATGGTACATTGCGAGTCCTTTTTTAAAATTTTGTATTATACGTTTTGTTTGCATCCCTTTCCTTGGGCTGAACATCTTTTTCATCTCTGGCAGAAAGCCATTGCTTCGGATGAGAATTTTCCAGTTGCTCTATGCATTTTGACTGAAGAGTTTCTGGATATAGATACGCTGAAGGAAAAGGTTCCGGTGGCTGACTCAATCTACGGGCCGACCACGTGGGACTGGTCCTTTCTGCTTACGTTTATTTTTAGTTTCCAGGCACAGAGAGCTAATGTGTCTACGATGGTTGTGGCTAATATGGATACACTTTAGACGTTATAATTCAACTTTGAAAAGTTGGATTTGCTTTTTTTCTTTTTCTTCCCAATAGGCACAAAGCGCTGCTGCCTGCAATGAAGGCTCTAGTCCTGAAGTCAACAATTTGGACGTTATAGTTCAACTTCGAAAAGTTGAATTAGCGTATTCGCCCTAATCCCAGTACATACAACATATGCCTGGGAGAAACTGTTGTGAAAGCGAACGCGCCTACTATGAAGGTTGTTGACTGAAATGGGCTCTCTTAAGACTATGTTGTTCAACTTCGAAAAGTTGAATTCGCGTATTCGACCTAATCCCAGCATATGCGATATATGCCCGGGAGAAATTAAGTGCTCAAACAGTCAGACGAAAGGGGTATTTCAAACACAATTCCCTTTATACCCGTTTTGCAGCCAAGGTTCCAGGAGAGAAACACAAGAACGGTAAGATAAGTCAGAAAACGGTCTAAAAGAAGACATTAACAGTTGCATTGCAATCTACCCTTTAGAAAAGAAAATTAGTGTTTCAGGAAAGAGAAACAGGACAAAGATTTGAAGTCTTTACACAAACGAGAGCGACTCAAGAAACTAAAAACTTGTACTGTTTACATTTGCTTCTGTTGAAGCTTTTAAGAAAAGACAAAGGCTTTGTTACGGAGCCGATAAGTTGCGGGCAGTTGAGGTCGGTCGAGTCGTTGAAATCGATGTCCCGGTTTTTGACAGTACGTTGGGTTGCTCATCGGCTCACTTGGTGCAATGTGAGCCTGATGACGCAAGCAGTTTCACAAACCCAAATGTGGGTCCGGGCACGTATGCGGGGTTATGGCTTGAACTAAACAGCAAGGTCTAGTGCCATACATAGGTTTCGAGAATGTCCGCGGGGACCTCTATTATTTATCGATGCGTCTCACCAACGCACGAATATGGCACAAGGCCGTTTTTAAGGCAGGTCTGGTCGCAAAAATACCTTCGACCCCGTCGGCATTCCCCTTTTTGGGGCGCCTCAGGCGCCAATCTATAAACCTAACCCCCGAAGTGGGTAAAAGCCTGTGGGGATGGCCCCCTGAGGCCGGAGGAACTCTCCAGTGCCGAGGCACACCCGGCAGAACCGCTTAGACGTAAAACGGCCAACCGAATGCGACCCAACAACTGGAGAGGAAAGGCCACACAAATGCCCTAAAAGAGCGTCCGCGGGGACCTCTGTATTTATCGAAGCGTCCCACCAACGCACGAATATGGCACAAGGCCGTTTTTAAGGTGGGCCCGGTCGCAGGGCCGAAGCCCACACGCGACCGGCAAGGCCAAAAATACCTTCGGCCCCGTCGGCATTCCCCTTTTTGGGGCGCCTCAGGCGTCAGGCAATAAACCCAATCCCCCGAAGGGGGTATAAGCCTGGGGGGGATGGCCCCCTGAGGCCAGAGGAAATCTCCAGTGGCGAGGTACACCCGGCAGAACCGCCCAGAGGTTAGACGGCCTACCAAATGCAACTCAAGAACTGGAGAGGAAAGGCCCCACACAAACGCCCTAGAGCGTCCGCGGGGACCTCTGAAAATAGAAAGTTCTTCTACAAAAAATGGACGTAGAAAATAAGTTCTTCTTTAGACTGGTATAGGCTAGCGAGGATAATTAATTCCATTTTTATAGAGTTATATCTGGCCGAAGTGTTTTGCAAATGTTGATAAATGTTAATTTATCCCTTTCTTAGCTGTAACGGCTGGTTAGAGTCGAAAAAGGGCTTTATCATTTCCGGCCGTACTCAGATGTAATTCTCCTCGGGCGAACGAGTAATCCGATCTGTTTATGTTTGTAGGCAGGTCGCGGCAGCTTGAAGCCTTCACATGGAAAAGTTGAACTTTGTCTCTTATTTTGCTTTGTTCCAACTTTCTCGTGAGTTAACTTTTTTGTAAAAAAACATATTTGAGTGAGCGTTTTCTTTCTTTCTTTCTTTCTTTCTTTCTCCATTGTACAAACTTTTTTGTGAGTTGTTTGTTTATAGAAAACGATATTTGAGTAACTCTTTTCTTATATTATGCCGCGACCTGCCCACAAACATAAACAGATCGGATTACTCGCTGGCCCTAGAAAAATTACATCCGGGTTCGGCCAGAAATGACAAAGCCCTTTTAAGACCTTGACCTGCCGTTACAGCTAAAAAAGGGATAAATTAAATTTAACAATATTTACAAAACACTTCTGTCAGAAATAACTCTATAAAAATTGAATTAATTATCTTCGCTAGCCTATATCAGGCTAAAGAGGGACATTTTCTACGTCCTTTTTATAGAAGAACTTTCTATTTACGTGGCGCGACAGAATGGAATTCATTCCCTTTATATAAAAAAAGCTTCGGCGGCGAGAAATTCAGAGGTCCACGGACGCTCTCCGGAGCCACTCGGCTCCACGAAACTGAATCCTACATCCGGTGGTTGCATTCACCGCACTTCTCGGCACGTTCCTTTTTTTTTTTTTTCAACAAATCGCCTTGCTTCAAGGCTGAATTCCACTTCTGGTAGATTCACCCCTTTTTTTTCCATCACATTGATATGCACTAAAGGTCATTTTAAGGACCATAAGAAGTCGCCTTCTGCGGGTTGGAGTATCTCTAACGGTCCTTAACGACCAGTCGAAGTAAACGGCCTGGAGGCAAACACGAAGAGGACTGTAAGACCAGCCGGTCTTAACCATTTCGATCGGTTCCGCTTGTCCGTTTGGCTGCTCAGCGCTAAAGGCAAGGGTTATCCTTTAGCTACTGATTCGCTATCTGCACAGCGCTAAGATAACGCCAATCTTAGCCGCGGCCTCCTGGCCTGTTCGCTCGACAGTGCAGAGCTTTGGCACCGCAAAGCCTTAGCTACCGCCCCAAACACGTCTGCCCAGCTTTGGCGCGGCAAAACTATAGCTAGCGACTCCGAATCGTCCGCACAGCTTTGGCGCGGCAAAGCCATAGCTACCGTCTCCGAATCGCCCGCACAGCTTTGGCGCGGCAAAGCCATAGCTTCCGTCCCGACCGTCCGCACAGCTTTGGTACGGCATAGCCATAGCTACCGTCCCGACTCGTCCGCTCAGCTTTGGCGCAGCGAAGCCATAGCTACTGTCAACGATACGCCTGCACAGCTTTGGCACGGCAAAATCCATAGCTACTGTCAATGATTTGCCCGCACAGCTTTGGCACGGCAAAGCCATAGCTACCGGCAACGATATGCCCGCACAGCTAAGGGCACAACAAAGCCCTAGTTTCACCGATTCACTCACTCGATTTCGTATGTGTTAAGGCCTGGCAAACCTTAGTCACGGTTTCCCTGTCCGTTCACTTGGTCCGTAGTACTAAGATACGGCTCAGTCTTAGTCACCAACTCGCTCGACTCTACACAACCAAGCTGCCAACACCGACTTCGACCACGATACACCAGCAATGCAGCATCCAGTCCACGTACGACTCGCTGTTACGGACTGCCCTAGCATTGCAACAACTAGCCTATGTACAACTCACTGTACGGGTTAGCAACCAGATCGACACACCCCAGTTAACCCAACGTACTGTCAAAACTGGGACATCGATCTACCAACCACGACCGACCTCAGCTACCCGCAGCGATCGTCCAGCTGCATTCAACGACTCGACCGACCGACCTCAACTTCCCGCGACGATCGTCCAGCTGCTTTCTACGACTCGACCGACAGCTACCTGCATCAAACATCTTGCAGTATCTCCACGACTCGGCCTACGCCAGCTACCCTCATCGAACATCCAGCTGCGCACATCTACGACTCGACCATACCAGCTATCGACATCACCCATCTAGCTGAAGACCACATACAATCGCCACGGACTTTACACGCACGCTTGTAAACACGACAATAAATGGTCAACTTTGTTGTATTTGTCACTTCGCCTTTGTTTCCTTCATTGTCTTTGGCTGTCATTATTCGCACGCATTAAACTTAAAACATTTGCGGGATCGACATGCTTATCAGCTCCGCAACAATTGTTCTAACTTGTTACTCGGCGTCTAGAATTTGAAATACTGTGACGCCTGCCAATGGGAAAATATATGCAACTTTGTGAAGAGTCACCTCGTGGGTGGTTCTAGTAAATAAATTCTTTCGAGTTATAACCAAACAAGATCACTTGAGTTTTATTCCATCTTTTCCCCTCTCCATTTTCTTTCAAAGGCGGAATAAAAGTCAAATTTATCCGAAAGTGGATAAATTTCCGACAGTATAAGAGAAATAGAAGTTTAGAGGAGAGAATTACTTATTTAAGAAGTGTCTTGTTCTATGCTGTTGTGTTCAGTACAATTCGAGGTTCATTGGGAGTGGAGGGCAAAAAGCACTTTGTCCTGTTGTGTCCAGAGTCAGGTCTGTTTTAAGACATGACATACGCGGTAAGAAGAGGCTAACAACACAGGTTACTTGGCCAAGTACACATGTGTATCAATTTGCTCTAGGTAGAAGAGTTTTTTGTGCTTTGCCTTTATATGCAAGTTCAACCACGCCAACTAGTGGCTATCAGCAGAACTATTTAGTAAACAAGGGAGGTAGAGATCTTTGGTGCCATGAAACGCTTTATAGTTGAACTCTTTTTTTGACAAGAACGGTAATTCCCACAAATTTGACTCAATCAAATCTCCAAATGGCAACTGCTGAGGACTTGTTACTTTTTTTTATTTTATTTATGGCCGCCGGTACTAGTAAACATCAAAGACTTATGCTGTTGACCGATTCTGGGGCCACCAGGACTATCATGTATCAAAGAAAATGGAATGAAAGTAAGGATTTGTTCATTTTGACTTCTTCATCTTAGATCGGAGAAAGAGAGAAAAGAGGAAATATAAATAGACTAATATATAAATAGAGTTTACTTACGTTCATAGACATCTTTTATTCTATTATTTTTATTCTATTTTATATATATATATATATTTCATTTTACACTTTTTTGTGTTATATTTTTTTATATACCATAATGGTTTACAAAATTCGTCTTCTTTGTTAATATTTTTTATTGACATTTACTTGATTCTTTCTGGGTATACCACTACAGTGGTCTTGGTTAAATAAAACTTAAAGAGAGTATATATATATATATATATATATATATATATATATATATATATATATATATATATATATATCATTGCCCAAACAGAGTAATAGTTGTCTTTTATTAAACTTAGCTAAGTTTGTCATAAAGCCTGAAGCAAAGTATGGAGCACCCTTTAAAAATCAAAATCACTAACAACAGTCTGCTTGTCTAGTTTACTAACCCTAATTTTACTTAATATATCCACCAAGAATTAAGCATATCTTAGATTTGGTTCAAGGCCGGAAATATAAAACAGCAAATGAGAAGCAAGCTCATTACTCAGCAGTAGTGAGTTCTTGAATCTTGCAAGCTAACCATTACACCACTCCAGTTGTCCCCAAAGTGAGTTGTAGTTGATGACAGATATTTGAACAAAAATAGGAATAAAAATGGAAGAGAGGGGAGAAAATGTGGATTGGTGAAGAGAGTGAAATACGTGTGAGAAGGAACAGAATAATGTATACATGAAGAGATAAAGAAAGAAATATATGAAGAGAGAGGGTGAAAAATAGATGGCATGAGTGGGTAAATTACATTTTGAGAAAGGGAATGAAATCTATATGGTGAGACAGAGAGACAAAGAGAGAAATAGAGAGACAGACAGACAGAGAATGAGAGAGTGAAATATATATGGAGAGAATGTGTAAATTATATTTTGATAATATGAAGAAAATCAAAAGAGAGAGAGAGAGAGAGAGAGAGAGAGAGAGTTTAAGTGAAATATATTTGAATAGAGAGAGTATGTTATATAACAAGCCTGAGAGAAAGAGAAGGAGAGAAAGAAAAAATAAGCAAAAAGAGAGGACATATAAAGAAACACATACAGATGCATATGGATTTAATTTGTGATTGTATCGTACAAGTAAATTTTCATTTTTTTTTTTTTTACTCTCACTTGTAAAAAAGCACAACTGTCACAGTTCTTATTAACAAAGCAATCAATGCTTCTTTTCTTAAAATTTTATCTTTACACTTGGAAATCATTCAAGGCTAAAATGAAGCAAAAAAAGCCTACATACAAAACCTGTTTGACAAGGTAGGACTCTCAATATATGCAAACAAAGACTCAAACATTTCAACTAAATTTGGTTAGTTTTAGACAAACATGTGATGTTATAATTGTGGTAGTTGCTTTTGTTGTTATTTTATCGGTACATTAGGAAAAAGAAGTAGAAATATAAAATTAACAACGATGATTGCCAAAATACTGATATAATAATGAGAGGCAAAACAGTCAACCATATAAGTGAATTTATAAACTAACACAAAAGGAGTACAAGAGCAGGCATGACTGGGTTGTGAAAGTAATCTGCCAGGAACTGTGCAAGTGACAAAAATTTAACCATACAGACAAATTGTATATGCACAGACCAGAATCTGTTCTGGAGAACGAGATTCACAAAATTCTCTGAGATTTTGAGATATAAACAGATCACCCAGCCTAGAAGACTAGATCTAATTTTTGTTAATAAAAAGAGAAGAAGTCGTCATCTAGTAGATTGAACCCTAAACCTTCCAGCAAATCACAGATTTTATTATTATCTGGTAGAGTATAACAAGAAAAATGGTCTACTTGCCTAGCTTGCAAACCCTTACATCACTCAAGATATCCAGTAAAAATCAAGCATATCTAAGATTTGGCACATGACCAGATGTATGAGGCACTTTGTGAAAATCAAACTCATTGCTCAGTAGTAATGATTTCTTGAAACGAGCTTGACAACCACTGCACCATGAGGAGATCCTAATAATTCACTAAACTTAGCTTAGTTTGGCATAAAGCCAGAAGTATGAAGCACCCAATTGCAATGGTTTGCCAGACTAGCTTATTAACTATTACACCACTCAAGGTGGCTCTAAGGAGATTATTCTCTTGTAAACAAAAGTGAAAAACTAGATAAATACCTGGATATTGCCCAAGAGTTAAAAGTCTATGGAGCATGAATGTGACAGTGATACCAATTATAGTTGAAGCTCTCATGACAATACAGAAGAACCCACAACACTGCTGAGATCAGCAAAAATACTTAGTAGAGTTCTGGAGAGCTGAGAAGACTTGCTGTATTTTGGGCTTTGGCAAAAACCAATAGTTACTACTGGTTTGAAAAACTTGTAATGAGTAAAATAATCATTACAATAATAAGATAAAAATGAATCACTCAATTCTAGCCAGAAAAGCAGGCCTTGTTATAAGGAACAAGAAGAAACAAATGAATCTTGCAATTTCAGGGGGTTGTCCCTGAGACATAATGGCTACAGTGCTGGATAATCGCCTCAAAGTAAGTGAGTTTGAATTCCAGCTGGGTTATTATGTTCACTTTTGAACTAAAACCTTTGTAAAAAGTATAAACCCCCTTATCTCCTCAGCTAAATAGAAGTGATTTACTAAGCTTTTTGCTTAGATGTTGCACAAGGCTGTATGAATGGAGTACCCAATGAGACTTGAACTCACTTTTGAAGGTTTGTTAGTCTAGCTTGGTAAGCATGTAAATTACCACATTGTGCGATTGACCTGGGTGTGGCATTTTGGCATAATTACTTAAGTCTTGCCTGAATGCACCGGAGGCAGTAAAGTTTGAGTCTTGGCAAGGCATGACAAGAGACAAGCTTAGGTACAGGACCGCTGGAGAAGATTGTTGAGGAAGGAAAAGGAATATTTACCAAGAGATTTGTACTACAGTAGTACTTACTAATGAAAGATTATATCAAGCCTGGAATGAAAATCATTGATATTTGCGAAACCATAAGAAGAAATTGATTCCACATGTTCTTTTTGTTGCCGAGGAGGCATACCGTCTACCCCCTCTTCTTTCAGTATTAGATAACCCATGAAGGTTGATATGCCATTAAATAAAGAAACCTTTTCAATTCCTGCTGAGTGCAGAGTAAAATTAAAGGAAAGCAAAATACTGGATAAACTATAGAACCTTATTAGAGAACTGAAAAAGCTATGGCAGATGAAGATAACTGTGGTACTAATTATAACTGGAGCCCTCAGAACAATTCCAAAGGACCTGTAAAATAGGCTATGGAAGGATTGTTAACATCAAGACTACAGTACTAAATGGGATTGGCTTGAATACTAAGAGAATTCCTGGGAGACCTGCTGCCACTTGGATTCCACTGAAGGCTACCAGTGAATACTGATGAAAAACTTACAAAGAGTTTAATCATAGTTATAATAATTGTTACAAGAATGAAATATTGGAAGAAAAGATACACCAATTAAGTAACTTTGATGGCTATTAAGTAGAATTTTAAAATGACAAAGTTATTTTTTGTGAGTCATCACTTCTGTCTGTCTTCAGATTGGTTGGTTGGTTTCTTTGTTTAATGGCATATCAACCTTTGTAGGTTATTTAATGCCAAAGCAATTCTCCTAGAAGAACAGTAGTGGTTCTATCTAAACCATAGATGGGAGGATAAAGGGGTTCATACCTTTCCCAAGGGTATTTGTCCAAAAGTGAACGTAATAGCGTGACTGGAGTATGAACTCGCTTACTACGATTCCAAAGTCCATCGCTTTAACCATTTCAAACATTGCTAATAATTCTATTGAATATTATTTATTCCTTCAGACACAATTAAATGGTTTTGGCTCAGTCAGATGGGGCTGCAGAATACACTAACTGCATCTCTGCAGAGGAGTAAGACTCCTCCTCCTGTATATGACACTAAACAATCTGAGGTTGAGGCTCCAGTAATGCTGGAATTTTGGGAAATATGAAATATCCCTTTATTGCCATTGCCCCCAGGTCCCCTCTGGCCTGGAATGGTAGCACCTGATAGGGCCCTATCTATGGGTTAAATAGAACTAAACAGTCCACTTATACTAAACTGAATTGTTTGAAATAGAACTGTATTTACATTTAACTAAGTGTAAACAAAAAAACTGTACTGATGCTAAATGATTTGTTTGAAATAGAACTGTTTATAAGTATAAAAATGGATTTGGCATTAAATAACCTACAATGGTTGACATACCATAAAAAACAGCCAAAAAAATTAAATGGTTTCAATTATTGCTATCTAACACTAATAATTCTATTGAACATTATTCATTCATTTGCTCACAGTTAAATGGTTTCAAGTATTTCTATCAAATACTAATAATTCAGTTCAATATCAATCATTTGTTTGCATAAAGTCAAATAGTTTCAAATAAAGTAAATGATTAAATAATACTATTTGACCAATAGATAGGACCCTAACAGGTACTACTACCGTGGGTTAGAGTTAACCTGGTAGTAATGGCAATGAAGGTATACTCCACATTCCCCCAAAGCTCCAAGATTGGAGCTTCACCATTAGATGATTTAGTGTCATGCCCAGAAAACTTGTTGAGGGGGGGATCTTAGCTCTCTGCAAAGGTGCAGTCCTCATTATTCTACATCTCCACCTGACAGGGCACATAGTTATAGGCATTGGTTCCCTAAGCTTCTTAGGAGACAATCATCTGGAAGTTGCAGGTTCAATCCTGACTGCAGGCGAGTAACAATGCAGGAATACTTAACACTTGTACCTGGTTATGGCTAACGGAATCAGAACAGACGAGCCCTGTGGATTCAATAAAGGACATAGTTCAAAGTTCCATAAAGGTTCCCAAGTTCGACAAACACCTGAAGAAGGCTGGAGGACATATTGGCTGAAATGTTGTGGAAATAACAATAAAGATGAAGACAATAGCCCGAAAACCCTTAATGATAAAAATCATCAAGCTTCGTCTCAGAAATTTAGACAACTAATATTATAATCTAATATCATAATCTAATAATTGTGTCAGATCAGTTTATAATTAAAGTATTTTAAGATTATTCTTTATCTAAAGATTATTTTATTATTTCCTATACACCATCTTATTACTACTTGGCCTGTCAGTGAGACTTAAGTTATACTGACAATCTTTTGCAGAGTGGTAAAACCTCCTTCCCATAAAAAGGGGTGTCCTGGGTATGACAATGAACTGCATCCGGTGGTAAGGCTCCATTACTTTCAGGTCCACTCAGATTTGGAGTGGTAGTACCTGTCAGAGTCCTATCTATGTGTCAAACAGATTTGTTTAAAAAATTTTCAAATTTGATTGGACTGGGTGCAAGATGAAAACTCTGGGGAAACAACCCCAACAAAAAATGTAAATATGAATGTACAATGAATGTGATTCCCAAACCTCTATACATAAAATAACTCTAGACAGGTTCACATGTTGTTAAAATTAATCAATCAACCATCTTATTATGGCTGTTTTTTATCACAATTCACTGGATCAATAATTTCTTGTTATTACTATATAATAAGATGGAGTAAAATTAAGAATGATAATGAAGAATGTATCAGATGAGTGAAATTAGTTGCCAGAACTCTTTTGTATCTTTCTTATTGGCTAGATATCAAGGTCGATTATGGAGGTAAAAGTTTCTTTTTTTATTGGCTACAGATCAAAGTCGATTATGGAGGTAAAAGTTGCAACTGCCTGGGCAGAAGTAGTAGTTATTAGTGAGTGGTTTGTTCAAGATAAGTACTCACTCACACATTCTCTTCTCCTTAAACCATTGTGAAATAATGTGAGTAACAAAACATTTTGTTGATTTATCTGATTAAGGAACAAAAAGCTGGGAGAAATAGATTCATGCCTTTCCAATTGTGTGAAGTGAAAGTAAGCTACCTTGGTTGAAATCTGAACTTGCCTTGATTTACTTTTCATTGTTGGTAATGGTGATGGTAACTGTATTTATAAAACCAAAGCTTATCTTAATTGAAATTATTTTCTTTGTTTATTCATTATGCATTGAATTCACACAAACACACACACACACATATGTACATGCATGTGTGTATATATCAGAGTTCAAGACTAACTGTGTCCTGTTGTTAGGGACACCAAACCCCTTTGCTGGGGACATCAAACCCTTTTGTTAGAGACACCTCATAGAACAGTCAATTTTCCAAAAAATTAAAATAAGTATAACAGATTATTAAAGGATGAAAATTTTCCATAGATTTTTACATAATTTTGGGTTTGGTTTGGTTTTATGGCATGTCAGCATTTGGAGGTTATTTAATACTAAATCCTTTTTAAACATAAAAATGAAATATGATTTGTTGTTAAATTCAGAAGATAAAATCTTTAAATGAGCCTAAGCTCATTATTTTGCACACAGTTAAATGGTTTCAATTATTTCTATCTAACATGAATAATTCTATTAACAATTAATCATTTGTTTATACACTATTAAATGGTCTAACCATTCAACATAAATCATTTTGTTTGCACATAATTTAAATGTCAGACAGTTCTATTAGACCCATATATAAGACCTTATTAGGTACTACTGCTGCAGGTCAGAGTGGATCGGGGAGCAATGGCAATGAAGGGGTACTCTGCATTCCACTGAGCTCCAGGACTGAAGCCTTACCATCAGATTGTTTAATGATATATCCAGGACACTCGATAAGGGTGGGCGGAGTCTTACTTCTCTGCAGAGATGCAGCCAGTGTATTCTACTACTCCAGCTGACTGGGTTGTATCCTTTTCGGGTCATTTTTTTTAATTCGCCCAAATCTGTAAAAAAGTTTTTTTTTTACAATGAATTAAGGAATAGAGGCCACATCATTTTTTTATTTGTATTTTTATTTTTAATTTGGTTTGGACTTGAAAAAGATTTTATTTTGGTTGGTTGTATTATTTCATATCAACCCTTGTAGGTTATTTAATGCCAAATTCAATTTATACATATATATATATATTATATATATATGATTTGTAAGCAAATAATTTGTAGGCAAAATTATTTTTAGATGAGCCAGAACCCACTTGTTTACACACAGTTAAATGGTTTCAAGTATTGCTATGAAATACTAATAATTCAATTTAATATTAATCATTTATTTGTAAACAGTTAAATGGTTTCAAATTAAATAGTTCCATTTGACCTATTAGTAGGACACTAACAGGGACTATCACTTTGGATTAGAGTAGACCAGGATGTATGACAATGAAGAGGTACTCTACATTCCCCAAAGCTTCAGGACTATAGCTTCACTATCACATGGTTTTGTGTCATATTCTAGGAATTTACTGATGGTGGTGGTGGTTGTGGGTCTTACCCTTCATCAGAGGTGCAATTGGCATATTCTACAGCCCCATATTATTTTATTTTTGTTTTTTTTTAACCTTTGACATAAACTAGTATAAAACCATTTCCTTTGCTCTGTACATTTTGTATCATCAATTAGAAATATTGTTTTGGACTTTCTTCAATGATTTGAAAATTTGCCTCCATTTAACACAAGCCAAAAACTGTCTTTCTTTTGCTTCTTTTTTTACAATAAAAAACCTTCTCTGTTTAATTGATGTTTCATTGTTTCTTAACACGAAAACAAAAAAACAAAAAGAAAAAACAAAGAACCACAGTGACTACAATTTCAAAACTAAATACGCCAAAATAAATATTAATTTCTAAACATTTTAATTGTGTTTTTATTATGCTTCAAACAAGCGTGATAAAGTCAAAAAAACATCTTGATATTGGGACAGTTTGGAATTTTTTCGGGACAGTTAAGATTGTTTTTCAGGACAGTTTCATGAGTGAAGAAAAAAGTTAGTCTGCAGCCCTGGTATACACATCCATATCTATATATATGTATATTATTTGGATAATTGGATCTGATATCATTAGAATAATTAAAATCAAATGTCCATTTGAATAATTGTATTGAACAAGATTCTACTGTCATAGACTATGAGATAAAAACCTTTGTTATTATCATTATTATTTTACTCCTTTGAAAGTTTTTCAAACCAGCATTAGTTGATGGTTTTTCTCTGGAATTTGAGTGACAACAAGCCTCTTCAAGTCTTGAGGACTCTTCTCAGTATTCTGGCCGATCTTAATAATGCTGTTGTCTGCATAGTCTCCACTTGTCCTCTGATTTCTCGTCTAGTTCTTTTACCAATCTTTTGGGAGTTGAACAGAGCCCACCAATTATAATTGGTGTCACTGTCACCACGTCCCATAGTTTTTTAGTTATCTAGCAAGGTTGAGGTACTTATCTCTCTTTTCACTTTCTTTTATTTTTACTCCATGGTCCACCAGGATGGCAAAGTCAACTTTTTAGCAGGTTCTCTTTTTTTATTGACTAACACAAGGTCTTATCATCTAACCAAGATTAGGGGATCTGTTTGTAACTCAAAATCCCAGAGCATTTGTGTTTCTCATTCTCCGGGATGGATTCCAGTTTGTGCATATACCACTTTTTTTTGTACGGTCAAATTTCAATTTCTTGCACAATTTCCAGTGGATCACTTTCCCCACTCAGTTCTGTCCTGTCTTATACTCATTTTGTACAAATTTGTTGCATTTGCTAATTATGTGATTAATTGTTTTGTCTATCATCACATAACCTAAATTTGCTATTATGCTGCATCTTATCAATTTTTGTTTTAACATAGTTAGTTTTAATGGCATTATTTTGTGCTGCTATTAGAAGAGATTTAGTCTCTCTTTTAACATTTTCCTTTCTTAGTCATGTCCAAATCCTCTTGTGTGAGATTTTGCTTGTTTGTTACTTAAAATATTCATTCAGTTGTTTTTCTTTCCATTTCTGTTTCCAAGTTATTGTTGTTCTGTTGATCATTGTGTTGCTCCTGGTCACTGTAATTAGACTTTCTTTTCTCTTTTTTATGAAGTCTTTGAGATCTTCAATGCTGGTGAGTCGTCTACTTCCTTCTTATCTTAACACATATGGTCTGTCTATGTTATTTCACGGATAGTTTTTTTATTTCTCTAGCAAGGTCTAGTTATTATTATTATTATTATTATTATTATTTATTCCTTGAGAGTTTTTCACATCAGTTTCAGCGGATGGTTTCTCACTGGAATTTGAGTGACAGCAAGTCTCCTCAAGTCTCCAGGACTCAATTCTGGCCATTCTCAGTAATGCTGTCATTTGGATAGTCTCTACCCGTCTGCCAACTATTTTCAGTCTATGTGAGTTTTTCAAACATTTTAACTTGTGGTTTTTCACTGAGGTCCAAGATACAAGTCTCTTCAGGTCTCCAGGATTCTTTTCAGTGTTCTAGTTGATTTCATCACTGTTGTGATCTGGATGGCTTCCATTCTTCCACTGATTACCAGTTCCTCCAGTTTCTTTTCTAGACTAATTTCTTTCTTCTTGTTGATAACTGGTCTGGTGATTTGTCCAGGATTGGGTGATCTGTTCATATCTCAAAGTAGCAAAGAATGTTATGGGTCTCATTTTCTTGGACAGTTTGTGATTAGTGAATAAGCCATTTGATACCATGACCAAATCTTTGACTCTTTCCTGATTTCCACCCATTCATTCCTAGTCTTTCATTTCTTTTGTGTCAGTCTGCTGCACTTGATTATCATATGATTAATTCTTCATCTCTGTTACCACATAACCGACACTTGCTATACTTGTATATACTTATGCATGTAATCAATTATTGTTTTGACATAATTAATTCTGTGGCATTATTTTGTCCAGACATTAAAAGAGATTCAATTTCTTTCTTCAGGTTTCCCCTTTTAATCTATATCCAGGTCATCTCATGTGCAATTTGGGGGTGTCCTTGTAGTGTAATGGTTAAAGCAATGGACTGCGGAATCGTAGTAAGTGAGTTCGTACTCCAGTCGTACTCTTACATTCACTTTCGGACAAATACCCTTGGGAAAGGTATGAACCCCCTTATCCTCCTAGCTATGGCATAAATAGTACCACTACTGTTCTTCTAGGAGAATGGCTTTGGCATTAAATAACCTACAAAGGTTGATATGCCATTAAACAAAGAAACCAGAAACCATCATGTGCAATTTACTTAGTTTGTCCTTTGAAGTATCCATACAGTTGTTTTTCTTCCCATTTTTGTTTTCTAAACTTTTAAGATTGTTTTTCTATTTGTCTTTAAGTTATTTTAGTTGATATTGCTGTTACTGGTTGCTGTAATCAGTCTTTCTTTGCATTTTTTTGTGTATTATTATTATCATCATTATTATCGCCATTTTTGTTGTTGTTAAAATAGCTGTATTTTTAAAAATATTGAGTAATGCATGAAATAATCAAACAAAACAAAAAAAAAAACCACAGAAAAAAATTGTGTATATACATATACAAATTTGAGATTCTGCTCACCTGATCGACTCCGTCAAGTAAAAATTTATTCCGGCGATTAAAGTTATTCTTCTAGTTGCCTGGTGGTTGATAAAAGGTTGCTAAGAAACATGTCTCTTCAAATATAGAAAAAGGAAAACTGATTCTTTTTACAACCTCAAAGTATGCCATTGAAGATTCACAAGTTACTTAGAATGATCTATAATGACATTAGTGAATTCTTTGGTCTTGTGCCTGGTGCTTGACGACTGTCAAAATATCTGGTTAAAGAAAACAGAGTCGCATCCCCAAAATTATTCCGCAATCATCAAAAGAAAATCTGATAAATGGATTTAGAATGACCAGCACCCCCTCTCTCTTTGACGTCCAGTCATTGTAAACATTTGTATAATTAACACTTCCACAGTGGAGCCGATATTTCTATATTGTCCAGATTGAAGATGCTCACAGATTTTTTAATTTCATTTGGAAAAAATCATCCTTGACTCAATATCTATATTTGCTCCCCACTTACGAAAAGTAAAAGCAAACATTTGAAAGAAAGAAAAAAACATACTTTTGCCAATCATGCACCGAAAAAAAAAAATTATACTAGTGAATAATATTCATATTTTCTTCTCTTATTTTTTACCTCCAAGAATACCTGGAATTGTTTTGAAATTATTGACTATAATTGACTGAAAAGGGAGTCAGTGGAGTAAAATGATTTTGGGGTGAGTAAATTTCCCCTCACTCTCGACTGCTGCTCAAGTGATTTATTTTTCAAATCTCAAAGGCTATATATATATATATATATAAACACTTGCAATGCAGTGATTTATTTTATCACTTTTATACGACAAACAATTTTGAGTAATTTTGAATCTAATGTTCTGCCATTTTACAGTGAAAAATTCATGTTGAGAACTGTTCACAGTGCAAGGGAGGCAACTATTAAAACTCGAGATAAAGTAATTGTGAGATTATTGTATCCTGTTTGTGAAAATGTGAAGCGATGGTTGTTACATAATACAACCATAAGCATTATACTAGATCTTCAAAATGTGTTGCTAATTCAGCAACACTTTATATGACATTTGCTTCTTATTACCGACTCCTACAAAAATAGATAAATAAATAAAAATTAAATTGAAAAATACTTAAAAAATGAAATAAAATAATAACATATCGGCTGATTGGACTTAGGTCGCGTTACATTGAATGCATCGGTTCCTGCCAAATCACCGAAGTTTAGCAACAATGAGCCTTGTCAGTATTTAGATGACGGATCACTTAATAACAGCTGCTATGGTAATCAACAATTATGGAATTAGGAATGTAGTCATATTCGTTCTGTCTAATTCAGGGAGTCTGCTTACCAGACTCTCAGAGTTCAACAAGCGTTTGCGCTTGTAGAAGTCACTGCTCTAACGTGCAGAATAAACAAAAACAACAACACTTACCGGCTCAGCGGCCCCAGCTAGCATCCGGCTGGCAGACAAAAAGTAGAACGGGCAGTAATTCAATACCGAACCCGTAACACCCGAAAAAATGACTCAAGCAGGCTGGTGTATATATATATATATACTAATATGCCCACTCCCTGGGCTAGCAACTAATCACTATCAAGGGAATGGACTTGGCCACCTTTGAATAGTGGAACGTCCTAATGTTCATATAATCTCACTTCAACTCATAACTCAGGGTTACGCATGTGAGCATTGACTCATTGCTACTGAGCCTTACAATAGAATTCCAACAGCGCTGAATTGGTTTACAGGACTGAGTTTATCCCTTGCAGCTTAAGGCGTCCTTAAACGGGAATGCCAAGGAGACCAAGCCTTTTTTTTACACTCCTATATTTTTAATGGCCGTCGAGGACCACGTGGTACAAAAAACTCGAGAAAATAAGATTCTGATTCCCTTGTTCCCGAAACAAAAAGTGTTGGACGCCGGTTAATTAATTAGATTCGGGAGCCTATTTGTCAGGGAATTCACGTGAATTGTACCTCCAACTACGTCTGCGCCTTTGATTTTGTCCCGCGCAAAATAAATCGTGTGTTTGGAGCCGGCCACGTGACATGGTTAACTATACACTTCCGATAAGTCACTCTCTCATTCTATTAATAAAATAATAGTGTGTGTATATGTGTGAGTGTGTGTGTGTGTCTAACACAACTAGACTACAAAAGGATTACATATTTAAAATGTCTTTCTTTTTATGATTGGAAACAGGCAGTTTCTCTGAGACTAGAAAGAGTCTCGTAGTCAATGTATATTTTGAATGTCTGCGAGGCCGATCCATGTTGTTGCTTTTCACTCCTGTTGATTCACACTGGGGGGAATGTGTTGCCGCTGCGAAGAAATTGGGTAAAAGAGAGAAAGGGTGTTTGAAGACGACGTATTTATAGAAAATACGCGTCTTGTAGGTGGCTCCAAACGCAGGACGAAAATTTACGCGCAGACGTAGTTTTAAGCATGTCCGTGGTTCTCCTGGCCAATGGTTTCCCGAGACTGAATATGTGAGCGTCCGTCATCTTTGTTGTGGGAACAAGTGGCATACCGCCCACATTAAATTATAGAAGTGTAAAGTCCTATAAGTTACACATACACGCACACACGCACACATATTTAATAAAGTATATTCGAACATTCATACTGTCTTTGAAATGTTTCCTTTTTATGTACTTGTTAATACATAAATTTATTTTTTGTTTGTATTACCTTGTTGGAAATTTTCTTTTGTCTACGTCGTTTATATTGTTTGTAAATAACAACAATACCACCACAATAGCCACGCATGGGTCTCGATTCTTATATGTATCCCCCATTATAAAATGACCTTGTATTAAATCTCACCCTGTCAGAAGTCGGATAAATCCTTCATAGAGACTGTTGAACAAATAAAAAAGGTAAGGAAATAAACGAAGGGAGAAATAGATTTGGTTTCGTTGCGTTTTATGGCATATCAATGCTTGTGGGTTTGTTATATTTTGACCTTCGACCCAGCCCCAAAAATGCTATTCCTAGGTGATACACCGGAAGGAAGTGACACATTCCAAAGGCCAGTAATCGAAAGAGATCGCGTGGGCGGATTAAGGCTTATGATATGGGACAAGGTGAAGGTCTCATTGTGCCATTACAGTCATGCACCGGAAGAGAGTAACCTCTGAACTGCATGACAGTTATTTCCGTTTGATGACGATTAAACATTCGATTTCAAAGATCCAGTAGGCGATCGTGTGGGCGTTGAGTTATTATTTAACTCAGTTGAGTTTGGGTCCCAGGGCAGTTGCCAGCAGACTCCCAGAGGG
This sequence comes from Sepioteuthis lessoniana, assembly GCA_963585895.1. NCBI lineage: Eukaryota > Metazoa > Mollusca > Cephalopoda > Myopsida > Loliginidae > Sepioteuthis > Sepioteuthis lessoniana. The sequence continues at coordinate 97,605,394 of OY757912.1, forward strand.
TTAGAGACGAGATGTGGTAGGGAAGGCCACACCCGACCGAGGGGGACCTCGGAAACCCCCGAAGCAGTTGCCAGCAGACTTCCAGATAGCTAGAGACCAGATGTGGTAGGGAAAGCCACACCCGACCGAGGGGGCCCTCGGAAAGCCCCGATGGAGTAGACCCCAACATCAGGAGAACAAGAACGACACAACGTGACGGTCATAACAGTGGGGTCAAAATATGAAGTTTATGTTCGGTCTCCAGCATCCTCTCACATGCAAACCCTTAAACAACCCTTTCAAACCCTTGCAATAAAGTGAGAGGTGAATATTTTTTCTAAAGAAGTCTTCTTGTGTCCTTCATTCCTGCGTTATCCTTCATGCGTCTATCTTTCTGCGTGCGTCCGTCTTTACTATTATTGAGTCGTTATGATACGGCAAATGACTATATAACAGGTTATTCAATACCAAATTCTGTTTATATATATATATATATATATATATATATATATATATATATATGATTTGTAAGCAAATAGTTTGTTGATAACATTATTTCATACGAACCAGAGCTCATTTTTTTGCACACAATTGAATGGTTTCAAGTTCTATTATCCAACACTAATAATTCTACTTAATATTAATACTTTGATTGTACACTGTTAAATGGCTTCAAGCATTGCTATCTAGCATTAAAATTTAAATATTAATCACTTGTTTGCACATAGTTAAGTGGTTTCAAGTATTGTTATTTAACATTAGTAATTCTACCAGGATAAGAAGCTCCAACAAACGTATTACCTTAACTTAGCAACATGAAATATAAGAACAATGCTAGACAAACCCAACTTAAACAGAGCCGAAAGAAGGATCACTACAATATCTAAAGAGCTCGAAAAATACAACATTAATATCATGACTCTGAGTGAAGTCAGATTCGCTGAAAGTGGAGATATCAGAGAAGAGACGGGTTACTATTCCTACTGGAGCGGGAAAACTTCAGACTAAAGTAAAATTGGTATGGCTTTTTCAGTCAGGAATAACCAAATATGTCTGAGGAGCTAAAACCAGTTCGTGACAGACTTATCACGCTGAGGTTTCCATTTATCGACAGTTGATATCGTACCTTGATCGCTGCTTATGTCCAGAATATGACCTACAGCCCAGAAAAAATAAGCATTCTACGACCAGCTCGGCGAGATACTTCGTGCTATCTCAAATGCAGACAAAATCGTCCTTCTTGGAGACTTTAACCCACGAGTTGACCAATAACGTGATAGCTAGATGGGAGTTCTTGGTAAGTTTGAAACGGGGAAAGCTAATACCAATGGTAATATGCTGCTATCCATCTGCTCAGAACACCAGCTGGTCATAACTAGCACCTACTTCAAACATAAGCAAATCCACCATAACTCCTGGATGCATATAATATTCGAACGCTGACTCCTCATCAACTACACCATCCCGCAACAGTGTGATCTACCAGGCTTTCTGAGTATAAAAGCAATAAAAAGAGGCAACTGCAGTACTGACCATGTTATAATCAAGTCTATAACGAATGAAGTGGAGAATGAGGAAAAGCAAAATGCCTGTCAGGAAGCTCGCAACCAGCGCCAACAAGATCAACAGAATAAGGGATGACCTGCAGACAAGCTGAAATTCCAGCAGGTACTGTATAAGAAAAATGGAAGGCCTTCAAATTAACCATGTACCAGGTATCCAAAGAGAAACTCAGCGCTACAGTAAGGAAACAAATAGACTGGTTTGACGGAAACAGTACGGAGCTGAAAGAGCTTATTAACAACAGGAACCTAGTTTGGTATAATATACTCGGCAAAAACACCAAGTCTGCCAGGGGAAAATAAAAAACATGTATGCTTCTCCGACAGTGATGCAGAGAACTCAAAATAAATGGTGGCTGATAAAAGGGGGTGAATTCCAGACACTTACAAGCTCTAATGACTCCAAAGGTTTTTACCAGAGCATGAGAGATGTGTAGGGGCCAAGAGTGAACCACCCAGAACAACTGATAGTCCTTGACAACAAAACAATAATCACAGAGAAGAACAAGCTTTTTGCCAAGTGGAAGGACCACTTTGCCACACTGCTCAATGGACTGACAACAGTGGAATAACATACGGTTGATAACATTGAACAAAGGCCAACCCAATACTGTATGAGTATATGCCCATTACTGCTTGAATTGATAAAGGTTATATCAATGCTCTACGACCAAAAGTCTCTCCTTGCGTAGACGGACTGCACCAAAAAGTTATTAAGAGAGGAGGCTTGTAGAAGTATTCTAGTCCATTATAAAAGACGCTTGGAAAAACTTGGAAGTCTCTGCAGACTGGTAGGGCGCCCACCTAGTCACCATCTTCAAGAAGGGCGACAGACGAGATTGTAGTTTTTACCGTGGGATTTTGCTTTTCTCCATACCAGGGTAAGTGTTCGCTCGCATATTGATTAACAGACTATCGATTCCAGCATAGGATTTCCAACCTGAAGCACAATGTGGGTTTCGTGCAAACTGAGGTACCACGGACAAGATCTTCCTGTGACAAATACAGGAGAAATGCATCGAACAGAATATGCCCTTCAACGTGATATTTGTCGACTTCACAAAAACCTTCGAAACTGTGAACAGGGAAGTGCAATGGAACATCCCATGGAAAATAGGGTTCCCTGACCACTTTGCTAAGCTTGTATCTGTCTTGCATACAGGAATTGAAGATACCTGTCAGCTTAAGAGAGGAACATTTGGAACCATTTGAGGTTAGGAACGGAGTAAAACAGGGTTGTGTTCTTGTCTCCACATTGTTCTCGTTTTTTTTCCTATGGCAACCATTTAACTCTAGCAAATTGAATTATTAGTATTAGATAGCAATACTTGAAAGCATCTAACTTTGTGCATATAAAGCTATTAGTGTTAGCAATACTTGAAACCATTTAACTGTGTGCAAACAAATTAACCCTTGTTCGTGTAGAAATTGTTACTTATCAACTATTCGTTCACAAATTATACACATTTAAATAGGATTTGGCAAAAATAACCCAAAAGGGTTGATCTGCCCTTAAACACAATCAACGAATCAACCAACTTGAACACAACTGTATGGTTTCAAATGACTAACAAAGAACAATCCCTAGCAAAAGATTGAACAGTTCTATTTAACTCATAGATGAAACCCTCACTAGTATTTAGTATATGTTTGGTTCACATACACGATAAGTTAATTTGTAGTTATTTATGTGGCGCTGAACAAAATAACAAAACTTCTTTGAAGAACAACAATGAATGGTTTATTTTTATGACAGAAAGTAGACTTATGTCAGAGTGAGAAAAGGTTCCTTTTGGATATCAGGTAGCAGTGTCGCAGATAGAACGCCAGTTCTTTAGTTCTTTAGTGTGTAGCAGGTAGCAGCGTTAGTTCTTTTGTGTGTGCAGTTGGTAACCGCCGTTATCTTCTTTAGTGGGTATCTGTGGTAACAGTTATCTTCAGCGAAGATCGTCAATGCTGGGTTCCCGTGGCAGGCTAAAGGAGAGAGGTCTTTCTTCTTTGCTGGTCTTGTGCTCGCTGTTCTACTGACCGACTTCTAAAAAGGGCTAGAAAAATAGTTCTTGAGAGGAAGAAGGAATCAACGCGCTCTGCCCGCTGATTGGTCAGTGTGTGGTCGAATCGCTTGGCGGGGACACTGATTTTCAAGAGAAAATAGATCTGTGACTGCTATAAGTACTTCCACTCTGGGTCAGAGTGGACATGAGAGTAATAGTTATGAAGAGGTACTATTTACCAACCCCTCCGCTCGGGCAGGATATGACACAAGGTCAATTTTTAAGCAGAGTTTAACAGGTTTGAATTAAGAGTTCTTCCTTCTCCTAGACTAGTTGCCTAACCATGGCTGAAGAACCTAGTCTGTCCTACTATTTACCCATAGCTGGAGGGTATTAGTGCTATGTGAAATGCAATCAGTCTCGTCCAGGATTTGAACTCGTATCACCGTCTTCATTTCCTACGGCGATAACGACTACACCACGGGCACCTCCTAGTTATGAAGAGGTAGTTCACATTTCTCTTACTCCAAGACTGAAGCTTCACCATCAAATTCAGCTTAATGTCATACCCAGGATACGGAGAAATTGAAAAGTTCATGCGAGTAATAGGGTCCCGATAACACAAATACAAGCTGAAAGCATATTCTCTGCAACAATAACAAAATGGAAATCACTTATCCGAGATGAAATGATTAAGATGCTTAAACTGTAAAAAAAGTTTTTTTGAGTGTAAACTTATATGAACGAGAATGTTGCAAAGGAAAAAGTTATTGTTGAAGGAAAGTTTTGTATGTGACCACGCGGTGTGTTTTACTGACGATATTATGGAGTTACTTATGTTGTATATTGACCTTCGACCCGACCAAACATGCCATTCCAAAGTGATGCACCGGAAGGAAGTGACACATTCCGATGGCAGTTATGAGAAAAAATCGCGTAGGCGGGCTTGGCTGAAATATGAGACAAGGTATAAATCCCGTGGCACACTCATAGACTGATGCACCGGAAGAGAGTGACCTGTGAACTGCATGACAATTATTTCCTCTTGATGACGATCAAACATGCCATTCCAAAGATTGAGTGGGCGATTGAACTATTATATAACTCGGTGAAGACAGGAAGTCAGACGAGTTGGGGACCAGAGAAGTTGGAGGAAAGATGTGGTAGGGAAAGCCTCCACCCAGCAGAAGGGGCCCTCGGGACCCCCGATTGAGTTTGGGGACCAGACAAGTTGGTGAGAAGATGCTGGAATGAGAACATGCCCCAGAGAGGCTGGGCTCCCAGGCCTCCGGTTGAACAGTCCAGGAGAACGAGAACGACACACGGCGATGCCCGGAGGGGCTGGGGAGGTCAATGTGTTGCAGTCTTTGTTCGGTCTCTAACTCCCTCTCACACGCAACCTTTCAAATAAAGTGAGAGGTATATATTTTTTCAAGAGTTCTTCGCTCGTCTTTTATTCATTGTGCCATTATGATTCTGCTGCATATGTATATGTATTATGTGTTTGTATTAGTTAATCATGGTCATGGCTATACAACACTTATTCGGTGAGAATCTTGCTTTTAATTGTGGTATGTGGACGATCCAAGAGTGAAGGTGTGTCCACCTGTTTTCTTGTGTGTGTGGCAGCGAACTGTAGTAGACCAGTCGACTACATTGATAAGCTGATAGATTGAAAGTATCTGTTCTTTAGGCTGGTTAACAAAGTAATTAATGAAATAAGCAACTACTTTGCTTCAAGTCTGGATCCCGACTGATTGTTAGAATCTAACTAAATCCCAGACCCTGTTGCTTTTAACACGTCGTAGATCTCTTTCAAAACCCTATTTCATTTTGGTGCCAGTTTCACTTTCGGGAAGTGAATGGCCCATGAACTTCTTTTCACTCAAAGTTTCCGCCGTATCCACAGGTGTTTCACTTCGGGGTCACATATCCGTTGCTAGCTTCTGTTCAAATTTTCCCCTCAAGTTAAAGAAATAAAATTTATTAAATGTGTATATCAGTGTTTTATTCAATCATTTATACACTTCTCTGCTATATATATATATATATATATATATATATATATATACGCGCGTTATGTTACATTCTAAGTAAAATCTTATGATTCATAAACTTTTCATCGCAGTCAAAAAAGGAAAATTGATAAATAATTGAATAAAATAAAAAAAATTGAATGTCCTGTAGGCCATTCGAATTCATTGTCTTTTAGCGATAGAATATATGCACACAAAACGGAATATATATGCTATAATCAAACAGGTGATATCTCCACACTAGACGAAACCCCTCTTAAACTAGTAGACAAATTCACTTACCTAGAAAGCAGCGTCTCATCAACCGAAAAGGACATCGACACGCGGTTAACAAAGGCATGGACAGCCATCAATAGGCTATCGATCATATGGAAATCAGACCTAACCGATAAAATGAAACGCAGTTTCTTCCAGGCAGCTGTCGTATCGATACTGCTGTATGGATGCACTACATGGGCGCTAGCAAAACGGCTGGAGAAGAAGCTAGACGGCAATTACATAAGAATGCTACGAGTAATCTTGAACAAGTCCTGGCGGCAACACCCCACAAGACACCAACTATACGGCCACCTGCCTCCTACCACGAAAATATCCAAGTTAGACGAACCAGACATGTAGGACACTGCTGGAGAAGCAGGGACGAGCACATAAGTGATATACTCCTATGGACCCCCACATATGGCTGGGCAAAAGCAGGACGACCAGCACGAACATACATTCAGCAGCTATGTGAGGATACGGAATGTAGCCCTGAAGACCTGCCAGAGGCGATGAACCATAGGGAAAAGTGGCGAGAGAGGGTCAGGGATATCCGTGCTAGCTGCATGACATGATGATGATGATATTATTACGTGTAGTTATATTGTTATTTCCTCACTAAATGTTGTTAAAAAATGAACGAGAGAAGAACCAAGATGTCGAAAAGCTTTTATGATAGTTTTTAATGACAACGTGGAAAAGGGGTTTACGTTTATGCTGCAAGTCTCGTTGGAAGGAAGGAAGGAAGGAAGGAGTTATGGATTTTTAGCAGCTAAATGCCTGAGCGAAATGTGCATCTTTAGGGTTAAGGCATTGTTGAATGTGTGAGTGAGATATGGTCGCCATAGGTGTAGCAAAGGTCGTGTTTACTGGTTAAGGACAGGAATGATGTAGTCACCGAGGAATGTGTGGTTCTGGTTATTTTGGGGAGAAACGTGAACGTAATACCCGTCTGCTGACTATCTTTTTACTACTTCACAAACCGGTATCTGAGTGCACATAGAAGTTTTGGAGTTTCTGTCGAAGAGAATGGTGGAAGCATCTTTTAGCGCCTTATTGCCGTGGCCCACTTCACTCTGAAAGCGCCAAAGCTGTCGTTAATCCGCTATAATGCGGCTAGTGCTACTCTTCTATTTGAAATAAATTCTTATATCTCCTGTTTCAGCAACATTCATCTAAGAGCTCGCAACAAGTGGACTGGAGAAGCAGAAGAGCTTTCAATTCTTTCTCTCACACAACATAGCTCCTGCTATTAAATCGGTCTATATTTATATTAAACTAAATTGATTCATACACTACCAATCTAACGTATTGGGCACTTTCTAAAAATTTGTATTTCTCATTCAAAAATGGTTATTTTTGATGAAACTAGTTAAGCACCACAATGTTTTTTATTCATTATTCTAAATACAAAACTTCCTCAGTAACTTTGACCTTAGTATAACCAGATATCTTTTGAAAAATTGATTTTAATTTTTTCTTCCTCAGTACTTAATAAAACGTTTTCCAAAAGTTACATAATACCACCACTTGAACTCATATCAGACTATAGTGTGGTGAATTACTGCTTGCTAAATACTACCTGTTTTACCTATGAAGAGGACAATTTTATTCAGAGACACCAGCTTGCGTGACAAAAGTCTGACTGCTCCAAACAGCACTGCACAACTGAAACAATGTCGTAAAAAAATTGTCAGCATCCACTGTGAAGAGAAGACTCTGTGAAGCTGGCCTATATGGCAGAATTGCTGTCAAGAAACCACTGTTGAGGAGGCAAAACAACATCAAAAAGCTTCAGTGGGCCAAGGCGCACAAAGCCTGGATACTAGAGTAACGGAATAAAGTCCTTTGGACTAACGAATCAAAGTTTGAAATCTTTCGGTCAAATAGGTGAGTCTGTGTGCGGCGAAGAGTTGGTGAAAGAGCTGCAACCTTCTGTATTACACCAACTGTAAAGCATGGAGGAGGCTCTGTTATGGTGTGGAGAGCTTTTGCCACTTGCAAAGTCGGGGATGTGCACCAGCTAAGGGCAAATTGAATCAAACTCGCTATCACAGCATACTGCAGCATCATGCGATCCCATCTGGAACGCGGCTTGTGGATCAAGGATTTGTACCGATGCAAGATAATGATCCAAAGCATGCAAGTAAATTCTGCTAGAAGTACATGAAAAGCGAAGAGGAATAGCACGTTCTTCAATGTCTTGGCCAGCGCAATCAGCGGGCTTAAATCCCATTGAAGTGGTGTGGGATGAACTTTACCGATAAGTAAACAAACCTCAAGTGTGGCTCACCTCTGGCAACTCTTTCAGGAAAACTGGGTAGAATTATCTTCAGTCTACCTCCAGTCTTTGGCGGAAAGAACGCTCAGAATGTGTGAAGCAGTGATAACTGCCAAAGGGGTCATTTTGATGAATCGAAAATTTAAGAAGTTTTTTGTATTTACTGTGGCTTAGGAAGACTTGTATTTAGTATAATAAATAAAGTCATCGTTGTGCTTGTTTCATAAAAAATAACACTTTTCGGATGAGAAAAAATTTTTGAAGGTGGCTAAACACTTTTGACTGGTAGTGTATATTGTAAGTGGATCACGTTCAAGAGTAACATTTCTTCAATCCAATAATGATTCCTACACTAGTTTTTGATATTTTTAGCATGTTGGCTATTTTTTGCATTGTATAACGTAAATGGTTCTCAAGAATTACTGTCTATTCAACCGTATTTAATTTACAATACCTTTTCCATAAGCGACACAAATCTTTTGTATTTGAATCATATTTTTACCTTTTATAAAATAAAGAAAGTATAATAAACCGGAAAAGATGCTTATTCCGTGGACCTTTACTGCTAGAATCAAGGAGCATAATATGTTAAATAACATGTTACGACGATAGAGTGTGTCAAAAATTAGCGAAACAAGTTACAGTAACAAAATGTTGTTTAATATGTAGCAGAAGAGTCTTCCAGGTAACTGTGATAAAACGTTAATGCTGAAAATAATTTTTATTAAAAGATGCAATAGTTAGATAAAGAACAGGAGGATGACTTGAGCAGACCTTGTCTTTTTATTCATTTGTATATTTTTGGTTATAATGTTTCACAAATATATTTTCGTTTGTGTATTAATTTTGTATGTCTACAGTTTACAATGAGAAATGTGCTCAATTCAATAAATATGCTAGATTTTAGGTTTTAAACTGCAATGACTAACATACGAAAAGTTAACAAAATTATCCGAATGCTAGTCGCTGTATAAAGTACAATTCTACCTGAATTACCTAGTAGACTTTATCTCTGCCTAGCCCAAGAAACTATCTTACTGTAACTGTCAGGCTTGGCGAAGAGGAACAGAAACGTATAAAAATAAAGGAGACAGAAAAGGGGAATGGGAACGCTAACTTTTTTTACCTGAAAGAGAAGTGTTTCTATTGAAAGAAGAGAGGGTGGATGGTATACCTCCTCAGCAACAGAAAGAAAAGAACACGTGGAATCAATTTCTTCTTAAAAGAAGGTGGACAGCCGAGTTTCTACGCTGAAAATATTCCCTTTTCTTTCTCAGCAGTCCTACACCCAAGCTCGTCTCTTATGGTGCGTCGCCGAGACTCAAAACGCTTCAGTATTTGTTATCCGTCCCATCACTGGACAAATATGGCACAAATAACGACATCATTATAACCTAAAAAAAGAAGAGGGTATAAAATATAGATCCAGATCTTAGACTTTGTTTTGAAGGGGACAGCATACCAAAATCACAATTAGCCTGCAGTAAGCTTATTGTTTCAACGAGTAACAAAAAAACCTGTAAGGAAAAGAGGCTTTGCCTAAGTGACTAATAGGCCTTTCACTCAAGCAACATTGCTTAAGAAAAAACTGCCCAATGTCGAAGGCGAATAAACAAGAGCTCACAAAGCAAAAAGAGCGAGCCAGGCAGAGCCTTCTGCTCAAGTCTGAAGAAAACCAAATCGAGAGGGAGATCTCTTGGCGGGTCTCACTTAAATAACACTAGGGGCGTTATTTCAAAACAGCCAATCATATTCGAGCAGGCATTAACTGCCGAATTTACAAATTCCTATGGTACATTAAATTTTTTTTGTTGTTTTTTTTAATTGGTTACTTGTATATCAGTCCCAAAATCTTTTTAGGATTAAACTTTGTTATTGATTGTGAGATTCGGAACTGATATTTTGGAGTAGCAGTAAAATATGTTAGGTATATTTTCTTGGAATACTTGACTTCAACTGTATAGGCAGGGGATAGCTGATCTAAGACCAGCAAATTTTGGTGGTGTAATAGGGGAAAGTTATTCTAGGAAATGATGACACACTTTTTTTTTAAGGAGAGGGTAATTTTTAAGTGTGATGAAACACCCTAACTTAGAGATCATTACAAATCAAAAACGATCTTTTAAAGATAAAGTTAGTTAAATGCTCCTAACGACAAAAACAAATAAAATTTTTTTTTTGATAAACACATTATTTTGATTAAATTTTGCTTAGTCTGACACACAGGCCATAAGTTGCTTACTGTACATCACTGTTCCAAAGCAGTCACTCATCTAAATACTGAAGAGACACATTACTAATCAGGTCTACATGACTCTTCTAAGTATTCTAGCTGATCTTAGCAGTACTGTGGTCTAGACGGTCTCCATTCTTCCTTTGATTTTAATTTCCTCCAGTTTCCTTTCTAAAGTCTTGGAGAGCGTTCCAAGCCACCAACTACAATTGATATCACCATCATTCTCATGTTCCTCAGCATTTCAGCTCTCTGGCAAGGTCCTAGTATTTAGCTATCTTTTCGCTTCCTTTTATTTTTACTCGGTAGTCCGCTTGAAATTGAAACTTGACTTGCTGTCGCGTAGACTTCAGTTAAAACCTACCATTTAAGACTGGAGTGAAAAACTCGTAAAGAATATAATAAGGAAAATAATAATAATAATGTCAATTCATGTTGAAAGCACCGGTTCCCACCAAATCATCGAAGTTAGGCAGTTATGAGTCAGTTCAATACTTAGATGGGTGGTCGCGTAGGAACAGTGGGTACTGAAAGCAACCTATGACCTGTGTATCAGACGAAGCAAAATTTAGTTAATAAAATAAATAAATGGAATATTGGATCATATAATGATACCCAGTCAAATATTAGGTGATGAGTCTACATGAGACTTATTGCCCGATATTTTACTCATAGCAGAATGCTTGATTGGGTGTGATGGGCATAAGTGATGAATCATTCATATACGACCTGTTCAAAACATACAAGCTTTCGGTTTTAACCGAAAAGATCCGGATCTTTTTGATGTTATCATCGTCGTCCCTGCTACTCAAAACTAAAATCCTCCGTGAAAGACAAATGCTGAGTCCCCCATGACGTCACCTGACGAAATGTAACCACTAAATTTACGAGAGATTTTCTGTTGTCAACACACGAACTATTTTTCGAATTTGATTAATTCTTCTGGTCGTTTCGGAGACAGTTCTTAACTACAGGATAAAATACATCGTATTTAAAAGCTCCTCTTCGAAGTACGATGAGGTATTTCATTATCACTTATATTTGAAAGAGGAACTGCCTGTACGCGATAACACTGAATTTTCTTCACTAAAAAATAAGCAGCTTGTTATTTCTATATAAACACAGTAGTCAGTGATCCCCAGACCAAGGCGTTGCCGCGCCTACGTGTTCAGAGGAGAGGTATCTGTGCCTCTCCAAACAGCCAACAGCCGGTGTGGGATCCAACCAATCACAGCCGCAGACTCAGCACAGCCGATGCTAGTTTCGAACTGAAGCTCTCTCTTTTCAGAGCAAATTTCCGAAAGTCATAACCAGCTCTTTTTTAAGCTAACTTCAGAAAGTCTTCTGAGGATCACCTGTTGTATTCTCTCTACACCCCCTTGCAGATACCATGAGACGACGACACAGCAACCAGCCACACTTGCAGCAAGCTAACAGCACCTGTTCCTGCGTCACCAAGCAACAGACACCTGCAGATCAACTCCGGCTTCACCAAGCAGCCGACACATGCATCGCCAAGCAGAAGACACTTGCAGCAACAGTTCCAGCATCACCCGGCAGTAGAAATCACCAGACCTGCATCTGCATCCCTTCACCAGCATCTGCATTATCAGACCAGCTCCTACATCTACGAACTAGTATCTGCATTTCAATACCTGCAACAGACCTGTCGCGCATGGTTACTCCGACTGTATCTTGGTCCCTGAGCGGACCAACAACCAATTTCGTTGTTTCCGATTCGCTAAATAAAAGCCTGGCTGTTCGAATTAACTCTCTTTTCTTTGCCATTTTTATCTAGTTTGTTGCCAATCACTTATTTTTTTAAAATTTGTAAGGTTGACGTATTTATCGACCCAGCAACAATGTCATTAGCAACGTATATTATCATATTTTCAAGAAATAAAATACCTAAGAACAATTATATTTAAAGCAAATTATCATATAGAAAATACTGCATTCTAAAATATCTTTTTTTATAATAGATTATGAGATTTCTTTTTCGGAAAAAATCTAATATATATATATATATATATATATATTAAAAAAAGAAAAATAATGAATAATTAGAATACAATGCCTGAAACATTAATTCTTATCCCTGTCAACACAATTTTAACGAATAAAATTAGAATTGAAATATTAACAAAAAATCCCACTCTGATTGAAACGATTCGGTTCTTCACTTGTTAATTCAGTTTCAGTATTATCAGGTATCTGTTGTGGGTGTTATTATATGATTCAATGTTCCATTTATAATAACTTTTTCTATATCTTGAAAAATTGAAATTTGAAACCGAAAACATTAAAAGAAAAGAAATCAAACCCTCTCGGTGGGTAGTAGCTAACTCGCTGGATTGCAACATCGTAGTAAGCGAGTTCGAACTTATATTGCCTATTGGACTAATACATTTGGGAAAGGCATGAAGCCCCTATCCTTCCGGCTATGGGTTAAATAGTACCACTACTATCCTTCTACAAGCATGGCTTTGACGTCAAATAACCCACGAAGGTTGATATGCCATTAAACAAAGAAACCAAAACCAACCCAAACAAGAGAGAGAGAGAGAGAGAGAGAGAGAGAGAGAGAGAGAGAGAGAGAGAGACCAACTATAGGTTAAGTAGTACCACTAATGATCTACTACAAGGATGGCTTTGACATCAAATAACCCACGAAAGTTGATATGCCATTAAACAAAGAAACCAAACCAATCAAACTCTCTCACCATGTCACCCAGTTCCACTCATTTTATACAACAGAACTCAAACCCACTCATCAGCAAAATAAATTAAAACACTTAGGAAGAGAATTCAACAAACATATATTTAGTTGAAGGAATTTAACATCAACCAGGTGTTGATCCGACAGCAGCTACCAACACAATGAATAAGATATGTTTTTGCTCATGTAGGCTCCACACAGCTTTCGTTAAAAAACTAAATTAACAGACAAGTTAAAAAGTCCTCTTTCAACTAATCATAAACTTCCCCCACTAATTTTTTCGGAGACGATTTTGATCCCAAACACGGCTATAAAACGGTCAACAAAAAGTCACGGATGGCAGTTGACATCGGAACTTCATGCTCTTCTGGGCCGTCGCCTGGCATTGGTACCGGGCATTTGTTTGCGAAGTATGACACCTTGGCCTCAGAGGGCCGTCCCCCTCCCGGGTCTTTGCCTGCTTCGGCAGGACTGTGTTTATTTTATGGTGCTTGAGGCTCCCTATTAGGGAAATGCCAACGATGTCAAGTATTTTTGCACCTGCTGTGCATAAGTCTCGATTCATTCCAGGCCCCCACCATAAAATGGCCTTGTGCCACATTCTAACACAGTAGGATGTCAGATAAATCGAAGTTGACACCGGGACTGGTACCAGAGAGAATTTTCATACATTACATTTCGGACAAAATCAAAAACCGCTGACAGCCTACCAACCCACACGCATCACCACGTTGCATACAAGAAAACCCCCTGACAGCCTACCAACCCACACTACATCACCACTCTACACACAGCAAAGTAACCCGGCCAAGAAAGACTTACACCCATTCGCCTCCTATCACCTATCCGGAAGAAGAAGAAAGCCTGTATCTTTTCTAAATCTACCAACTTCTGTTTATTTAAAATAAACGAAATTAAATCCAATTTCCTCGTCTTGCAAACATACGCTTGTCTATAACACTCAGAAAAATATTTGATTTATTCGAGGCTAAATGGAAATTAAATTTGGTTACCAGGAGTGCATCAAGTAAAAAAAACTTGAGAACTATTTTAGATAAATGCATTTTTAATGTTGAACTGCAACTATTTTGCAGTAAAAATAAAAGTCAAGAAATTACTGCAACGTTTTCTTGATCAATGTGTTTATTTATTTATCAAAATAAAAATCGCACATACCTCAGATTTAAAATTATTTTAAAAATCTCCCTATTAAGGTGGGCCTATCTGGAAAACTAACTTTAGAAATACTGGCCCGAACATAAATACTTGAGAAGAATACGCCACTACCCTAACGTACAAAACTTATTTTATTAATTACTCTCACGGTTGAGTTGGGTACATCTTGTGGATTAGCTGTTAGCGAGTTCGATTCTTACTAAATATCTCATATTTCTAGCTTCTGCCAAAATGAGCTGAGTTAGTGACTATTCTGGGTTGAAAGGGGATGATTGGGGAGAGTATATGTCTCTGAGATGTAGAAGTTGACGCATACACACACACATACACACACGAGCGTGTACTCAGCCACGCATACACAGACACATACATACATACGCGAGAAACAAATAAATATATCAAAGTACACCATCCTAGTGCAATAATTAACAAACAATTCACGCTGATTCATTGCTTTTGGGTGAAGGGTTCGATTCTCACTCGGTGCTCCATGATAGTTTATTTCTAACAAAGAAACAAACCGACCACGTGAGGCACTTGATTTGGCCAGAGTGGAAAAGGGAGAAGTTATCCCAGATAATACGGCACCAAAAAGCTACCTCCCACTATTCGTCAAAAAGTACTATTGGGCCCTCGTACGAACCAGGGGACCAGACTGTTAAGGCAGAAAATAATAGCCAGCAGAAAGGTTTCGTTATTCGTTTCTTGAATAGCCGATAAGTATTCAAACAGGCAAGAAACTAAAACAGGCAAGAAGCAAGAAATAAAACTAAAATCAAACGAAAGTCGACTACCGAAATTCTACGAAGTTAAACAACTGAAAGAAAATTCGACCCGAGAATTCTGCTGAAAAGATAACATGACAGAAGACTCAAAATTAAATGAAAACTGAAACATTTCGACATCCCCCCCAAAAAAAAAACCAAACAAAAAAACAGTTAAATTCAAAGAACTGTTTTCCGGACACTCTCTCAGATAAATTCCCGCAAATTACATTAAAATTTGCAACAGTTTATCTTTTCTATCCCTTTCTTCCTTGTTTCTTTTGTATAAAATTATTTAAAAAAAAATTTATTGTCTGTGTTATCTTTTTGAATCAGTATCCGAACTAGAAAGGTGCGGAACTTAACGTTTGAAATTACACACTAAAGCTCCCTAAGAACATATCAAGTTAAATAATAAATTTGGCTTTAGTGTCATTCTCTTCATATTAAATTTTACTTTGAATTCTTTTATATTGAATTTTGTACTTTAAATTCTTTTACCATACCATACATGTGACCTTATTTTACCATACATGTGACCTTATTTCAATTCTAAGATATTTTTAGTTTTTTGGGTCCATAGCCTGGTATATTAAAGCTAGCAAGTTTGCAGACCATTGTTAGTGAGTTCGATTGTTAGTGAGTGTCTCATACTTGTAGCTTTTGTCAAAATAAGCTAAGCTTAGCAAATGACTCCACTCTCCGGGGTTAAAAGGAATTTTTGGAGAGAGGATCTATTACTCGGATACACTTGTTTTCTCTCTTACACACACACACACACACATACACACACGCACGCGCGTGCGCGCGCGAACTCAAACAGGCATACACAGACATAATAAATAAATAAATAAATAAAAGGGTGCACCATTGCAGTGTAAGGATTAAAAAGCTTGTTTCGCAGATTCATTGCTATTGAATAGCGAATTCGGTCTTTCCGAGGTGCTCCATACCTGTGGCCTTGTGCTTATTCAAGGCTATACTTATTTTTTTAGGGCGCCTAACCTGGTAGACAATAGCTAGCTCAGCAGACGATTGTTTGTGAGTTATATTCTCACTTGGTGCCTCAAAAGTTTTGCTTTGAAGCTCAACTGAGAGATATAATGGTTAACGATCTCGGCTAACAGACTATTAATAATCGTGAGATCGATTCTCACTGGGTGCCAACTACTTCTAAACTTGTATCACAACTTCACAAGCTTAATAAATTGAATAAAAATTCAGCTTAATGAATAACTAACAATCAAATAAAGAAAATAAAATTACTTGAGAAGTTAAAAGCTGTTTACCCTTTTGAGTGAGAGGGACCTTATTATAAACCCGACCTTGTAAAGGGAGGCAGACGGATAGCTATAAGCTCAGTGGTAGACGAGTCCCCACCTGTTGAGCATGAAAACCATTTGTATAATATACACACACTTATTTGAAGGTCTACCTGCTGAAACAGGCATTTTAGTTATCTTTTTTGTTTTCATGCTTGGAAGCTGGTTTTAGAAAATAAATAACACTTATTTCATTCATTCTTTTTTATCGTCTACTGTTCAGAGGGTCAAACCGGCAGCTGTGTATCCCAATCCGTAAGTTTATCGACATAGTTTTGCTTATAAATTATTTTTAAATATAGGAAGGAAGAGGCAATAACCGCAATTTATTTGCTTTTTACACATATATCTAAGTAATTAATGATTATTTGATTAGTTAAAAAAAAAAAAAAATTATTTACGATACTTTTAGCTAACATATGTATATTTTCACAAAAATCTCCGGTTCTATTCAATGTACTACACAAATAATTTTATATCAGATTTTCTTCACTCTTTCTTTGTGAGCACATTTTGATGAGAGTTTGTTTTTTTTATTTACTTTGGGAAATATTTTTTTATTAGGTATCCATTTCCTGCGGAAAACTTAAATCATTATTACTTTTGTTTTATTCAAGCAGGCTTAGTGTGTACGAATATATATATATATATATATATATATATATATATATATATATATATATATATATATATTTTTTGTCATCCACAGACAGACTGTTTCGTTCTATCAGAACTCTTCAGTGTGACTAGACAAGCAGGACGCTCGAAGCCGGGATCGAAATATATATATATACACACACACACACACACACACACACACACACACACACATACATATATATATATATATATATATATATATATATATATATATATATATATATATATATATATATATATATATATATCCTAGATTAACAGTTTCGCGAAGCCTTCCTTTAAGAAGTTCGATCTTTGGGTATTTCAGGTCTGAAAGCAGAAGTTAAACAAAAAAGAAAGATAAATCGACTTACTTTCAATGATTAATCGGGCGAGTGCACACTTTTTATTTTTTAGTTTAATTTTTAGAATTTTTATTTATAATTATTTCGACTAGTAAATTAAATTCTGAGTGATAAGTAGTATGGTAACCTAGTGTCGTGGTAAATTTATTTATGTATGCTAATTTACTGTTTTCGACTGTCAAGCTGTGAGATTAGTGTTCTCTTATTTTTTTTAAGGAAGAAACGTTACACTTTCGCTCGAACATTTTCGATGCTTTTATGTATCTGTAACACATCAAAAACATCCCATCAAAGCATTTTTTATAAGAGCAATACACTTAAGATGCCCAAAAGTAATTTCTTAACAAAAGTTAATGTATACAAAGACATTTGAAAGAATATAATATGATATTCGGATTTATCATATAGAAAAGAATAAGTTTCAGTAATTTGATTCATTTAAAAATATTTTGCAAAAAGTTCAACAATTATATATCATCTATCAACCGTAAGTCGTGGTTTGGAGCGGGAGAGACTAAATAAATATGAGAAGTGGCTGAATTAGAGCGAGTTGATTTTTTAAAAATCGTGGATGTTTTATCTATTTTTTAAGGA
Organism: Sepioteuthis lessoniana; assembly: GCA_963585895.1. Classification (NCBI taxonomy): domain Eukaryota; kingdom Metazoa; phylum Mollusca; class Cephalopoda; order Myopsida; family Loliginidae; genus Sepioteuthis; species Sepioteuthis lessoniana. The sequence continues at coordinate 97,623,316 of OY757912.1, forward strand.
AGAATAATTGCTGAAAGTTAATCTTATCTGTATTACATTACCGCAGACGCTTCTTCAGAAGTATATTCTGGACAAGTACCTTCTCTGAGTTGATATATATATATATATATATATATATATATATATATATATATATATATATATATATATATATATATATATATTAGCGGGTCGAATGTTCGCCAGTGGTCCGAGAAACTGACGTTCGATCGCAGGTCGAGTCCTGACAAAGACTCAAAAAATGGTTCTTGATGCCTTCTTGCTTAACACTCAGCATTATAAGATACGGATCAAGAGTAAGTGGAGCAATCCAGGAAAAGAGTGGCGCTCTTCCCTACACCTCAGTGTGGTAGCTATTGAAAAGGGTAGCCTTCGATTACGCTCGGCCAACTTATACTAGTGCGGCATGTCTACCCTAGTTGGGTTATTTTTTGCCAAAACTTTTCCTTTTTTTTTATCTTTTGCAGAAACTAATTGTTGTGGAACCACTTATAATTTCGAAAAAAAAAAAAAAAAAAAAAATCACTACAGCTACAAAATAAAATTTACCGGTATTAGAACAGATTTAATCATAAAGTGTTTTTTGTTTTATGTATAAACATAATTCATATTTTTGTGTAAATGCCGATTGCTTTAAGCAATACTTTTATGTATTTGCTAGATTGAAATTCGGAATTATGTTTTCAGTTTCAATATCCACACTTTCTACACGACATGATCTATTTAGGGTTTCGATCCCTAGGCATTGCATTGTTTTTATGATCGTGCTTAGTAATTTTTATTTTATTTTAAGTTGATGTCTCCTTTGAGTTTAACCGGGGTAATTTAAATGTGTGTTGGTCTTTTATTGATCACTTTGGTATTGATATGGGTTTTTCTCAATTGATCAATGAGATCTTCTTGTTTTTGTTTTATTGGTTTGGCTTTTGAGTATATATATATATATATATATATATATATATATATATATATATATATATATATATATATATATATATATATGTCTTCGATAGCTATTGGTGAACGGATTAGAGATCTATGTGACCTTTTGTTTTATAGGAGATTTTGTATTTTTCTAGGACTGGTTTGTGTATGAGCAGGAGATTTTGTGTGTTTTTTTCTTTGATTATTTCATTGGATTTTTTAAAATTTCGTTTGAAAGTTCTTTTAGTTTAGCTTGTGCTTTTGTTTGATGAATTGGGGCTGATTGTAGTTTTTTTTTCAATTGCTCCTGAAACTTTGGCCAATAATTTGGTTCTAATTAGATTAATTTCTCAACGAGAGCTCTTTAATTGCCTGGTTGTTTGTTATTTCTGATCGGTTTTATGAGGTATCAGAAGTTTGAATGTGTTGGGAAAAATTATGAAGTTGGTCATTTACTTTTTCTTCTTTTCCCCATTCACTTATTTTCTTTTGGTGGTTGTTCCGACGGAAAAGAAATGAAAACGAAAAAAAAAAAAAAAAAAAAAAAAGACAGGGATACTTTCAAACTCAACTTTTATTCTCAGGTTTACAACCATTTCGTGGAGGGAACGTTTTTCCTGAACCAGTAAAACAGCCGTGATCCTAGTCGGGCTGTCTATCATGATCTGAGGATTTTTTTTTTTTTTGCGTCAGGAAGCCCATCTTGCGTAGATTATCGTTCTAGTCAGATGCCTCCAGGGAGATAGTTATTTATTTTATTTGTGTTTATTTTTTATTTTTTTTATATTATTGGATTTTCTAATCTATTATTCAATCCTCACAGATTCATCCTCCGTGTTACAGTGGCGTAAGTGTTCGCACCCCATGTCGGATTTTACTATCCTACTTGCTTAAAATTTTTTTACTCCCTCTCTAGTCCAGTTGGCTGGAGCTGTATAATATACAGACTGCATCTCTGCAGAGGGGTAAGATCCCCTCCCAATAGATGACACTAAAAAATCTGAGAGTGAGGCTCCAGTAATGTTGGAGTTTTGGAGGAATACTCTCAGGTTCACTCCGGTTGAGAGGGTCCTATCTTTAGGTCAAAGAACTGTCTGATATTTAAACTGAGTGTAAACAATAGACATGCTAAATTGAATTGTTTGAATGAACTGTTTGATCAGTTGACTGTGTGTAAACAAATGACTGATGTTTAATAGAATTGTTAGTGATACATAGCAATGCTTGAAACCATTTACTGTGTACAAATGAATGAGTAATGTTGAATTGAATAATTGGTGTTAAATAGCAATACTTGTAACCACTTCACTGTATGCAAACAAATGAATAATATTGAATAGAATTATAAGTGTTAGATAGCAATAATTGTAACCATTCAAATGTGTAGAAACAATAGCAAACAAATGAGTTCTAACTCGTTTAAAAATGAAACTACCGACAAACTTATCTCTTACATACGTGGAGCCTTCAATAAGTTTCCAGACTATTTTTGTACAGGCATTGAAAATTGTCATAGACCCTTGAAAACTCAATATGTTATTGCTATACATCTTATGAGATGACTGACCACTTTTTATGATTTCAGCTTCAAATGAACTACAGCAGCAATTGGAATACACCCTACTAAAGCCTAATTGTCACAGCTGGTGAATTTCAAAAATGCAATCTGACACTTTAGAAGAACGATATGCAATAAAATTGTGTTTTAAACTTGGAAAAAATGCTGCCACAGAAACGTATGGAATGCTTCACACTGCTTTTGGGCCATGTTGCATGAATCGAGCATCAGTTTTTGAGTGGCATAAGAGATTCAAGGAAGACAGGGATAGAGTGAGGGATGATGAGAGGTGTGGGAGGAGTAAGAAAGTCAATACACCTGAGTTGATTGGCCAAAGGGTTAGGGTTATTGTGTTGAGGTTTTAAGGGAGTTCAGGAGGAGATTCCGTCAGAAGAGGCCAGCACTCCTCAAATCGGGTCAGTGGTATTTCCACCAGGACAATGCACCAGTCAACAACTCCATCCTTGTCACAGACTATTTGACCAAGATGGGCATCAAGACAGCTCCTCAGCCTCCCAATAGTCCAGACCTTGCTCCCTGTGACTTTTGGTTATTCCCTAAGCTCAGAGGCTGTCGTTATGAGACAATTGAGGAGCTGAAAGAGGCTGTGACGAAGGTCATTGACACGCTCACACAAAAGGACTTCCATGGGGCCTTCCAGAAGTTGTTGGAACGGTACAAGTGCATTGCAGCCGGAGGAGATTACTTCGAAAGGGACTAGAGTTTCATGAGTGTACTATCAATAAAAATGCCCATACGAAAAAAATCTCGAAACTTATTTAATGATCCTCGTATTATGTATATCTATCTAAATATGTGCAAACAAATGACAGATGTTAAATTGTTACTATGACATAGGAATACTTGAAACTATTTTACTGTGTGCAAATAAATGATTTATAATAAATGCTATTATTCGTATTAGATAGAAATACTTAAAACCATTTCACTATGTGCATAAGAGTAACTGAAGGACAATCATATTAGGTACTAAGCCTTGACATGACCAGCCGATTGATCGCATCGGGTCGCTCCGACCGCCTGTAAGGGCCAAAATAGAGTACTTTAAGTCAATTGACCACCCGGTTGCTGGGTCAAGGACTGCTTAGTCGTCAGGATCCGGTCCTCAAGCATTACGGGTACCCTCGTTGGAAGGGTCTTATTTTTCTGTAGAGGTGTAGTCGGTGTATTTTATAACCCCAGCCGACAAGGCACACACACACACACACACACACACACACACACACACACATATATATATATATATATATATATATATATATATATATATATATCACACTTAAACAAGTCGGATAGGAATAATGAAACCATATTAAATATATCAGTGTCTGTTTATTTTTTTAAAAACTTTTGGTCCTTCTTTAGAAAATAAACCAATTTTTTTTTAAAGATGGTTCACTCGTTGGATTTGAATTCAGTCTACTTGAGTTGATTTTCATTGTATAATCTGACATGTTGAAGAACAATTATCGGTGAAATCATGAGAAAAATTGAATCATTCAGTTATATTCCAGTTGAAAAAGAAGAAAGCAATGTTTTTTAATACCTCCCCACCAGCCGAAAAAAAAATTGGCTCACCTTGTCAGCAGGGGTCGTAGAATTTGCCGACTGCACCTTTGCAGAGGGGATAAGATCCTATGAGTGTCCTGAATACGACACTAAATAGAATTTGACGGTGAGGCTCCAATCTTAGAATTGGGTAATGTGGAATACTCCTTCATTACCATTTATCCATGGTTCACTCTGACCCTGAGTGGTTGTACCTGTTAGGGTCTCATTTACTAAGGATTATTATCCTTATTAGTTATTTGAAACCATACATCTGCGTGCAAAATATTTATATTACATGGGAATACTTGATAAATTTACTGATGTTAAATATCAATACTTGAAACCATTTAAATGTGTGCAAGCAAATGATTAATATTAGATTTATTTATTAAATAGGAATATTTGAAACCATTTAACTGTATGTTAACAAACGAGCTCTATCAAAACCTTAAAGAATAACGTTACTTACAAGCTATTCGCTTACAAATCATATTAAAACAGAATTTACCATTAAATAAATTACAAGCATCGAAACAAACACAGGCAGAAAGCTGTTTTGTCTTTTCACTCAATTCCCACCCCTAAAACCTATTCGGTGACATTTCATCGATAATCTAAATCAGGGTTGTTCAGTTTGTTTTACTTAATACACCACTTGAGACCAGATTTAATTTCCATATAAATTGAATATTAAATTACAAAATGTAGCTAATTTATCAGTGTTTAATCGAATTAGCACGAGTAAAGAATTAGTAAACTATAAATGCAAATTGAATTTTTTTTAATGGTAAGGATGGAATTGATTGTTTAAAAGTGTTTTCGGTTTCAAGATTTAAATTTTACAAACAATAGTTATAAGTGGAATGTTGAATAGACACAAATGACCCAACAAATATCTGGCAATATTGAAACTGACCTTAAAAAGTGAAGATCCAACCCTCATCGGTCAGAGTGGAATGTTTTGATGTTAATAATAATAATATAACTTTAAATCTTATTCATTAAAATTTTGTTACCATTAGTAAGAATTAAAATTTGCGGCATTGTATTTTGATTTTTGTTTTTAAGATCTATATTTTTTATTTTTATAAAATATTTTTCCTTAAGCACATTTCATAACCTATTCTAAAAAATGGATATTTCTTTTTACAATTCACAATTATTTTGATAAAGTAATTCATTTACAATATCATCATCATCATTATCATCACGAATATCCCTGGGCCTCTCTCGCCACCCCTCCCTATCGTCCATTGCTTTCGGCAGATCTTCATGGTTACATGCCGTATCGGCACAGAGCTGCTGTAGGTAGATTCTAGCTGGTCATCCTACCTTTACTCGTCCATGTGATGGGGTCCACAGGAGTACATCACTTATGAGCTCGTCCCTACTTCCCCAGCAGTGTCCCGTATGTCTGGTTCGTCTAACTTTGATAGTTTTCGTGATGGGTGGTAGGTGGCCGTACAGCTGCTGCTTTGTGGAGTGCTGCCTCCATGACTAGTTCAATATTGCTCGCAGTATTCCTGTGTAGTTGCCGTCAAGCTTTTTCTCCATTTGTTTAGTAAGCGTCCATGTAGTGCATCCATATAGCAGTATCGATACGACTGCTGCTTGGAAGAAACTGCGTTTTATTTTATCGGTCAGGTCTGACTTCCATATGACCGATAGTCTATCGATAGCTGTCCATGCATTTGATAGTCACGTGTTGATGTCTGTCTTGGTTGATGAGACACTGCTTCCTAGGTAGGTGAACTTGTCTACTAGTTTCAGAGAACTATCGTTTAGTGTGAAAATGTCGCCTGTTTGATTAAAGCACGTATATTCCATTTTGTGTGCATTGACATGGAGAATTATGCCTGCAGCTGTATGTAATTGTTTTTAAATGTTTCCTTTCATGAAAACACAACGCCCTTATAAAATTATTGCTTTTTTGTTCTTGCAAAAAAAAAAAAAAAATGACTTTGACACCATTTAATGGTACTTATTGTAATTATTCGTGTACAAAACGGACTCTTAAATTTGGCCAACGAAATTCTGCCCCCATTAAAAAAACCCAAAAAACAAAACAAAACAAAACAAAAAAAACTATTTTGTATGTATTACACCTTGGCTTTTTAGAATTAGTAGCAGCTAAATTTAACACTTGTTCATCTTTTTATCTGATGCGTATAGACTAAAAATAAACATTTATAGTTTACTTATGTTTTGAAAGTGCATCCGGCGGTAAGGGTTCTGTTCTGGAGCTCTAGGGGAGTGTGGAGTTCCACTTCATTGCCATTACTCCCAGGTTCACTGTACCCCGGAGTGGTTGTGTCTATTAAGGTCCCATTTATGATTCAAATACATCTGTTAGCAAATCATTTGTTTTAGATAGGAATACTTGATACCATATAACAGTGTGCGAAAACAACTCTTGACATTCACTGGGGGTTACGCATTTGATAGCCAATTACCCCCCCCCACCGCCTCCACCAGATGAAACCCTATCGAAAGATCTATTCATTTATTCTGTCATATTAATTTTTTTAAAATTTAAAAACTGATTATTTATTTAACCGTTGGATCTGCTAGTTTATTTGATTTAAAGATGGTGGTTACTAAAATCAAGAGAATAAGCAAAATTCTTTCATTGGAATCAAAGGAACGGTGAAGACATCAAAATATTTGGATGAAGTGTGAAAATGGCAATTGATTAAAATTGAAAATTATTGGTCATATTAGTTCTCGTATAAATTCGATATCGTTTTTTTTTCCTTATAATATTTTAACTATTGTACCATACCGTCAAAAATTGATGGGCCTGAAATGGATATTTTCACATCTTAGTCTTGAAATATTTTCTTTCGGTTTTATGCATTATACCATGTAGTATAATTACGAAAGCGTATTATACCACAAACGTGCGGCATCCAGTGATAATCGAGTTCACTATGATTGTTTGCTAATAATTAGCGAAACTAATTTACTAATCACTACTTCATGGAAAGTAAAACGTATTTACACTGTAAATGTTATATAAGGGAAGTAACTCAATATTTATTTCTGAAGTTAGTTCCCGTGAATGTTCTTCATATAAATATACAAACACTCTTGATGTTTTATGGTAGACTCTTGAAGAACAAAACAAAAAAATATAATATTACCATGTAAAATTGAAAACTTAAAAACTAGCCCTAGCGTTTTCTCTAAATTTTTATAACAACGAACTCGACACTTAAAAAAAATTTCGTCAAAATATTCGTATCATTTTTAAGAAGATGTAGTGGGTACATGTAATTGTTTAGTGGATGTGTTACTCTCCAATTTGTTGAGTGAGTGTGATTGAGTTCTCGTCCGTATTTTACGGGTATTACTTTCACGTTTAATTCCACCACAAATACAACACAAATTTTGCAAGCATGTAAACAAATGGAATATGATAACAACGAACATTAAGAAACAAACAATTTAATTATCATAACAAAATAGGAATGAAAATAACGAGGAATACAGTTATGGCCAGTTGAATGAAAATAGGGTTGTTAGCCCGTGTGTGTGTGTGTGTGTTTACATGTTAGTAAAGTCTATCAAATAAATGTGTCCATAGTTGGCCAAAGTAAAGAAGATAAAAATTTTGTCTTTACTTACATACATGGGTATGTGTGTGTGTGTATATAAGTGATGGACAGTAAGTATGGGTCTTTGCTTTCGTCAAGTCCGCACGTGTGTTTTCTTATGATTTTGGCGACAACTTGTCGCATTGATAAAAGAAGGTCGCATGCCTTTTCCCTTTGAGTCTTATGGCGTGGTTCTCTGCTGTCCGTTCATGACCTCTCGTAGTAGAAGGAATGAATGACTGGATGACCTGGTTGATTAAACTCATTATTTATACTTTTTGGGGTCACTAAAGTGGATCAAAAATAGTTTTATTGCAGGTCCTTAAAATCAAGCACGTAGACATTTCTTGACCAATCAGATTCGTATATTTGCTTATTTGTTTTAGAGCCTAAAAATTTTCTGTCTGTTAGTTTCTGATCTGGATTTTCTAGAATGTTCTTATTCTATGTTTTTAGCAGATTGGTTGAAAAATATAAAAATGTAACTTCAATGCTTATGCGGTTTTGATCCGAAATTTCTACAATGTTCTTATGTATGTTTTTGGGGTTGATTATTTTAAGGCTAAAAAATGTGTATTCTATAAAGACTTGAAAAATTCTACAGTAAAATTATTTGTGTACTCTCTGTTGAACAGAAAATTTATGTAAAAAGTTGTATACCTGTAAAAAAAAAAAAAAAGAAAAAAGAAAATAGTTTTAATAATTGCATGATGGCGGAATGACTAACGTGCTTCACTTTGACATCGTAGTAAGCGAGTTCGAACTCCTGTCGCGCTATTCTATTCACTTTCGGACTCATGCCCCTGATTTGAAGCTCTTTATTCCCCCCCAGCTATAGCTTAAATAGTAAAACTACTGTTCTTCTCCGAGGGTGGCTTTGGCATTAACTCACAAAGGCTGATATATCATTAAACGAAGAACTCAATAACTTTATTTATTTTACTTATATAATCGAGCCTGCACTGAGTTTTATATATAAAGATAAATTCTGTTTTTCTTTTTTAAAAAATTTGGAAAGGTCCCTCAGGGCAACTTCATTTGGAATCCAAAAAAAAAAAAAAAACTAGAAAATTAAGCAAAATTGTTTTTCTTGGCAACTTTTATATTTCTTTGTAAACATTTCAGTACAATGATCTGTAAGAATCCTTCTTACAGATCCTTCATATATATATATATATGTGTGTGTGTGTTTGTTTGTGTGTGTTATTGATGGCTTGTTTTTTTTTATATTTCAATTATTTGAATATTTTTTGAAATTGTAATAATTTTACTATCGTGCATTAAATGAATTTCGCTATTAAAGAAGTAAAAATACCGAGTCATCCGATTGAGAGAACGAAAAAATTTACTGTGGTATTTAAATTTTTGTTTTTTCTATTTTACCGGTAAGTTTTTAAAAAATATCTTTTCGTCCTGTTTTTTTTTAAATTTTATTTTGAATACATATTTAAAAAATATAACTTATCTAAGCTTTGCTTAGTCGAGCACACTGACCTGCAGTCGTTTACAGTACCTGCTATTGCTTAAGTGGTCTCCTATCTAAGTATTGAACGACCCAATCACTGCTTAACTTCGGAGATATAGCGGGAATCGGCGCTAACCCTAACTCCCTGCCGTAATTTGACCATTAGAAAAAGTTTAATAAAGTTATTGAACCTAGATTCAAGATGTAACTTAACAATGAGACCCATGAACCTCTGTTACGTTAATTCTTGAATCAACAAAATATGACTCAAAGACTCTTTCACCAAATAACAGCCTCGCAAGTGATGTTATATATAGTATTTATTTCTCGTATCTGAAACAAGTTTGAAATTTTTTTGGTTGTTAAGTTTGAACCAAAAGTGCTTAAATGTGTTATTGCATGTTCACATATGTAATATTGTCTTTTATATAGAATGCCTCCTAAATATTTGGGCAATAGAAAATAAATTTACTATGTTGTAAATAAGTCTCAGATTATTCGTGTGACTATCAATATTAAAATATTATCGTAATTTCATTTAGTCAACAAAATTGGACACTAGCAACAATAATAATATAAAAAATATGAAGGCAAAATAAAATAAAATAAGTGGGGAAAGAGATCTTTGTTTAACATTCAAAGTAGTTTATCATAACAAAAGGAAGATCACTCCAGTTAGTTGCTGATGTGTTCCAATGCAAATATGACAAGTAATTCATTAATACAAAAAAGAAGTAAAAGAATTCATAAAAAATCTTTCACCTACTGATACATTCACAAAAAAAGGAAAGAGGTCACTACTTCTTCGTTTCATCTACTGCTACACTCACAAACCAGGGAAAGACGCCTCTACTTCTGCCCTTCAGCTAAAGAAGGGTTTACACGTGTATCTTTTTTCTTTCTTAGAGACCAAGTCCCAAAAAATGTCCTTTTTTTTCCTTTTTTCTTTTTTTTTCTTTAAGACCATGTTTCTAAAAGTGTCCTTTTTACCTTTTTTCCTTTTTTTCTTTGAAACTAAGTCCCTCAAACATGTTCTTTTTTCTTTTCTTAAAAAAAAGCCACTTTCTGTCTTTCTTCTGTGCGACAATGTCATTAATGTTCTTTTTTCTTTTTTTTTCTTTGTCAGTCGTCTTCCCTCTAGATTGAGTAAGTAATGGCTTCTGAGACTTGTGTAGTTGTTGGAGTTGACTGAAATCGTTAATTCTTTTTCTTAGAGAAATAATTCCACTAAAATATAAATTTATGTACCAGAACCTACTTTTTTCGGCTTCTTTCTTTTCTCTTCTTTTTAGCTTGAGCTGTAGAAACCTATTTCCTTCGGTTTCTTTCTTTTCTCTTCTTTTTCAGCTTGTGCTAAATTTTAATTCCCTTTTGGAATTCTAAATGTAATACAAAATCTTTCATGTGGATTTAAATTCTTCTCGTTTCTTTTCTTTTCTTTTCTTTTCTTTTTGGCTTTCAATCCTTCTTTGAATTTCCTTCTGGAACTCTAAAAGAAATACTAAATCCTTTAAGTGGACTTAATTTTTGTTACTCTGCTCCATTTGAGTTGACTAGTAAAAAACGCTGCCTAATTCTAAGGCCTCCAGTTTTCAGCTGACTATGGTTGATTTGGGCGGGTAACGCCAGGGGCAACAGTACCCGCTCCAGAGACTCCAGCCAATCAGATCAAAGCTCCTCTGCCACACACAGATTTTCATCGGACACAAAAGCTAACCAGCAATAAAAGGAAGATAATACAAAATACGAATTGACCCAGTAATCTTGGCACTCCATTCAATAAACCCATTTACTAAGAAAATTTCCACAGAATCGACTAAGATACCAACGTAAGGCCTCAACTGCATATGATATAGTTCATTCAACCAACTCCATAAATGTAGCAATGGTTTCTGATAAATAAAACTTCACACAAAAAAATGTATTTATAATTTTTCAATCATTTATAATTGCAATTAACAAATTCTCCGTCAGTTCTATCTTTGTTTGGAGCCGGCGAATTCTTATGAATAGCTACGACAAATTCCGATCAGTAATTTTTTTTTCGAGATTACAGGGCTTGAAATGTAGAAATTTTGCTAAGGAACTGGTGATCCTGTTTCACCGAACAGCAGCAGCCCCTTGGGGTCACGTGGCGTCCATTATAAAAAGGAGTCCCACTGGAGACTCGCTCTCTTTTGGTTCCACTACCAACACTGTTTGCACAGGTACTTTTCGTTGCAGCCCCTTGACGGTATACGTATTTGGTACCTTCCACCACCGGGACCAAAGAGCGACGAACGTACGTGCAGAGTTTAAAGGAACAGGACACACACAGAGTTAAGTTCCAGCAGGCATTTCATCTGCAAACCACCTACTTCACCCACTTTATCTACCTCACCTTACCAAACCTTATAAAACCTACTTCATAACAACCTTGCAACCAAACCATACCATATTTTATACCTTGAACTGTCTTTTTTTGAACTGTTATTTACATATTCGTTGTTTATTCCATGTGGTGCAAAACCCTGTTTATTGTTGTTGTTGTATATAAATTTTGTTGCATGTATAAGTCGTTCGTCCCTTTCTTCAAAAGCTGTCACCAATTCCCTACTGCTGTTGAGTACGGTTTATTCTTTTACAAAACGTAGGAATAAAACGGGCTCTTCGGGGTTTATAAAATCCCCATAGAAAAAAATGAATTTAACTCGGTGAGTTACTGCTCACTTTCACATATTTTTAAAAAAATGGTGATAAGAAATTAACATTTAATATATTTTTCTTGAAACTGTTATATGACCGAAAGAGATCGTTTTCTAATTTATCGTACACATAAAAAATAATGATTGCAACTGGCGCCCACGAGAGCATTCACCGGATGTTATCAGTGGTGAGACTTTCTTCAAAATGGAGAAAAGGGGTTTCTGCGCATAGGATCAGCGCATAGCGAAATGTCGATGAAATTTGTCAAAAATAAAAATAATTAAAAGTAATTTTTTGGCCAATCGTGACCTTCGCGTTCTTTGTTTTTGCAACTGTGTGTTTTTTTTTGTACTTTGTTTGCAACCATACGCTGATATAACAACTGGTGTCAGAAACGTGCAGCAAAGAAAGTGAATTATTCAAGTCTCAATCGAACCGAACTGACTAGCCTGATAGAAAAACACAAAATAGCACTTCTCAACATAAAATGCAGCTCAACACGCCCGGACGAGACAACAATTGCCGAAGCAGAAATAGATATACACAACATGCTCGCAGCTTTGAGTCTGGCCATTACATCATCACCATCTGCCAAACACACAGACACACCACATGGACTTATGATACGACAACAGTCGTTACGGGACTCCATGAGGGATATTAAGAACTTCAATCCGGGTAACGACATACACCGCTTCATAACCGATCTAAACCAAGTCTACATCATCAACGTCAAACCAGACCTCGCCAAGTGCCCCTAAATGGAAAATGAATTTATGAAAATCGCCAAACGATTGGTAGATCGGGGCATTTTTCAGCAAATGGTAGATTCCCAGCAAGATATATCTAATTTTGAGCAACTGAAACATACCTCATTTCAACCCACGGCAACTTCCAACATCTCAGTCGAGCTTGGGAATTGCAAATACAAGATGGCGAGAAGTTAATAGATTTCGCCGGACAGCTTGAAAATACGCTTAGAGAGGCGACCGTCCATATAAAAAATAAAATTTAAAAAAGGTAGCACCAAAGAACTGACTGTTGATACAGCCATTTTACTGGTAGGCGCAATGCTTATGAGTGAGAAAATCAAGACTTGGACACCAAACATAAACCCTCATCTCGTGAAAACGATGGACAACCACTACACAGCAGGTTGTATAGCAAGTGAGGCACAACGATATCTTGACCGCGGTGTTAAAACGGACAACACAACTGAACACAACGCCCGAAAAGCCCAAAGATAGGCCGAGGCAATAAATAACTATAAACAAGCAGCTACCTCAGGGGAAAACTTACACAAACTACACACCACCCAACAATAGATCATCACACAGACACAAGGCCTAAAGCCAGGCAATTTGCCGGAATTATATAAGAGGCTTCAATTACTTCCACGGGCGCAACTGGCCATATCGACACCCATCCTTACCCCCAAGCCCACCTCACAACAACAGAAGAAACACCTACTTGTAACGCCCCAAACCGAAGCATTGATCTGGATTTTCCATACGGACCAGGTGAGAAGTGATGGCTCACCGACCGGTCCGACGTACGCATCATCACATATTTAACTTCCAGTAACACGCTACACAACAATCTCCGTTCATCAGAGCCACTTTCACTGTCAAAGGAACCACCTTCTCCGACACCGCAATGCTAGACCTGCATCATACCAATCTCCCGATTACCGGAAGATGCCAAAAAACTCATAACACACTCTGATACCCTCGTTAAGGGCATAAACAGCAGTATCATCACCTTAGGCGAACTAAACTATGACATTACCATTGGCAAACAAAACTTCCCTGTCTTCAAAGAAGTAAACATTCTAATCACAAGTCCCATCACCCCAATCCTGACTAGGCAAAATATCCTCAGCCACAAAACTCTCACCTCAAACTCGGTCAACAACCAAGACGCAACCATCGAATTCAAACGCTCACTCATGTCTGGTCACACGACACACACAACCCCTCTAATGTCACCACAGGAATACACCACTACATACAAATACAACCCAGTGTATGGGGTTCAAACCACCGTCAGCACTGACAGCCGACACACTAGGATACCATTGCCCCAAGGCCAGACATTAGAAAAAAAACTACACTGGCTAAAGCGAAATACAGGGTTAACACTCCCGAATCACTCTAACCGCGACGAACTGGAAAACGTGACTGACCTACTCTTGCTTTTCATCGACATCCTCGGCACAGAAAACGGAGAAAAGGGTATCTTCATCAAGCCTGTTCGAATACCAACCAACGGCCAATCACGTAGCCAAAGGCAGCACCCGATTGCCCAAGTTCTGAAAGCTGACGTCAACAACCAGATCGACTGCATGGCTGCCGAAGGGATCATCGAAATCTGCCACAACCCTAAGGGTTTCAACAGCCCGGTTTTCGCCGTGCGCAAAAAGAATGATACGATTCGAGTCGTTGTAAATTTTAAAAGAACCCTCAACAAAGTACTGGTCGATCTCGATCCGTACCCTACACCAAGGATCGACCAGTTATTTCACAAAATCGGGGAAGGCAATGAATATTTTGCAACTCTCGACCTCCATAGTGGCTATTGGTAGATAGTCATCGATGAACGCGACCGTCGCAAAACAGCTTTTAAATGGAAGGACAAATGCTACCTGTACACGCGGCTAGCCTTCGACCTTACATCTGCCAGACAAATCTTTTCTCGATGGTTTGCAGGGCCAATTCTAATGCAGGAGGCAAACAATGGAAAGAAAAAGATTATAGCGGTCGCCTCACACTCATCCAACCCCACGGAACAGAACTGATCTACCACAACGGGAAGCGTACACAATAAAATTGGCAATCCTAAAATTTGACAACTTCCAGTGATTTTCACCGATCACAGGTCGCTAACATATTAAGACCAGCGGGATTTGACTATGCCGAGATACGACGTTGGCAAGAAGAAATCTGCAACAAATTCGTGCTAGAATACGTTGAAGGTCAATCAAATATTTGGGCCGACATGCTCAGCAGAAGCCATAGACGGAAAAGGACAAAAACACTAGCCGACTTCACTCAGGCAGGCAGAGTATTTTAGGTGGAAGGACCTACACATCTACGTTCCGTCATGATATCTGAATGAAATCGACGGCTTACAGCTCATTTCCAAGACCCACTCACCTCAAAGTACATATTGTCACAAGCGTATGGTGGACGCATTTTTCGCGTACCATTCCATCTCCACCATCCCTAATGAGAACTGCGACAACATTAACATAGCAGCTGAACAACTAAAAGACAATTTACTTTCGAAAATCATCCAAGCTCTTCAGACAAAGGATCCAAGCCAGGAATGTCACACAGATCCAGAGGATCATCGAACACCTCTCTACAGTAAACATCTCCAAAATTCATATTTGGAACCCGGTACCTCTATTCTGATGATCAGAGAGAGTGCACATACACCAAAGCTGGTCGTGCCATACAAACCTCGCAGCAGATTTCTGTATCAGGTGTATGACTGCATCAACCATTCGGGTGTCACTCGCATGCACGCCTATCCAGCCAGCTATTGGTGGGAGTACAAAAATCGTGACATCGAAGCAAACATCGAATCCGGCGAAATTTGTGCCAAGCGGAAAGAAAACTATGGCAAACGTCGACACTGGCCAACCGGTCACTTTAAACGTGGAAAAAGACCATTTGACTTTGTCTACGTGGATTTTGTTTCGATGCCCGTTTCGAAGGGAAAACGTTATATCCTCACCATTCTTGATAGCTTTAACCGCCATCTCACGACCATACCTTGCGCAAGAGACCGTGCAATTGACGCCGCTCGAGGACTTTATAGCTTCTTCCTTCACCAGCGGGAAATACTACGAATCGTATCTTCTGACTGCAGAACTCACTTCACAGGGGAAGTGTATAAAAACTTCTGTGACATGATATCAATCACTCGGGAGCTACATTGCTCCTGGCGAACACAGAGCTTTCTTCATGCTGTGCGAAGATAGAAACTGTGAATGGACAGATATTCTGGAATCCGTCACATCTTCTATGAACGGTACAATTAATAGCACCACCGGCGTATCACCACACTACGTGATCACGGGCCGTCAACCCAATATCGGCTTACCCAAATTACCCTAAAATAAACCCACAAACCAAAGCCCTACAGCATACGGCATGCAAATCAACGCTCTGTTGAGGCAAGTCCATCGGCGCATCGCCCTCGCAAACTACGAAGCAGATTATGGGATACACATTTTTCTAGTCTTAAAATAAGCAATAAAAACATACTTAAGAACATTCTAGAAATTTAGGATCAAAACCGCATTAGCATTTAAGTTACATTTTTATATTTTTCAACCAATCAGCTAAAAACATAGAATAGAACATTCTAGAAAAATAGGATCGGAAGTCAACTAACAGAAAATATTTAGGCTCTAAAATAAAATAGTAAAATACAAATCTGATTGGTCAATAAATGTCTACGCGCCAAAATTTTAGGACGATTCTTTGATCGACCTGTAGGATATAGATAACACAGAGTTAGGGAGCCATTAACGAAGACTAAGACGAAGACTAAACAACAAGCCACTAAGCCAGTAAAGCAGTAGCCGATACTATGTCCGGCAAATTCCTTTCCTTCCTCAACTAAAGTTCATGACTTAGCTTCAGATTGCCACGAATCACATTCAAAAGAAAAACCCGACAAACTTTCTTTCATCAACGCGACACGCTGTCGCCACAATCCTAAAACAAGACATGAACTTAATGTAAGTAAGAACGACTTATTTACGGACTCATTTAACATGAACATACACACATCTTTAAACAAATTTATTTTCTTGCCAAACTTTATTTTCCAAAAGGCCATTTAAACATCATGTATTTTACTTGTTTTCATATTCTGTTATATGCATATTAAATTGTTTGTTCTTTAATGTTCATTGTGTTCTATTCCATTTCTTTTACGCGAATGTAAAGTTTTGTGTTGTATTTGTGGTGGAAATAATTTAGAGAGCAATACCCGTAAAGTACGGACGCACATCTACTGAAATAACCAAAATACATACACCCACCACAAGATCACAAGCTGAATGCGAAACTGAACCAACTCTTATACAAGGATCCAATACAAGTGGGCGACAAGGTGTTACAACACCGCCCTAAATCTACTACTGTACACTCATACCACTTGGATTGGATCGGCCCATTCGAAGTCGTCAAAACAAACGACATGGTGATTCAGATAAGAAATGAAAATGGCGAAACTGACTGGATTCACCGAGCACACATCCGTCGCTTTGCACCCCAGTCACACAACTGCTTACCTCCCTACCAACTCACGCTCACCAACAAGATCATAGATCACCACACCTAAGTCCATCTACCTCACAAAAACCGGCACAACCTTCTGCACAAATCGACACAATAAACCAACACTAAAACCCAAGATCAATCCTAGTTAGACAAACACGCGGCCAAATACCAGCACACTACAAGGACTTTATAATGCACTAGTCATACAGAACAAATACACATACATATTAATCAGAACCAGATCTGAGGGGCTTTGTTATATGACCGAAAGAGATCTCTTTCTAATTTATTGTACACGCAAAATAATGATTGCAACGAGCGTCCAAGGGTGCATTCACCGGGTCAGCACATGTCGATGAAATTTGTCAAAAATAAAAATGATTAAAAGTAATTTTTCGGCCAATCCTTGAACTTCGCGGTAAAAAACAAAGAAAACCCAATCTGATCCGATCAGAAGAGAAAAACGATATAAAAGACAAATTTCTCGACAGCGGGGCAGAACAAAAGAAGGCAGACGACACCAACAGACTCAGAACTGAGAGAGAGAGAGAGAGAGAGAGAGAGATAGAGAGAGAGAGAGAGAGAGAGAGAGAGAGAGGGGCAGGCAGAACTCGAAACCATGCATCACCCACATTGACTTTCCTCTTCTCCGCTTCGAAGGAAGCGACTAACTCGTAAATCACCGAACACCCCTCTCCTCTCCACACTCGCAACATCTAATTGACCGCCTACGCGTAAGTCCAACAATCCTACCACTATTAAGCATAGGGCATTTTTTCTACTTTTAATTCCATATCAACACGTTTTTACAAACCCAGCTATTTGGACTTTTTACTCATTTGTTTCCAATACAATTGTTAAGATTTTTACGTGCATTCGTGTTTTTTTTGTTTTTGTAACTGTGTTTTTTTGTACTTTCTTTGCAACCATACACTGATATAATAAAATTCATTCATTGCAGATAATCGTTTTTACTTCGGTTATTAATATTCGATATCGTCTGCTTTTAATGAACTTTGCTGTTTGTCGAATTGTTTGATAAATCCATTTGCAGTTATGAAAGTCCACCCTTCCCACCGAAAACAAGCTCTTCAATATATCTGAAAGAACCAAAGCTCGTGTTTGGCCACGCAAACACTAAATGTTTTAAAACGCTTGCGTACTTTTTCCGAATTTTCTCACTTTCGACGATTACAGGTATTACACAGAGCTTTTAAAATTGACATAAGTGCTGGTAAAAAATATTTTTTGTTAATTTAATATCATTTGTCCCTCCTCAATTTCCCCTAAATGTTTTAAGTGAACTAAGCTTTGAAACCAATTGTTGAGAATATTCTCTAAAAACTTAATTGCAGAGTTCAAGATAAGAAAAATCAAGTTATAGATATTAACTTATAATTGATGTTGTATCAATAAAGATAAAGATTGCTTTAAATAGTTCATTTTCATATAATTAGTGAAACTTTTGACAAAATTTTGATCAATTTTCTTTTCGGCAAAACAACGAAAAATACATTGATCCTTAAGTAGTTACTTGCAATGCTTAGTTTTGTTGTGGCACAATGTTGGAAGTATCGGGCACCCAGTAAGAACCGAACTCAGTAACAATGGATTGCTAATCCTCCGTGCTAACCATTACACCACGTGAGGTACCCGCGTTGGTTCTTTAAGTAGTGTCAAAAATTGCATTAGTTCAAAATATAATGAACGTTACAATTATATAATATCACACTCACTTCGTGTTAGCCATCATTTATAATACCTAAGTTTACGTAAAGTTCTTTTTTTTAAAATCTGAACTTTTCAAAATCCTATTTCCTTTCTTTTTAATCATCAGACTATGAAGTAATTAAAATTAGTTGACCTAAACATGCACCATGCTTTCATTGTCTTTAAATCACTGAATAGTGACGCATAATAATTTTCCGGGACACACTTCGGCCGTCCGTTTTTGTCGATACACGGATCTGGTCGGGTGTGTTCTGGTTCCGGTGACAGTCGGTCGAAGCCGTCTATTATGGATTCCGGAAGGTCGGCATTCATGTCGGGCGCGCCAAGACCGGCATCCTCGAGTCTCAGGAGGCCGTTCCCCCAGGCTCTAACCCTCCTCGGAGGGGCTAGGTTTATCGCCTGGCACCTGAGACGGGAATGCCGACGGGGGCAGAGGCATTTTTGGAGCCGCCGAGCGTGTCTGGGCAACGGCCCTGCGCTTGGTTCCTCCTAAAAAAGGCCTTGTGCCACACTCGTCCGGTCGGTGGGACGAACGTCAAATACCGATACCAGATAGAACATTTTAAAAAGTAGGGAATAATTGAGTTGTCTCCCTTCGATTGAATCGCTGTTACCATAGCAACAACTTAAAATCAACGCGGACTTAGTGTTTTCTTTGATTCTTGTTGATATTTAGGGAGGATAAAACGAAAATTTGACCATTTCTATCAATAACCATGGACCGTGACGAAATGAACTATATTTTGACTGACATTGGATGGCAGGAGGGAAAGATTCCGATCCTTAATGCGGAAAATAAAGCCTTACAAGACGAGGTATGTAAATTTCTTTTGTTTATATTCCACTGCAGGTGGTTTTTTTGCTAAAGCAAACATACCGGAAAATGTAAAATTTAGTTTGGATTTGTTCTTTAAACGATTTTCATTCTTGAATGAATGTTTTTTTGCTTTTTTTCTAAATCTTGTTAAGCTTTAAAAAAGTGGAAATTATTATTAAGATAATTAAGTTATTCATTTTTATTTCATTTTATTTTTTGAAAATTTTTAGTAAGACTTTTGTTTTTAGAAGTGGTGCAGTACTCCATTTTATTTTGTTTATTGGGCGTTATTTCGGAACATGAAAAGATAATTTTCTCGAGTGAATTAGAAAAAAATGTGTGTAAAAGTTTCCTGTACTTTCTTTCTTAAAAACGAGATAGCTTCGCTAGAAACTTTGGCAAACACCTACATACTTATTATTTTTTTCTTTTTTTTTTTAAAAGAATTTTCACCATGTAAACACTTTTTGGTAATATTGTCTCCATTTTTGAATTTTTTATTCACGCTAATTTAATATTTTTACCAACATGCCTTAAAAGATCGCTGTTGACTTATCTTTTTAATACCTTCATATTTTAGTTATGAACACTAACATGTAAAAACAAACCTCTTTCGTTGGATTAGCATGCATGTTCTTACCCAACCCTTCCACTACGGGCAAGGTGCGACAAAAATTCAATTTCTCAGCAGAATAAAGCTGATTTGAATTCAGTTTTCTTCCTCCTATACCAGTTACTGTACCAAGAGCAAAGAGTTAAATCGATAAAGATATACAAAAACACGCACCTGCTAAAGCCGTATTTAAAATAAAAAATACCTTTGTAATGTAATGAAAACTAGTTAAAATGAAGAGGAAAGAAATACCTGTCAAAAAATTTATAATGGTTGACAATAATGCTTTCTCATAAAAATAAAGATACTACTACTACTTCTACTACTTGTGTAGATGAATATCAATAACAAATATAGCTTTGAATAATTAGGGGACAAATGGAGAATAAGTTTAAAGTGTGTGGGCCATATGCGACCCTGGAGACTCATCCATGTGGCCCTTCACCCAACTTTGAAAATTTTCCCTCATGCAGCTGCAGTTGGAATTCATTGATCTGCAGTATTTAAAAAAGATTTGAAGTCCAAGTTTCTTGCTAGCCACCACCTTGATTTAAAAAAATTATAAGAATGACTTGCTTCCATCTGGAAAATTCCTCCACCTTATCACCCATACCCAGAAATTAGTGAGAATGTTTAGCATTACATACCACTGTGAACAGTTTTTCTGCAAAATGAAGCATGTCAAGAGAATGCTGTGTTTGCAACTCTCAAATCATTACATGTCTGATGTGCTCCTTCTATCAACCTCTTCATTTATCTTTGATATTATATCTTTTTGCAAATAACACCAAACTTTAATGAATCATGATTGTTATCTTGTGAATTTAGCTGTTTTTTTTTTTTTGTCCTTTGAAGATTGTTGCCCCAGACCCTTCTAAGCTAATCTTTGTGGCTCTGAAAAGGTTGGGGACCTCTGGTTTAAGGATTAGATTTAATCTTATGTCAGGTGTAAATCTGTAATAACTTAGTCAGTAGAACAGTTACAGAGAATAACTCATAATGAACCTCAATACTGAAGTATAGACATTGTTACTTAGGTTCATTATAGGTTATTCTATGATTGTTTACAAGAAATACTAGTTAAAAATTCATCATTTTAGTTGGTTTTTAATTTTATTTCTTTGAAAATACTGGAACATTGGTATATTTAGAAAAAAAAATTTTTTTCTTTTTTTAAAATCATTGTTAAAACTGCTCAGTAACAGACAGTCTGAGGAAAATTAGTAATAATCAATTGAAACATTTAAAAACAAAGTTATGACATTGAGGAGTATTATATACAGCTAATTTTCTTGAAATAATTGTTTATAAAAAATTAACTTGGAATTGATTCCCTTATATAAGAAATATAGTTAAAAGATCTGAATTAAACACTCACTTTAAGACCTTAAATGAGTAAAAATCATCTTTTTTACATTCCTTTTTAAAGACGTTTATTAGCTGTCATGTCTTTGTACCCTTTTTAATAGTTGCTACTTTGAAGGGAGAAAAGTTGAAATAAAAAGGCCAACACGTTTGTCACATATGAGGTGCATACGAAAAGTTTCCAGACTTTTTTCATATGGGAACTTTTATTGATAGTACACACATGAACTCTAGTCCCTTTCGAAGTAATCTCCTCTGGCTGCAATGCACTTGTACCATTCCAACAACTTCTGGAAGGCCCCATGGAAGTCCTTTTGTGTGTGCGTGTCTATGACCTTCGTCACAGCCTTATTCATCTCCTCAATTGTCTCATAATGACAGCCTGTGAGCTTAGGGAATAACCAAAAGTCACAGAGAGCAAGGTCTGTACTATAGGGAGGGTGAGGAACTGTCTTGATGCCCATCTTGGTCAAATAGTCTGTGACAAGGATGGAGTTGTGGACTGGTGCTTTGTCCTGGTGGAAATGCCAGAATTTTATTGCATATCGTTCTTCTAAAGTGTCAGATTGCACTTTTGAAATTCACCAGCTGTGACAATCAGGCTTTAGTAGGGTGTATTCCAATTGCTGCTGTAGCTGATGATTTGAACCTGAAATCATAAAAATTGGTTAGTAATCTCATAAGACGTATAGCAATAACATAGTGAATGTTCAAGAGTCTACAACAATTTTAAATTCCCATATGAAAAAAGTTTGGAAACTTATCCTATGCACCTCATATATGACTAAATACAGTATTACAGAGCTATATCATTTGCTAATTAAGCCAAATCATACTCTGAGAGTGAACTCAAGACATTAGATTATACTTGATTTTTCTTTGTAAATTCTTTGATGTTTTATTGATTAGAATCCCTACACATATTACATAGCCAACAATTTTTGTATACCTGTAACTCATTGAAACATTTAACATTGAGTCTATGAGTTCATTTACATTTCCCTGGAGCTTAAGAGATAGGTGAACCAATATTTTTTATTGAATCTCTGCTTTCCTACTTAAAAGAAAAAAAAATTACTGCAAAAAAAGAAACTTTATTTGAAACAGACTTAAATATCCCATACCGAAGAATATTATTTATATATAAGTTATTATTTACAAAGTATTTAATAAAAACGGATATCATTTCATTTTGAAATGGCTACCATGTTCACCTGACCTTACACCATGAGATTTTTTTTCTTCTCTGAGGCGATGTAAAGGGACTGACCTATGTCTCCACTTTCTCATTCAAATTTTGATGAATAAATATTACTTGCTTTTTAGTTTCATTTGCCTCAATTATATAGTTATTCTGATATTTACATTTCAAATGATAGTGGCCATTTCAAAATGAAATGATACCAATTCTTATGAAACATTCTTATAATTTAAAAAATAATATAAATCTATTGTGAAATGTGACCTTATTCAGTGTAATTGTGTTATTGAATTTACTAGCAACTAAAATTTAGAATAATGTTTTGAAAAAAATTATATTAAAATACTTTTGTAGTTTGTCGTCACTGAAGGAAAATTAGATTTAAACTCTATTTTTACCTTAATGATAACTTGCTTTACTATTTTGTTGTGTTGATTTTGACATTCATTTTATTTTAAACAGGTCTTCAGGCTTCAACATGATTTGCAAAATAAGAAAAACAACCTGGAAGATGTTGAAGAGCGTATCTTTTCAATGTCACAGCACAAGAAGAATGTGGAGCAAGAGCTTCAGCATTCTCAGGTAAGTTTGACAATGGTACCACTGACTTGGTCATATCAGTATTTCATCATTTGAATTTAGGACAGGATTATTCTGTTAGAACTTGGATACTTAAAAAATTAACATCTTTTTGATATAAAAAAATTAAAGCAGTCAGTACTGATAGTAAAATCTTAAATTAAAATAACCAATCTGATCCAGTTCACATGCTTCTTTGCGTAATTGTACATATTGACATGATAAAACTGTTGATATATAGATCTTGTCTGAAACTGAGATAAGCTATTGTTAATACTCATTTATTATTTAATTTTATCTTTTTTGTTTTTACTTAGAGAATATGAGATTTTACTTAGAGAATATGAGATTATATTCTGAGCTGTATATGAATAGAAAATATAAAGATTGTTAAAGTTTCTATTAGTAAATTAACTTGAAATAATTTTAAAACATTTTCTTTATTACAGCAACTTCTCAGTGCTGTCAATGAAGAAATGAATACGGAGCAACATATGATTAAAATCTGTACTGGTGAGAAGGGAAGATTACGTCAGGAAGAAATTCGAATTGGCAAAGAATGTAAAGCCTTAAAGGAGAAAATAAATGCTGATGAGGTAAAACATTCAATATAATCTTATTTTTGAACTTTCAATGAATCCTTTGTTTTCTGTATTATGAATCAATTTAAGAAACAGGAAATATTTCTTCTCTGCCAGGATTGACTTTTTCATGTAAAGTGCTTTTAATAAAAGCCATTCTGTTTTTATACTACTACTTAGGTCCAAAAATACTTGTTACATTTACATATAAATTTCAATACTAAATTTTATAACTCTTCTGGAACAGATGTGTATATATACCATGTTAATTGTGCTATGTTATACCTTCTATTTCTATCCCAAATCTCTCCAATAGATATCCTTAAAACAAGGGAGTTCTAATGCTTAAGAGTTGTTCACTGGTTGATGAGTCTGTGCTTAAATTAAACAGAAATGACAACTCATTCTTTCTTTGAAAAGTTCCTGGTACTTGCTTAAAGGTTCACTTTCAATTTTATTTGTTTTTTGAATGAATTAGAACTTTCTGATAATTTTAAGTGAAAATATTTCAGACACAAATACCATTAAAACACTCCTTGAGGTCAGAGGAGTTTAAATACTAAGTTTTTTTTTTAGAGTAGTTTGTGGGTTTAGGAATCCATTGATAACAATACACATCATGGAACCTAGTACAATTAACATGTTTAACTACATATTATGGAACTAATTCATTACTAATTTTTTAATATATTTTGTACTCATCATGCAGCCATTTTTTTGTGTTGTATGAGGAATATCTTAGTCCTTCTTTGTTCTTTCTACTTGTATGTTTCGTCTTAATTTTATTTTTTCTTCAATTATATGAAACTTAGGTATAAGACATATGAGGAGGGGAAAAAAATTATTTGAGGTTTTATCCTTCTCTACTGGCCAGTAATTAAACACTTTACTGATTTAAAAAAAACGTTTTTATAATGATTTTTCATTTTTCTCTCTCTTATATATACACGCACACTTGTACTTGTTGTACATTGAGTCGGTACTATCACTTGTATATAAGTTGTTGGATTTACCTTCTACTTAAATTCTTTTGTATAAGATGTCCCTTGAATAGAGTGTATTTATTTGGTTCCTGTTTATAGCAAAACGGATTTTTTTTCAAAAGAAAAAAAATGTTACTGAATAATTGTATGTCACAATTAGTAAAACTTAAAAATTTTCTGAATGCAAAATTAGAGGTGAATATTTAATATTAACTAGGAGTAAGTTAAAAGCAGTTGATTAGCTTTTATTTTGAATTTTTTCTTCTTTGTATCATTAAGATTATTCTTCATCCGATAAAGTTATATTGTTCATATTTGGAATAAAAATCATAGACTTGGTCAATTGAAAATTTATAAGAGATTGGAAATGTTAAATTGCAATAGATTACAAATATTCTTTTGAATTTCTACATGAAAAATTGAATCAATTATCAATTTCTAAAATTTAATTTAGCTGTTGTATACAGTCTTGGTCATAATTATTGGGACCTATAAAATTTCTGTACATAATGTAGAATATCTGAAAAAAACTAAATGAATCTTGTGAGATAGCTTTGGTCTGTTGACTTTATCATTGTCAATAAAGAACTGCAAATGATAAGATCACAAGTTTATAAAAATTTGGTTATTTTATTTCTGAAGATATAACAAAAAAAAAAAAAATGAAAGGATGCCAATAATGGTGACCAGATCTGTAGAGATTGTTTTTACACCTAAATTAATTAGGTATGTGCAAAAGTTCCTATGGTTTTTTTTTTCAGATTAAAAAAAAGACAAGTAAACTAAAATCCTTTTAGACACACCTAATACATGAACAGACATGATAAAAGTGCAATTACATTTCTAATTTCTTTATACCTTATATCAAATATATTGACCATAGCTTATTGTGTATGCATCTATATCATAAGATATTAAGTTTAATTGATAAGTATTGCTATTGTATTGGTAGCTGTAAGTGTGGCTACTTTAGTGGATTTCAAATTAAAGTTGTATCAAACTTTTATTGCTGATTTTTTAAATATCCAAATCTTTGAATAAATATTTTTGTTGAACTATCAAATTAACTGTTAACTTTGAGCAGCAACTAATGCTAAAAATTATGATGCATGCAAAATATAAAGTTTTTTTCATAAATGAATTAACTATTTATTTGAAGTTTACAAAATTAGATATATAGGTTTATTTAATTAATGCATTATTTAATATAGATTATAATTTAGGGTGGGATACTGAATTCATACTTTCTTTTTTCTTTAGTTGTGAGATTAAGATTTACTTGGAGTTGGGTGCATATTTGATGGTTTGTATCATAAAGTAAAAAAAATAAGCACACTATTTATAAAGGGAAAAACTATATGTAATATATCAAAAAAGAATTTTCATTAAAATTTATTTTCAAATAGGTTATGTAATTGCAGAATTTATTTAATTATCAAGTATATCAATGAGAAGAATACTTATTGGTAATTTTCTTCCTGAAAACAATATATTAAAATGATTTTTTTGAAAATAAACTTGGGAAACTGTTATGGTACCCAACCTGCAGACGGTAATGAACTTTTCTGTGACTATTAATGCTGGAAGAACATTCATCTCAGTACCTGTAAGTTCTACTCAGCCGAACACTTGGCAGTCAGACTGACATTTGATACTCTGTTGTAGTATACTTTCGTTAATATACTTTGTTCCACGTAAACCCAAGTTGTGTTATTCTTCTGGACCCTTTACTGGTCCACAACAGAAACATAAACTAATTCATTTTGAAATGAAATTATACGAGGATCATTAAATAAGTTTCCAGACTTTTTTTTTGTATGGGCACTTTTATTGAAAGTACACACATGAAATTCTAGTCCCCTTCGAAGTAATCTCCTCCAGCTGCAATGCACTTGTTGTACCATTCCAATAACTTCTTGAAGGTCCCATGGAAGTCCTCTTGTGTGAGCGTGTCAATGACCTTCATTACAGCCTCTTTCATCTCCTCAATTGTCTCATAATGACAGCCTGTGAGGGAATAACCAAAAGTCACAGGGAGAAAGGTCTGGACTATAGGGACGGTGAGGAACTGTCTTGATGCCCATCTTTGTCAAATAGTCTGTGACAAGAAGGATGGAGTTGTGGACTGGTGCATTGCCCTGGTAGAATTGTCACTGACCCGATTTGAAGAGTGCTGGCCTCTTCTGACAGAATCTCTTCCTGAACTCCCTTAAAACCTCAACATAGTAACCCTAACCCTAACCCTTTGGCCAATCAACTGTGGTGTATTGACTTCCTTACTCCTCCCACACCTCTCATCATCCCTCACAGACTCCCTGGCTTCCTTGAATCTCTTATGCCACTCAAAAACTGATGCTTAATTCATGTAAGATGCTCCAAAAGCAGTCTGAAGCATACATCCCATATCCTCATAGAGCTGCTGTATGTATGTTCAAGCTGGTTGTCCTACTTTTGCTCGGCCATATGTGGGGGTCCATAGGAGTACATCACTTATGAGCTCATCCCTACTTCTCCAGAAGTGTCCTGCATGTCTGGTTCATCTAACTTGGAGAGTTTTTGTGATGGGAGGTAGGTGGCGGTATAGTTGGTGCTTTGTAGGGAGTTGCCTCCAGGATCTGCTCAATATTGTTCACAGCATTCTTGTGTAATTGCCGTCTAGCTTTTTCTCCAGCCGTTTGTTAGTGTCCAAGTAGTACATCCATATAGCAGTATTGATACGACTGCTGCTTGGAAGAAACTGCGTTTTATTTTATCGGTCAGGTCTGACTTCCATATGATTGCTAGCTTATCGATAGCTATCCATGCCTTTGTTAGCTGCGTGTCAGTGTCTGTTTCGGTTGATGAGACACTGTTTCCTAGGTAGGTGAACTTGTCTACTAGTTTCAGAGAGCTTCCGTCTAGTGTGGAAATGTTGCGTGTTTGATTAAAGCACATGTATTCAGTTTTGTGTGCATTGACATGGAGGCCAATGCCTGTGGCAGCTTGTTCCAAACTATGCAGTAGTGTTTCGGCTTGGTTGGGTGTATTTGCCTGAATTGTTATGTCATTGGTGTTGTCAGCGTTGGTAATTGTTTTTGCCGGGTACTTTCTGCTTCTTTTCTTTGTTAGCTCGAAGCCATTTTCTTTGATTTTATCAATCACTGTTCTAAGCACGTCGTCTAGACAGATGATAAAGAGGTATGGGGCTAGTGTGTCCCCTTGCAGTACTCCTGCTACAATGTCAAAGTATTCTGTGTCTCCATCCGGTGAATGTACTTTCACTTTGGTGTTTCTATAGAGAATCGTTATTGCTGCGACGGTCTCTTTTGGTACACCGTATGCTAGTAGGATTTGTTCCATCTTCCCTCTGTGAATGGAATCAAAGGCCTTGGTAAAAACATACTGAATTTTCAAGAGTCTACGACAATTGTAAATGCCTGTATAAAAAAGTCTTGAAACTTATTGAATGCACCACGTACATTAAGTGAGATGTTTTAAAAAAATGTATAAAAATTATTTCTTAGAATTTCCTTTTTGATAAATTTTACATTTAATCTTAAAAGTAGTATAAAAAAAAAGTCCTTTTAAAGGGATGCAACTCTTCAACCTAACATCAGATTTGTCTCCCTTGAAATCAACCGTCACAATTTCTAAGTGTTATATATTTATTTTCCCTAGGAGCCACCTCGTCTAAGTTTAATAGCTAGAAAACTGATCTTTCTGATCATTGGGAATGAGTTCGATCTTCACTAGGGTCCGTATACTTCTGGTATTCTGCTAAAACTAAACTGCACTTAGTAAATCACTATTTCCTCCTCTTATGAAAATCAAATGAAAATAATTTGAGTAAATGAGAAATGGTGAAGTTATTTTATTTTTTTTTCTAGAAAGGTGCTGGTGAATACTAATTCAAGCTTTGTATCTCGCTTGTAACTGGATGAATAATAAGTTATAAAACTGACATGTTAATGTATTTCTTATGTTTTTACAAGAAAATTTGGGAAGTTCTGTTGATTTCAGATATTGTTATTATCTTAATCAAATATATGATAATTTAGATTTCACCTTTATAAAATAATGACTCCGAAGTTATCAGTTTTTTTACAAGTTTTAGTCATTATTTAAAAATGAATATCTGAATATCAGTTATATCTGAATATAAGATATTTTTTAAATACAAGTTAGTTAAACTAATTTGAACACAAGGGTCTTAAATCAGTCTCAAATGCTCTTATTGCTATAAATTCATTTTTTGAATGTTCGTAAAGCTATTTATTAAGTGTCTCTCATTCATATCATTCTCAATCTATAGTTAATATACTAATGTTAAACATTGTCTATCAAATGACTTCTAGGAGTTACCATTACTTTTCAAGTTAAAAAAAAAAGTAAAGTTTTTTTCATTTATACCTGAAATATTTTTGATGTCTTAAGTTAGGAAATTTCTTCATTAATGAACTTGAATAAGACATTTATTTTATTAAAGTTTGGTTCTGGCTTCTGAAGTTGGTATAAATCTTGTATTGATAATATCATTCTTTCTGATTTTTCTTTAATTTTGTTGATTAATCTTGATGGTGGTATTATCATTAAAATATATTTCTTAGAACAATTTCACAAAAAATGTACTTATTTTTTAGTTTTGAAGTTTTACAAAAATAGATATATCTATCAACAGAAAATATTTATATACTGGCTAAAATAGAGTTAATGAAAGGGAATCCTAACTTAATCATTTGAAAATAGCTTTTCTGTCGCTTAATCAAATAAAATTTCACAAAATTTCCTGAGATAAAGGTCAAAACTGAAATTCTTTTAGAATATAATCATAAATAATACTATTTAAAGGCATTCAGAGGAATTGTAAATTATTACTTTGAATTGTCTTTATTCCTTTCAAACAAGTGATATCTTTTATGTAAATAAAAATTTATATTTTTGCTGTGCTTGAAGAATCAGACTTGTATTATTTTTGTCTTGAGGAGAAGCAGAGAAAATCTTTTCATTAGCAATCAGTAACTTACATCTTTGTTTATTAGACAGGAAAGAATAATTATAAATTTATGCTGTATTGATAAAACATGATTTCTTTTACTGATGAATTGAAATGTCATTGAACTTCAAGATTGCACTGTATGGACATTTCTTAAATAGAATTCTTTTTTCTTCAAATTTGCGTTAATAACTTGGATAGATAAATTGCTTTATATTTGGTGATAATCATCAAATAATTCTATTTGATTTGTCTGCACCAAAGACATTATTTTTCTTTTCCTTAAGAAAAAATTAGTCTAGAAAATTTATCTATCCTATTAGCTCTGATTTTATTGCATAGTAGAAATATTTTTTGGGAAAGTTTTTCAGTAC
This sequence comes from Sepioteuthis lessoniana, assembly GCA_963585895.1. Classification (NCBI taxonomy): domain Eukaryota; kingdom Metazoa; phylum Mollusca; class Cephalopoda; order Myopsida; family Loliginidae; genus Sepioteuthis; species Sepioteuthis lessoniana. The sequence goes on from OY757912.1 coordinate 97,653,632, forward strand.
TATATTTTGCATCATGTTATAGAAATCTGTTTTGAAGTTTGTCAGTTCTTTGTGTACTTTCGATATAAGTTTGATTTGACTACCATCTAACTCTGAAGAATTTCCTTCATTGAAAATCTCTGGTTATAATCTGTATTTTGCATAATATTCTATACTGTTGAATGTTTTAGTGCTGGCAAATTTGGGAAAAATAGTCCAAGATTGGAAAGAAGTATGAAACTGAAATCTATATTCAAATTTTATTCAGCTTTAGGTTTAATAAATGATACTTGTCTATATTTAAATTTAATGATATCAATTGGCTATAGAGGAGTATATACTAATGAATCATTCCAAGCAATATTGCAATTTTCAGGTAGCAGCAGCATGCTTTGAAATGAGTAATTCATATTGTGCTTTTTTTTTCATTAATAAATGATCAAATTTTGATACAAATGCAATCAAGAATAGATTTATGAATGATCAGGAGGTCCTGCAAAGGAAATAGATGAATTTAATTCTGATGATGATTCAAAGTTCAGAAATATTAGTAGTATTTTTTTAACATTTTTTTCAATTTTATTGTATTCAGTTTGAAAAGGACTAACATTTTCTATTGATGTATTTAAAAGGATTAAAAATAATCTTATTTGGGTTCCAATATAAAAAAAGAACTAGTAAGAAACTTGTACATAAAATCCTCATGGTAAATCTTTGTACAGAATTCAAACATTGAAACATTAATGATATTAGAAATATAATCATTGTGAAAAAATTTGATATTGATATATCAAATAAGCACAAATATGACCTGATAACATTTTTACATAATAAAAAGACTGAGTATTCTAATGGGTGGGAAAAGTGCAGATAACAAGATTGAAGCATGAAAGTTTTCCTCTGTGAGTATATGAGATTGGATCAATAAGGTATAACTGTTATGAGCTAAATTTTAATCTGAAATTTTTAATGTATGATATTTATGTGATTAATATTCACTGTTGAATTGTGTTCATTAACAAAGGAGATCATGCTTAAAAAATAGATAAAATTTGTTGCATAAGATAAATGTTTTTGTTTTTCATCATTAAGCTGTAGACTTATTGATTTTACCCTCTTATATCATGATACTGAAATTCACCTTTTTAGAATTTAATGATGAAAATATAAAAAACATTACTGAAAAGAATTGTTCAAAAGATATCATTTTCGAAAAATGTATTCTGAACAAATACTCTGCACCACATTCCTCTCTTAGTTACTTCATTGATTCCAAGAATAAAATTGCTGTCCAAAAGGTCATATTTGATAGAAAAAAAATCTATTGATTTACTTGTTTTCTTTATCTTGTTGGTTGGTTTTTCTTTTTCCAACACTTTGATCTCTATTCTATATTTGCTTATGATAAAAAGCATTCAGACTGGATTTTTTTCTCTCTCTCTTTGTAAGCACCAGGATTCTGTTCTCATATCTCCAAAATCTTTCTTTGAAACTTTTGAGTGCAAAACTCGCTGAAATGTTGAAAAAGAAATCAACATTGAAAATATGCAACTGCTATTCACCTTATGGAAATCATGCAATCTAAATAAAATATGTTTTACTTTTTCTTTTCATGAACTTTTAAGAAATTCTTTTTAGTTAATGTTAAAATTACATTATAACAATTTTTATTGAATTCAGCTATCAGTCAATTACCTCACTTAAACAAAAAGGATGCATCTAATGATGCTTTTACTCCTGAAGCAATTTTGGATTTGGGATATTTTTGAGGGATCTGTACTGGAAGATTTGAAAAATTCTTCAGATTTTCTGTTTGAGGTGAAAACTGATATATAGGCATATTTGCTGTTGGGTGAAAATGAATTTTCTCCATGTTTAACTTGAAAAATTAAGAAACTACTTGATCATTTAAATAGATTTTTCATGTGCATACACTGAAATTCTATGAGAAACAGGAAAATTTCTTTTTTGACTGACATTTTAATAAAGCTGCATAAATTTACATATTCCCAAAATGGTTGTCTGAAAATGTTTATTGCTTATAGATCAATAGAAATAAACAAAATATGGCTGGCTGACTTAAATTTTAAATTGGATGCTGAGCTTTCAAAAGTTTTAATCAAAAACTTAGCTTTCAAAACTTATCCTGAAATATGAAAAAATAACCTGAAAATAAATGTTGACTTGAAGAAAAAATTGTTTGTTGTGGTAGAGTTGGTGATGTACACTGATGACTCATTGATTGGAAAAAAAATATATATGTACTTAAAGAGTGTTTATGAAAAATTGATATTTCATAATCTAATAACTTGACCAGTTTTCATTTAAATGATCTCAATTATTAACAGCATGTATAGAAACAACTCAAAATTTTATGTTTTTGCTTTTCAGAAATGCTATTCACTGGAAAAGAAAAGGTGTTTAAACAGAATTTTGAGTTGTTTCTACTCATGCTGTTAAAATTTGAGATAATTTGAACAAGAATTGGTCAAGTTATAAGATTATGAAATGATATTGATTTTTCTGAAACATTGTGTACATCTCAAATGATATCCAATTTTATAAACATCTTGTGTGTGTGTGTGTGTGTGTGTATATATATATATATATATATATATATATATATATATATCTGATTGGCTTGAACTGGAATCTTAAAGTAATAAAACACTTTTGGGTGGTGTCACTTATGTGGTGCCTTCAATAAGTTTCCAGACTTTTTTTGTACAGGCATTTAAGATTGTCGTAGACTCTTGAAAATTCAGTATATTATTGCTATACATCTTATGAGATGACTGACCAATTTTTATGATTTCACGTTCAAATCAACAGCTACAGCAGGAATTAGAATACACCCTACTAAAGCCTGATTGTCACAGCTGGTGAATTTCAAAAGTGCAATCTGGATGTGAGGACACTTTAGAAGAACGATATGCAATAAAATTGTTTTAAACTTGGAAAAAATGCCACAGAAATGTATGGAATACTTCAGACTGCTTTTGGAGCATCTTGCATGAATCGAGCATCAGTTTTTGAGTGGCATAAGAGATTCAAGGAAGCCAGGGAGTCTACAAGGGATGATGAGAGGTGTGGGAGGAGTAAGGTAGTCAATACACCAGAGTTGATTGGCGAAAGGGTTAGGGTTACTATGTTGAGGTTTTAAGGGAGTTCAGGAAGAGATTCTGTCGGAAGAGGCCAGCACTCTTCAAATCAGGTCAGTGGCATTTCCAGCAGGACAATGCACCAGTCCACAACTCCATCCTTGTCACAGACTATTTGACAAAGATGGGCATCAAGACAGTTCCTCACCCTCCCTATAGTCCAGACCTTGCTCCCTGTGACTTTTGGTTATTCCCTAAGGTTAGAGGTTGTCGTTATGAGACAATTGAGGAGATGAAAGAGGCTGTGACAAAGGTCATTGACATGCTTACACAAAAGGACTTCCATGGGACCTTCCAGAAGTTGTTGGAACGGTGCAACAAGTGCATTGCAGCTGGAGGAGATTACTTCAAAAGTGACTAGAGTTTCATGTATGTACTATCAATAAAAGTGCCCATATGAAAAAAGTCTGTAAACTTATCGTATGCACCTCGTACTTAAAGCGCTCTGCATCTAGCTTGGCTTGCTTCAGTTTTAATGATCGATACAACAGATGCCTATTCAATGAGTAATGTAATTAAAAGTTTTGAGAATATATAATGATCGACAAACTGAAAATATCTGTGCTTTATAAAGCTTTAATTCAAGCATTTTGTTGGTGATTTTTTTTTAAGCAAAAGTATCCTTCATTTCTTGGATGACAGTACATTAAAAAGAAATCAGACTCAAAAAATAATAATGAATGCCATCTAATATATATTGTTTTAGTTGAATAATCAAAAGAGCAGTAATTTCTTCAAATATAAGAAATTGAATATTTTTTTATCCATATGTATAATATATGGAAGTATTTGGACTGTAATTGCTCAAATTTATGTTTCTGAAATAAATCTTTTTTTCATTACAAGAAATGAAGTGGGTTAATAATATTACATTAATACTTTCAAATATTCTTAGTATTTTAAAATTTTAATGAAATTGTACAAAATTATACAATGCTTTTGGTTCTTTTTGAAGGTAAACAAAAGTCTGATGAATAAACACATAATGTGAATATATATAAGGTCTGGTTCTTTTATTATGAAGATCAATGTTAATGCAAGCATATGACTTTCTTTCGTGTGTACAACATTACCCTGTTCTATTGTGCTTTTCACAAAGCCATTATGATTAGATACAATAATGGCATGAAAGAAAATATATGGCCTGCTAGACTTACTGACTGCTTGTTAAATAATGGGATATTTTTGTGTGTATGTACACAAATTAACTGAAGGTGTTTTGTTGGATACATGAAGAAAAAAAGACCTGAAAAAATGCCACCTTTCTGTAACTTGATTGAATCTTTGTTTTCAAGTTGTGAGAGACTGGCCTTGTGATGATGTGGCATCTTGACAAATATTATTGTCTTTGATAAAATGGAATTCAATTCCAGTATCTAAGTTGACTCCAGACAACTCTCTACTATTGATATGACTATTTAATTTTCAATTAATTCTCAAAGGTTCTTTTTTTTTCTTATTTGCCTCAAGTCTTATCTTCACAAGTTTCTTTTTAATTCTTCTCTATGCACAATATCTCCAAACTGTGAGTTAGATAATTTCCTTCTTTCTCACTCACTTTACATTCTTTTGATATATTCATTGTAAATTGTCTGATCAAATGTTTTCATCTATGTTTGCATTCAATGTATTGTTAACCCAATAACTTCCACTGTTCATTGAAACAAAATGGAATTAAATCAAATTCTGTCTTAATGACACTTAGTTTGAAAGGATGTCTGTATAAAAATTTATAATGTTGATTTTTATTTTGAAGATTATTTTGATTATTAAGGTTTGCCTTGGAGGAAAATGATGAAGTATATTTTCCTTTGCACTTGTTTTTTAATTCAAAACATTAAAAAAAAACTTACTTTATTTTACAAACATGTAATTCAGGAATAATTTAAAATCAAAATCCTGTCTGTGCTATGAGCTTTTCAGTTTTATTTCAAATATATATACCATATATATTTATGTATTATGTGACTTTTTGAGACTTAAATTTTAGCCTAATATTAGGGAGTTGCACTATACATGAGATAACAACTTTGTGTAGATAGTTAGGCTTGGCTTTGGCCAACTGGTACACCTACTATTTTTAGCTGTGAAAGTCAACAAATAGTCTCGTTTTATGTCAGTTGATATTTGAATATATGATAATATCATCTAGGGAAGACTGAGATAAACAAAACCTATAATATAGTTTGAAATTGGCTGGTATTTTTGTTTTATTTTTGGTTCTGGAAAGTAAATATTTCTTCCTATTACATACCCATCTATGCAAGCAAAGTTTTCTTGTATTGGCTTAATAATCTGGTATCATTTGATGACATTTTTTATTCTTCTACATTTAATAAGATAGTTCTTTAGATGTAGGAAATAGAATAATGGTCATTTATAAAAGCTAAATAAACATGTTTGAAAAAAGATTTAAAATATGTCTGGTGTTCTGAAGTTTTTATATATTCATAAGGCAGTTCTTTTCATTTTTTTCTCTTTTAGATGCTTTTCTTTCCTAATTTTTCTTACTTTTGGCTGCAACTTCTAAAACTGGCAGTTGCAATGTTATATTTCATCATTAGTTTTCCTTCTTTAAGATATTGAGATCAAATTTTAATATTAAAATATGACAATTTATATTCTTTGTATATTCATTTATAGGTAATGAAGTTTAAGTATAGATATAATTTCATGCACATACTGCTGCTTCCTCCCATTCCCAGCAGTGCTACAAAAAAAAATTTTCATCAGATGATTATTCTATGGTCAGGTATGGTT